>SJYT01048256.1:378638-390124 GCA_006410635.1 Cephalophus harveyi | reverse complement strand
TCATTCCTTCCAAAGAAATCCCAGGGTTGATCTCCTTCAGAATGGACTGGTTGGATCTCCTTGCAGTCCAAGGGACTCTCAAGAGTCTTCTCCAACACCACAGTTCAAAAGCATCAATTCTTCGGCACTCAGCTTTTTTCACAGTCAAACTCTCACATCCATACATGACTACTGGAAAAACCATAGCCTTGACTAGACAGACCTTTGTTGGCAGAGTAATGTCTCTGCTTTTGAAAATACTATCTAGGTTGGTCATAACTTTTCTTCCAAGGAGTAAGTGTCTTTTAATTTCATGGCTGCAGTCACCATCTGCAGTGATTTGGGAGCCCAAAAAAATAAAGTCTGACACTGTTTCCACTGTTTCCCCATTTATTTCCCATGAAGTGATGGGACCAGATGCGATGATCTTCATTTTCTGAATGTTGAGCTTTAAGCCAACTTTTTCACTCTCCTCTTTCACTTTTATCAAGAGGCTTTTTAGTTCTTCACTTTCTGCCATAAGGGTGGTGTCATCTGCATATCTGAGATTATTGATATTTCTCCCAGCAATCTTGATTCCAGCTTGTTCTTCCAGTCCAGCGTTTCTCATGATGTACTCTGCATAGAAGTTAAACATACCTCAACTTAAATAAGAGGGACCCACCTGGTGGTCCGGCGGTTACGGCTTCGTCTTCCAGTGTAGGGTCTGCCAGTTCTGTCTGTGGCCGTGGAGGTAAGATCCCACGGGGCTCACAGTCAAACGACCAAAACATAAAACGGAAACAATATTGTAACAAACTCAGTAAAGACTTTAAAAATGGTCCACATCCAAAAAATAAATCTTTAAGAAAAAAATGAAGAAGGACCATCCCAGCCTGGCAAGAGTCATCTTTATTTTGGATCTTGTCACAGCTCCGCTGCGCTTGAGTAATTCGTGAATTACTCAAAAAGTAGTAACGGAGTTGGGCTTCCTCGGTGGCTCAGCAGGTGAGGAGTCCGCCTGCATTGCAGGAGACACAGGAGACCTGGGTTCGATCCCTGGGTCCAGAAGATGCCCTGGAGGCGGGCATGGCAACCTACTCCAGTATTCTTGCCTGCAGAATCCTATGGACAGAGGAGCCTGGTGGGCTACAGTCCGTGGGGTCGCAAAGACTCAGACCCAGATGGCAGCTAAGCGCACGCACACCGCCTCATTCTCCCACCTGGGCCAACAGCATAAACGAGACCGACGAAGGCCTGTGTTCATGCGGGAGGCTTATATTCTCATGGAAGACACTGAACCAGTGAGTGGGTCACCAATGATTCCAGGAGGGACAGGAGGCCCTGGAGGCTGGAACAACAGAGGGTCAAAGGGTAAAGTGGCCAGGGGGGTTTAGCTCAGGGAGCAGGAAGGTGACATTCATGCTCAGATCTGGAGGAACAGTGTCCAGGCAGAGCACACAGCAAGTGCAAGGACCCCCTGGTGGACAGAGCCCGGTGGGCGCAGGGAGAGACAGCAGGCCAGGAGGGGTGCAGGGCTGGAGGCCGCAGGGCCTGGCAGTGAGGCGTGGCTGGGGACTACGGATTTTATCCAGTGTGCAGGGGAAGCCTGATGCGCGTGAGCAGTGGGTCTGCTGTGTGGAGCCCCTTTCGCCTGGGGGCGGGGGCCCAGGGATGCCCCGGAGTCTCTCCCGGGCCTCCAGGGCAGGAGGAGCCCAGGGGGCAGCGTGGACCTGGCTGGGGGAGCCACGGCTCTGCGCGGGCAGAGCAAGTGCCGCCCGCCATCAGCTCCGCAGGGCGGCGTGAGCCCCGTGTCTGGGAGGGGTGCAGGCAGGCCCTGGGTCACAGCAGGTGCGTTTGCGTGGCTGGACCGGCGTAGCTGGGGGTCAGACGTGCTCAGAGCACTGTGGTTCTCCCTGGTGCTGGGGGCGGGGACAGGCTAGGGAAGCATCTGAGATGGGAAGGAGGTGTGGATTGGACCAGCAAGACGGAGAGGGGACCCCGGTCCTCCAGCCTGGCTGCGCGCCCAGCACGTCTGAGTGCCCGGCAAGGCTGCTTCTAACAGATGGGGAGCTCTGCCTCGTTCTCGGACTGGAAGACTCAGTTTTGTTAAGATGACCACGCCGCCCAGGGCAATCTGCAGAGGCAGAGCAGTTCAGTTCAGTCGCTCAGTCGTGTCTGACTCTTTGTGACCCCATGAACGCCAGGCCTCCCTGTCCATCACCAAATCCTGGAGTCCACCGAAACCCATGTCCATTGAGTTGGTGATGCCGTCCAACCATCTCATCCTCTGTCACCCCCTTCTCCTGCCCTCAATCTTTCCCAGCATCAGGGTCTTTTCAAATGAGTCAGCTCTTCGCATCAGGTGGCCAAAATATTGGAGTTTCAGCTTCAACATCAGTCCTTCCAATGAACACCCAGAACTGATCTCCTTTAGGATGGACTGGTTGGATCTCCTTGCAGTCCAAGGGACTCTCAAGAGTTTTCTTCAACACCACAGTTCAAAAGAGTTAGGGCAATCCCTCTCAGATTCCCAATGGCGTTTTTCACAGAACAAGAACAACAGTTTTGTTTTGTTTTCCAGTTTGTATAGAAACACAAAAGACCCACAAAAGTTAGCCAGAGCGATCTTGAGAAAGAATGGGGCAAGAGGGAGCAATCAAGCTCCCTGACCTCAGGCTGTTCTGCAAAGCTACAGTCTCAAAACGCAAGAGCAGTGGCACAGAAAACAGACGTGACGGTCAATGCGACAGGACGGAAAGCTTAGAAATAAACCCGCACACTTGCAGTCAGCTAGCTAACACACAACAGAGGAGGCAGGAACGCACAGAGTTAGGGCATTCTCTAACACCATATATAGAAATCAACTCAAGATGGAGTAAAGACCTAAAAATAAGACCATATACTATAAAACTCCTAGAGGAAAACATCAGCCTAACACTCTGACATAAACCGCAGCAGTGTATTTTTGGATCCATCTCCTGGAGTAATGGAGATAAAAACGAACATAAATATGAGACCTAACGGGGGAGCCTGGTGGGCTGCTGTCTATGGGGTCACACAGAGTCGGACACGACTGAAGTGACTTAGTGAGTGAGTGAGAAAGTGAATCCAACTTAAGAGCTTTTGTAAGGCAAGGGAAATTGTAAACAAAGACAACCTATGGACTGGGAGAAAATATTTGCAAACGATGTGACTGACAAAGAATTAATTAATTAATTTCCAAAATATACAAACAGCTCATACAGTTTAATATGGGAAAAAAAAACCCAAAACATCCAATCAGTCTTAGCATAAAACATAGTTATTTCTCCAAAGAAGACAAACAGATGGTCAACAGGAATATGAAAAGATGTTCAACATCCTTAACTGTCAGACAGAAATGAAAACCAAAACTACAGTGAGGCATCACCTTATACCAATCAAAATGGCATCGTTCAAAAGTCTAGGGAATTCCCTGGTGGGTCAGCGACTGAGAATCCGCCTTGCAAGGCAGCGGATGCAGGTTCCACCCCTGATGGGGGAACTAGGATTCTGCAGGCCACGGGGCAACCGAGCCCACGTAACTCCAGAGCCTGTGCGACCAGGCAACTGCTGGGCTTGTGCCATGTGTACCCCACGGGCCTCAACTGCCGTGCCTGTGAACCGCCAAGTACCCAGCCTGCAGGCTCTGGAGCCCACGTGCCGCAAAGAAAGATCCCACATGATGCAACTAAGCCTCCCCAAAAAGTTTTGTTTTGTTTTTTTTAAAGTCTACAAATAATAAATGCTGGAGAGTGTGCAGAGAAAAGGGAACCTTCCATAAAAAGAATGAAATAATATCACTGGCAACAATGTGAACGGACCTAGAGATTAGAGAAAGACAAACAGCGTATGATATCACTTATTTGTGGAATAAAGAAAGAGAATACCAATGAACTTATTTACAGAACAAAAATAGACCCAGAGACACAGAAAACGAAGTTATGGTTACAAAAGGGGATGAGGCGATGAATCAGGAGTTTGAGATTAACACACACACTGATACATAAAAGAAACAACAAGGACCTACTGTATAGAGCTGGGGAAGGGAATGGCTTCCCACTCCAGCATCTTGCCTGGAGAATTCCCTGGACAGAGGAACCTGCCGGGCTACAGTCTGTGGGGTCGTAGAGAGTCGGACACGCCTGAATGACCAACGCACACACTCGTTGCATAGCACCGGGAACTGTACTCGGTATCTTGTAATAACCTACAGTGGAAAAGAATCAGAAAAAGCAAGCATGTGTGCCTATAACCGAATCACGTTGCTTTACACTCGAAACTAACACATCGCTGCAAGTTAACGATTTGTTGCTACTTTAGTCGGTAAGTGTCCAACTCTTTTGCGAGAGTTGGACACTCCCATCTCTGTCCCTGGGATTTCCCAGGCAAGAATCCTGGAGCAGGTTGCCATTTCCTCCTCCAGGGGATCTTTCCCACCCAGGGATGGAACCTGTCTCCTGCATTGCAGATGGACACTTTACTATACCACTGAGCCACCTAAAGAAAAAAAAAATTCCCTTCCAGATTCTCCCAATGGTCTTGGAGGCGGCTGCATCGTCATGCCAGCAACAGAAAGGGGTGATGGAGGCAGAGAGGTTACGGAGTTTACACAGGTAGCCAGGGATGGACCAGGACACGAACACAGGCCACGTGGTCAGGTGCCCAGAAGGGGCGGGGAGCGAGGTTTTACTCCAGCATTGTGTCTGTGTCAGGAGTTAGGCAGAAGGGTTGTTTTTTGGGTTTCGCTTTTTGTTTTGGTCTCGGGAGTTGGGGGGAAAGACCCCTCAAGCCCCCTAACCTCACACACTCACAAAGGCGGCTGGGCCAGTGGGCGTGAATGCCGCGCCAGATGTCCCCCTGCCCCGTGACCCCAGGGCAGCCAGCCGGTCTCCCCGCCTCGGTTCTCCCATCTGTACCAGCGGGCTGGGCTCACAGTTCCCGAGGCCAACCCCTGCGGCGCCAACCCTGGCCTCGGGGTCCTGACGGCTGTCCCTTCTGAGGGCCCAGTGTCCGCGGCCCCGTCCCGGCAGGGCTGGTCTCTCACAGCCGCCCCGCGTTCAGCGCCCCCGGGCCGTGGCGATCAGAGCCCAACCACGGTGTTAGTGCAGGGTGGGGGGGTGTCTGGTGCCGGCGCGTGGTGGGCAGCACCTCCAGTGGGCCCGCAGCGCTTTCGATCAGACGACCCCCTGGGCCCAGGTGATTGGCCGAGTCCTATCATTAGAAGCCGCTGAAGCCGACCAGGGATTCGGGCACTCGAGTTCCACGGCCCACGCTTTCAGGGACTCCTGCGCCCTGAGGCGAACTGTCCCCTCTTGACTCCACTGCGGAGTCTCGCCCCCCGGCCACAGAAACCGGGCCCAGAACCAAGGTCGCCTCCTTTGTCACGATTGCCAGAAGCCCCCTGGGAATCCCCAGCAGGCCTCCTGACTGCAAATTAGGCAGAAATGCTCACCCTGGCACTCAGCCTATGTTGCTCTGAAGTGTTTGCGCTCAGTCGTGTCCGACTCTTCTGTGACCCCATGGACTGCAGCCCGCCAGGCTCCTCCAACCGTGGGCTGCTCCAGGCAGGAGTGGGTAGCCCTGCCCTCCTCCAGGGGATCTTCCCAACCCAGGGATCGAACCCGCGTCTTCTGCATCGCAGCAGTCTCTACCGTCTGAGCCACCAGGGAAGCCCCAGCTAATCACCTAATGCCAGCCTTCCAGCAGGAAGTTTCTGTCTTGAGACGGTAAGAATTGGCTGCTCACCTGGCATGGGCTCCTCCTGGTCTGTTGAGGGGTCAGCCCTCTGTGGGCGCTTGTAGCGCCTTCAGTATCCCTGCTATCTGTTCTTAATAAACCCTGTCCTTTCTGAAATACTCCATGCCTGCAAATTCTTTTCCAACCAGAGCTGGGACTCCACGACATTCACCTCAGGGTCTCCAACCTGACACAATAACACCCCCCTCTGTGGAATGTCCCCGGGGCAGGGCTGAAAGCCCTCTGTAAGTGGTAAAGAGCTTGCTAAACATAAAGAGAAACGGCTGTGTCAGAATCGAACCCACACGTTTCGGATTTTAAAAGGAAATTTTATTTTCATGTTATAAGGTGATTACAAACTCCTCTAAAAAAAAAAAGCAAAGATGAATTTAAAATATCGATATACATATTTATCTAAAAAGCCAAATAGGAAAAGAAACACCCTGCAAAATACAGGGATTCGTATCAGAAAACATTTATACACAAAAGCTTGTATACAGCGAGACTGAATTACACACCAAGGATCTTATTCAAATACAAATGCTCCTCAGAAGAGTCTCTTGTTGCTTGATATATTTTTTTTCTTTTACAAAAGTTTAAAATATCTTAAAAATAGTTTGAAGTTTCAAAAAAAGTCCTGATGAACCAGACATTTCTGGAAGGAGGCAAGGACCCATGTTCTCAGCTTTCTCTTATGCTAAATACAGTCACACTGGCTAGGGATTTGAAAATTAATTGGGTAAAAAAAAAAAATGAAGTAGACATCTCAATTTGAAGTCACATATATAGATAGAATGCTTCAGCAGCCCCCTGCCCAGGGAACACAGCAGAACGTGTCTGCAGCAACACCCCTGGAGAGGGCGCCCCTCGGGGACAGAGGCTGCTCCCTGGCTTCTGGTGTCCACGCCCCTCTCCGAGTTCTGATGCCTGAGCTGTGTCGTTTTGTGCTTGTTGGGTTTTTTGCACAGTGATATTCACGGCGTCCATGCGGACGGCCTGGCCCCCTGGCCTTGGGTCTGAGGGCTGGGTGGGACCTCTGGCCGCCTTGAGGGGGTTCCCTTGGGTTCTTTCCTGGCCAATCTCTGAGGCCTGGGGGTGGGGAGAGATGGGGGGGTGGTGGGGAGGGCTGGGAGATGCTGGCTGGGCCCTGACCGCTGTGTGGCACCCGGGGACATGGGACACTCTGGGCCAGGCTGAGTAGGACCCCCTTATCCCTTACACTGCCCTCCTCCACCGTCTTGGGGACCTGGGGTGAGAATGTGGGGCCAGAGGCTTTGCAGAGGGAGCTGCCGAGGGCCCATAAACCATCCGAGGCCGCTCTGTGATGGCTGCGAACGTCCCATGTAGCCTCAGGCTAGATCCCGCCGTCTCCTGCATCACAGGCTCCCAACGCCTGGCTCCCAGAGGCCTGCCGGGTGGGGGGCCAGGGGGGCCGGGGCTGCCTGTCCCACTGAACTGCAGCTTGGGGTCCAGCCGGCCCCCGAGGACGCTCACAGGGTCCCCAGACTCTGGGCACAGAGCATGCCCTTTGCCGTAAGGCTGGTCTTTGGTCAAGGCGAACGTGCCCCTTTCTTTGCCAATGAGGGCGCTGACTGGGGGACCCAGGAAGCCTCTCCATCACTGGGGACTGCAGCGATGAACAGGGCCCAGGCAGGCCCAGCTCCACGGAGCATCTCCCCAGCTGAGACTGTCCTGGGGCCCGCCTCCATTTCTGCACCCCTAGAAACATCCTTTAGGCCTCCCTCTTGCCTCCCTTCCAGATCTGGCTGCAAACATCAGAATTCTGTCCCAGGCAGAGCACTGGCGGAGGGGTGGGGGGCTGCTGCCCAGAGACAGGCAAACCAGACTCGTGAGCTCCAATGACAAGTTTCCTTCATGTGGAGACATCAGAGGCACATGTCATTACACAAGGTACGCACAGAGCTGAGTTCTACGGATACACAGGAGCGGGGGGTCAGGCAGGAGGCTCGCGACGGGGGCCAGGCGCCCTGGACCCGGTTTGGGAGAGTGGCTGACCTTCCTTCCAGGTGGGGCCTGGGGACTTGGTCTGCGTGTGTCTTTGGTCTAGAATTTGGTCTGGGAATTGTAGAAGAAGGGGCCTTTTTCGGGCCATTTCCAGAATGTTGCGATTTGCCAACCATCCCGAAACGCTGTGGCCTTTCGCCGGGGTCCAGGGCCCCCAGAGCCCCTGCACGCGACCTGTCTCCAAGCGCTGACGGTGGTTAGTTTACTAAAGTTCCATAAGACAAAGGAGAAGAGGTCACGTTGCTACTCGATAAAACTGGGGAAAAAAAAACACCACCATTGACTCAGACACAGTGGCAACCATAAATACACAGCGAGATGGGAACGCAGACTTGCCGACGGTTTGGAAGAGGACGGGGCGCTGTTTGGCAGAGTATATGCTGTGGAGACAGGGGACTGCGGCCACTCGCTAAAGATGGGAGGCTCAGAGTCCCCTCTGCCCCCCGAGAGGGCGACACCTGAGGCCCCACCCCTGCCTGGGTTTGGGGAGGGGGTTCCCAGGACGCACAGAGCCCCTGCTCTGAACGCTGAGCCAGACCGCGTGCTCCACAGCCCCCGAGGCGATCACTGCCCTTTGTGCGTGACGCCGTTCCGGTTTACTTTAGACTCTGGGCTTGGAAGTGTCTGTTTAAATGGCACAGTTTAGGTCCAGATGCGGGCTGGGTGGGATTCTAAAGGTGGGGTGCCTTCCGTCCTGGTTCAGAGAGGGGCGCCCATTGGAGGGTGCCTGCCCTGACTCAGCTCCTGCCTGCGGTCCCCACCTACTGCACGCCTGACCCTGGCTTCTGCAGGCGAGGGGGAGAAAGCGCTAGCTCCCAGGTGACCCGCGTGGGCTGCACCGGTGCCTGAGTGCGCAGGAGAGTTTGGGGAGCACCTCACCCCGGTGACAGCTTGCTCCTGGCGCTCCCTGCTAGGAGCCAGGGTGGCCCCGAGCCGGGGCCTTCAACAGGCGCCTCTGGGAGACGAGGACGAGCTAAGGGTGGAGAGGGGAGGGGAGAAGCACCCCTCCCCTGACACCAGGCCCCTCCCGGGCGCTTGGGCGCACATCCTTTGGTCCGCTGGCTCACCCCTCGCCCCTCACCAAATACATCATGCTTCTCCTACAGGCAGCTTCGAGAGATGCCAGCTGGGGGGTCGGCCGGAAGCCGATAGGAGCCCCCTTCTAAGGCAACAGACTCATCCGTGTGAGGTCCAGAGCCTTAAGACCCCCAGTTCCTACGGGGCCAGCCTCCACTCGCTCCAGGGGACACCCCAGGGAAGGATGCCTCTCCCTCTCGCCCTGACTATCCACCCTCAATCCTGAAATAAAAGGGACCCTCCCGATGCAGGGGTTCCCTGCATCTTAGCATCAGACTTTCGCCCTTGGGCCTCCTCTGTGGACTCTTGAGGGGTTGGTTTACGGTTTGGGCATCTCTCTTGTTGGCTAAGATAAGCGTCACAAGGCTCCTTCCTCTCTCCAGGCCCCCGGGGTCTGGCCAGATAGCTGTTTGCTTCACTTGAACCAGGTCTGCAGGTACGACACCTTTAAAATTCCACCCAGGGTTCTGGTTGGGGATGGGGGGCAGAACCTTCTGCCAGCTGCATAAGCACCAAAGGATTGCTTTTAAAAACGAGATCTATTGCTGGCAAGATCTATTCAAGTGGTAAAAGTGTTTGACAATCTCTATGTGTGTACATAGTTACACGTAAAAAAAGTACAAAGAAAATTTTACCAAGTCCCCATAAAATACATCTAATTTCGTATGAAAGTTCTGCCTTGCCCCGGACAGCTGCCCGTGGGTTTGCTTTTTTTTGTACAAAACATCCCGAAATCAAAAGGAAATACACATACACACAACACCACACACGCACACACACATGTGCACACGCTCACACACACACACACACAGAGTAACATTTTCTGTGACAATTGAAAAAATAAACAAAAACCCTAGTGCAAATATAAAGCTCTGTAAACCTGGTCCTACGAGAATCTAATGTTAGTAAACAGCAGGAGAACAGCCTGTCCGCCGGAGAGAGCTCACATCATGGTCTCCACGATGATGTGGGTGGGCTTCCTGAGCGTGCTGTTGACGGCCGTGCGGGAGCTGTAGGGCATGGCCCCCTCGCGCTCCACGGCCCAGCGGTTGGGTTCCCTCGGGGTCAGCAGGTACTTGAGTCTCTGGAGAAGGAAGGCGGCAGGTGTGGGGAGATGGGTCAGGCCCTGCGGTTTCCCTCTTCACCCCGTGTCCTGCCAGTGTGCTGTGTGACCTTTGCCAAACCCCTGCCCTCTCTGAACCTCCCATTTTTCATCCACTGGCAAACAGAGGCCTTGAACCAAGGTGCCCCAGGCCCTGAACGAGGGCAGAGCTCCCGGCAGGTAGCTTCCTTGGCCGAGTCCTGCTTTACACACCCAAGTGCCAGGGGAATCATGCCTCCACACTCTTTCCCCCATAGAGCTGAAACACGCCTCCTCGGGATTCTTGTCCCCACTATCTCCCTGACTTGCAGAGCAGCTGAGTTTTTGCAGTTCGTATGCCCGAGGCTGGATGACTCTCTTGAGCCCCCCATGGCTCCCAACCTTCCCAAACTCCCCCATCTCCACAAGCTACAGGTCCTTCCCTCTCCACGTCCCCGCTGGGGGCCTGGACACCACGCTGCCTGTGTCTGCGCTGCCCTGCCCATCAGAGGGGCCAGAGGCTGGACCACCGCCCGGCGCGGGGCAGCTGGTCCTTCCCCAGGTTGCCTGATCACAGGATGGGTAAGTGGAAAAAAAAGCCCCTCTCAAGGCACCCAGAAAACCAAAGCAGAGCTGAGACTTGACCCAGGGCTCCCGCCACCCAGCCCGCCTCCTGCCAGGTGGCCATTCAGAGGCTTCAAGAGGAAGCAGCGGTTAACAGGAAACCCTCTGTCTCGGCATCCATGTTCACTGCAGGTTTACATCAAGGCTCAAAAGCTGCTTGGTAAAAGCTACAATATTTCATTTGAAAATCCAGATTTCCACCTGCTCTTTAAAAACCACAAGATCTGGCAAGCCAAGGCCCACATCTCCTTGATAACCCGGGGTGCGGCAGTGGGGGGGCGCGCCAGAACTGGGAGCCTGACCACCTCCTGGGATGGTGCCGAGCCCCTGCCCCCGGTCCCCCCATGCCCCAGCTGGGGCGGCTGCCTGGGCCTGGGAGGAACCAGACGGGAGGCCAACACAGGTGAGTGGAGGCCGGCTGCCTTCAGAGGAGGGGGCTTCGGGGAACTGTCAGGTGGGGTCTAGGGGGTGAGGATCGGATGTTACCCGGCGGGTGGACTTGAATTCCTCCCCAACACCAACCCCGCCCTGCCCAACCTCTAAACTTGAGATGGAGCAGGATTTTAAAATTAGGCTTCCAAGGGACAGAAGGCAGTGATCTCTTGGGGAGGCTATGAGCACTGAGCACTCGGCACTGCCCTCCAACGCCGCCAATTAACCCTTCAGCCTCTGGGTGGCCAGAGGAATTCCTGGAAATTCCTGGGGGAGGGGCTGGATCTGTCCCAGGCACATTGTGTCGGTGCTTTGATAAATGAGAGGACTATTCAGCATTCTGGCTGAATCCTGGGGTCCTTCCTTGTGGCCTCTGAGGAAACACAATGCACCCAGCGCGGCAGGAACACCCCAGAGGCCTTCCTGGGGTCCAGCCGCGCGGCCTCCTCCCTGGCACACCCCTGCTACTTCCTCTGTCTCGGGAAGGCCTGTCCCCCCCCCCCCCCCCCCCCCCCCCGCCCCCCACACC
>SJYT01048256.1:67338-365830 GCA_006410635.1 Cephalophus harveyi | reverse complement strand
GGACACGACTGAGCGACTGAACTGAACTGAACTGAACTCGGTGCTGCGAGCTCCATGCTCTGGACCAGAAGAGCTTGCTCAGGGCGACGAAGTGCAGGGCTGTGGGGGGCCCGGGTCCGAGGCGCACAGCCTCCACCAGGCTCCACCTGCCTCCCAGGGGAAATCTAATGAATAGCCTCCTGTACCCCTTCCGCAGCCCAAGAGGCCAGTCTGGAGATGGCCTGCTTTGTCATTTATTAACCTCGTTCTGTCTTCTTTTTTTGGGTTTTGCTGAGAGCTCTGGAAGACGTTATAAAAGCTGCTGCCGCCCTGGGCCGTCCCCTCCCCCGGGGTCCAGGAACCCTCGCTGCCTGCAGCTGCTGCAGGCGCGACGTGAGGCGCTGTGTGTGTGTGTGTTGGGGGTTGCCACCAGCTCGTCACAGCACAGAGGGAGGCTCTACCAGGACCAGGTTTCCGGGGGCGCCTTTCCTCCCTCACCCAGGGTCAGACCAGTCTGGGGACCATCCCCTCACTCTGCACATACCTGGCTATCCAGTCCAAGCAAGAGAAGCATAATGAAAAAAAGGATGGACCAAAACGTGGGCAGCGGCATCATCGTCACGGCTTTCGGGTAGGCGATGAAGGCCAGGCCAGGACCTAAGGGGAGAGAAGACGGGGGGGCGGGGGAGGGGGTCATCAGTGCCCGAGCTGCCCCGAGCCCCGGAGCCACACAAGACACTCGGGGTCCGGGACGGGTCTCCCCAGTCCCCGCTGCGGGGCCCGCCTGGGGTGAGAGACCAGGCCTGTTCTCATCTGGGGTGGGACGTGCCGGGACTCAGGAGGGGGCCCGTTTTAGCATCTGTCTCCTACGCAGCAGCACCGCTGCCCTTCTCAGGCACCAGGTTCCGAGTGGACACCGGTTATGGGGGTGGGAGACGGGACCGAGCTGGAACTCGGTCTGCCAGCTGGGGAAAGGAGGGCCTCTCCCTCCCCCAAAACCAGAGATCCGCACCAATGTTTGCTGGAAGGAAGCAAAACCAGGGAGCACTCTGGTTATCTGACCACCAATCCCGGTTTGCAGAGAAAAGCTTTCCACTGAAACAGTGAATGCGTGGCCAGAAAAAAGAACCCGGAACCACGCCTTGTGGGGCCCACGTGTCTTCGGGGCGCATCTGTGCACCCACCCGAGCACCGTGACAGCCGAGGCCCAAAGCTGGGGGAAGGGTGAGCAGGGTAAGACCCCAGGCGGGCAGCCTCCTGGCCGCCGTGCAGTCCTCCGCCCAGCACCTCCTCTCTCTACATCACGCGCCCTCAGGGGGCAGTCTCCCCGTGGGGTCAGGGGCAGGCTCCCGTAAGTGAACCCCAAGGAGGCCTCTCCTGCTCAGATTATCGGGTGCTGGGGCCACTTCCTTGGCAGAGGGCTCTGGTCTCCAGGGGGTGCTGTGATATATATGCAGGGAGAATTCCCACCAGCTCTGGGGGGTGCCTCCAATTGCAAACGTCCCCTCCCGCCTCCAGCTGGGCCTGAGACAAGACAATCGGGGGAAGGGCTGAGCTGTAACGAAGACCTGTGGGTCCCCCAGAGGGTTGGGGGCCGCAAAAGAGAGAAGGGCTTGGGCTAAAGAAAAAATATAAAGTAAAATCCACAACTTAAAAAAAAAAAAGTCAAGAAATGTGAAATGAACAGGGCTGGAGGACAGGATATTTAAAACAGTAAAACAGGGGTCGGGAACAAAATGAACGGTCTAAGAAAGGAAAGCAAAAAGCAACTTTGAAATAAACGCAGCCAGACACCACGTCGCACGGCGCTGACTACACGCGTGGCGGTGAGGGCGAGGCCCTGGACGTCCGGAGTCCGCCCCGATGTGAGCAAAGTCCAACCGTGACTCTGACCGTGTCCTCGGAGGCGACGGTGGAAACCCCAGGAGGGGTGCAAGGGCACTCGTCCCAACCCCAAAGCCCTAGCTGCAGTAGGACCCTCGTCTCCACGGGGCTGGGACGCCCTGGGACCCCCACGTCAGCTCTGGCCTGACCGTAGGCGGCACTGGGAGGGGTCAACCCAGCCGCAGCGAGACAGATGTAAAATGGGGCCCCCGCCCCAGCCCACCCCCGCCCGCCCGCTGGGCCTTGAAGCTTCTCGACAGCTACTTCTGTGTTTCAGTGTGTTGCCTTTCTCGAGCCAGCCTCAGGGAGAGGGTGTGAGCACCCTTCTCGGAAAGCAAGGGGACTGAAGAGAGAGGGCAGGGGACGTGGCAGCCGCCGGAGCCCCTGGGGCAGCAGAGACGCCCACGCTACGCTTCCTTCGCAATGTGCGCGCCTCATGGCTAAATAATTATCTTGTTCCAATGCACTTCGCTCAATATGGCACTTGTTCAAAAGCTTATTAGTGAAATAATCACCCTTGATGTGTCGGCTGTTCAGACATCACCGTGGGGAATAAACGACAAGGTCTTTGAAGTGGACGGGAATAAGACACCACTTAGCTTGACGGTGAAGACGTAGATTACAGTACCTAGCGGTCCGCAGGCAAGGATCTGCTTCATGAACCAACAGATTACCTCCCACCGCTCAACTCCCTCCGCGCTCCTGGCCATTCCCCACCAATCAGAATTGGTTGGCAAGCCCTCAGCTGAAGAAAAGCCATTTGCAAAGGGGGTGTCAGCTGTCTCCCCTCGGTCACTCTGCCAAACTCCCACATGGGCGTGGCTTCTTCCTTTCTGCAGCTACTTCCTGTGTCCCTCAGTCTCTGACCTGCCTCTGGGGGCTCCCAGGGAAGGAAAGCTCTGTCTAAAGGTCTGATCTGGGGCCCGGGACAGGGCAGAGGAGCGTGGGACCAAAGCGTGGGCTTGCCAGGACTGCCCTGCAGCACCGGGTGTAGGAGGAGGGGGCCGGGGTCGGGGGAAGTGGGGCCTGGGGCTCTAAGAGGCTCACATACCACGGGCCAGAGGCCGTCACATACGTGTAGGGTGGGATGGGGAGGCTGGAGGGGCCACCTCCTCACGTGAGAGGGG
Source organism: Cephalophus harveyi (assembly GCA_006410635.1). Taxonomy (NCBI): domain Eukaryota; kingdom Metazoa; phylum Chordata; class Mammalia; order Artiodactyla; family Bovidae; genus Cephalophus; species Cephalophus harveyi. Next base: position 362,840 of record SJYT01048256.1, on the reverse strand, counting down.
CCTGTCCAGCCTCTGGTGGGCACCCTGCCCAGGATACCGCAGATCCGACCTTGAGCAGCCCTTGCTCTCAAGCTGCTGGTCGCAGGGGTGGAGCTGACCCCTGAGTACACGATGCTGAGGTCCCCAAGCCCCAGTACTAGGGTCTCCGGCTGCGGAACCAGGATTCCACCCTGTGCTTCCAGCAAGGGGCAAGGACTCCAGTCTGGGCCCTGAGAGTCGGGACCTCGCAGTCTCCTCTCGGCCCTGGGAGAAGCCTCAGCCCAGGGCCTTCACCTGCCCCTCGGTGACCCCTGAGGGGTCCTGGCAAGTCGGGAGGTCAGGCTAGGCACAAGAGCAACAGCCGCCCTCTGGGTGACCTGGGCAGGATGGGAGGAGGGCACAGGAGCGGGAAAGGCGGCCCCCGGGGGTCCTGGGAGTGAGGCTCTCAGCGCCACATGGAAGCCCTGCAGCTCAGAGCCGCAGGCCCAGGACCCGGGGCTCGTGGGGCGCACCTCTTAGAACTGGGGCACCTAGGCTTCTGAGGCTCTGGGGTCCTGGCAGCTGAAGCCCTCACAATTCTCAAGTTCCAGAACTATCTTGCTGGAACCTCAGGATCCCAGCCTCAGCCTCCAGGCTCTGCAGACTCTGACCCTAAGACTATCTTCACTTGCAGCTGTCTGGGGGGGCGGGCGTCCCATCCATGGAGCCCACACCCCCGAGGGGTGGAGGGGTCCCCACAACCTACCCCCAAACTGAACCTGTCACCGTCCCAGAGGGCAGCCTGTCACACCCGGTCCTTCCCCAGCCCGGGCAAAAACGGTGGGTGCTTGACACAGGGCAGAGACCGACCCAGTCAAACAGGAGACGGTGGTGGGATGAATGAAGGGGTCGCTGAGAGCAAAGTGCCAAATACTGAAACCGAAGCTGAGAAGGTGGCGACGGGCTGCCGACGGGCGGCTGCCCTGCCCCGAGCTAGGAAAGTGCTTTCTGTCGCTGAAACCAGGAGTTAGCTATAGGGAAGGACAGGGAGTGGGTGGGGGGAGGGGAAAGACCACTTGAGAAGGGCTGAATATTCCCCGACTTGACCAGCCCCCGTGTTTCTGCCGTCCCTGGGGCAAAACCGCAGTGAAGATGTTTCCAATTTAGCTTTTGAACTCTTTGAAACCTGGGGGACATCGTGGTGTGAGAAGGGGGTGGGGTGGGGGTCCATTTCAGAAACCAGGCTCATCCCCCCACAAAGCCCCCTGGGTCGGGGGGGTCTGGCTTCATGCCTGCAGTACTCGGCTCACACACTAGGTGGCAGTGCCCACCACCACTGCCACCGACACCACCATACCTGACTCAGCCACATCAGCAATGTCCACCCCTTGCTCTTGTGCCATGAAGCCCAGGATGGAAAAAATTGCGAAGCCAGACACAAAACTGGTACCACTGTTCAGGCATCCCAGCAGCATACAGTCCCTATGTTACACATATGTCAGGGAGCAAGTTAATTCACAACACAAGGAAGCCGCGCTCCCTAACTTCTCTTTTTTTCTTTTCTTTAAACATCAGCTCGTCTAAGGCCCTCCAGGCCTGCCGGCGCAGCACTTGCCTGTACGAGTTGTACTTGTATTTGTTGTAGCTCCCCAGCGAGGTCATGGCCCCCAGGCAGATGGCGTAGGAGAAGAATATTTGGGTCCCAGCATCGATCCATACCTGGAAAGGGTGCGGGGGCGGGGGAAGGTGGCGAAGAACAGACAAGAAGGGTCGTCAGAGCCGGCTTCCTGGAGGCGGCGGCGCGGGTCCCAAGGACTCCGCCTCGAGGTGGCAGATTCTCCATGCGATTGGAGCACTGTGCTGGAATCCAGGATGCAAAGCCCCAGAAGTCTAAGAGCCCCCCACCCCAGCTCACTGAGCATCAGGATTAAGAGGCCCTGCTTTTGAAGCAGAGGGACCTGGAGTCCAACCATGGAATCACCGTGGGCAAGTAAATATGATTCCCGGAGCCTCGGTTTTCACACCTGTAAAGTGGGCTCCGTTCCCCTGCCCCACAGAGCCTTTTTTTTTTTTTTTAACAGGTTCAAAGAGTTAAGATTTAGCCCAGCTCCAGACACATGGTAAGCCTGCAAGTCAAGGCTGCTATCCTTACGGTCACTGCTATTATCTGGGGACCCCCGCCTGAGTTGGAAATTGGGAGGAATTCCCACATGGATTATGCAGGCAAAGCCGTTCTCCAGAACCTTCGGCAGGCAGCTCCTGACGGCCACCCAGCGGTCTCCCAGCTGTCCTCTGCTGATGGCTGAGCCCTTGCCCCCCACCTCCCACCCAGGGCGAGAGGACTGTGGGGAAGAGACCCGAAGCGGCCTGTGCGGCCCTTGGGGGCAATCTAAAGGCTGAGGACCCTGGGGACAAAAGGTCCCAAAACGGGCCAGTGAGAGCTCCGACCCCCGCGGCCACATGGCTGAGTGCCTCGGGGCGGGGGGAACCGTTAGTGTTTGCCCCCGGACCTTCTAAGAGGTCGCAACTCTGAACTCCGCCCTCAGCCCAGGGCGCCCCCACGATGCAGCCTCAAGGCTGCTGTGGGCAGAGGAGGCGACCAGCTTCCGGAGACGTCTCTGCCTTACCTGGCGCAGTGCCTAAAGCAGCCTCTATAATTGGCCGCCTCGGGAGGCCTCGACACAAAAAGATACACACCGCCGGGATGGCCGGCAGGCACCGTGAGCAACCCGCCGGGGCCCAGTGGAAAAGTACCAGGGCTGAGTACCCCCGGCTCCATCTGCTGTCTCTTATACACATCTAGATGTGTATAAGAGACAGGTCCAACCTAGATAGCATTTTCAAAAGCAGAGACATTACTTGGGGCGGGAGCCATTCACTCACTCAGCAGACCAGCCTGCTGTCGGCCGAGCCCCAGCATCCGCTCCCAGGCAGGTGTTCCGGAGCCAGGCTCGGTGCCGCCCTTGCTGGGGGACCTGGGGCGCGTCGCTCACCCTCTCTGGGCTGCAGGCGCCTCACCGGCAACCTGGGTGTAAAGCAAGTACCCACATCACACACAGACTTACTGACATTCGAATCCTGCAAATATTTACGGGGCCCTGGAAATACAGAGAACCAGTCCCTGCCCTCGTGGTACTGACATTCCAGCAGGTGAAAAAAGGGAAATGCACAGGAAGAGAGTAAACGATCGCGGGTGAATGCCCAGGGGTTGGCCCACAGCGTGTAGCAGGGGTCAGCTGACATCCGCAGGGAGTCAGGGTCTGAGTCGGACACGAATGAGGACTAAACATTCGCAGCGTTAGTGTGACTTGTGGTTCAGAACCAGTTAAGTGTGGGTTCAAATCCTCGCTCCGTCCCCTCGTGTGCTGTGTGACCTTGGGCATGATGCTTACCCTCTCTGGGCCCGTCGCCTTCTGTGTAAAATGGGGATAAGAGAAACAAAAGGCCCTCACTAATGGGCAAGGCGAGGATTCAACGGAATGACGCTCACAACGTGGTCAAAACAGCACAAGGGAGGTAGCTGCTTAGACGTGCAAAAACGGGGGTCTTTTGTTGGCCGAGTGGTTGTGCAGGAAGCACCGGGGAACTTCTGGAGAGGAAACCAGGATGGGTCGCGCCTCACGTCCCAGGCAGGGTGAGGTCAACGTCAGGCGGGGACCACAGACGACCCAGGCCACGCCTTTCCACCCCCGAGGGCCCTGCCCTACTTCCTCTCCCGGCCTGTCCCCAAAGCACCGGCCTTCAAACCTCCTGTGGCCTCCGTTTACAGATTGGATTTTCCCAACTTTCACTCCAGCACAAGAAGTCCTCAGGAGGGGGCGTGTGCCTGAGCGGGACTCGAAGGTGCCCGGGAGCATGGACAGTGAAGTCCTGCTACTTCGCCCGGGCGCTGGCTGAGCCAGGTCTCCCGAGCAGCAGCCCACTCCATGCTCAGCACGTCCCCACGTCGGTGTGTGCTGGCCGCCTTGCTGTCGGAGGTCAAACGGGCTGGGTGGGGCTCCCAGACATCTTCCCACCACCACTGCACACCGGGCATCTTGGTGCGTGGTGGAGGACATGTGAAAGTCCGTGGTGACCAGCAGAAACACTGAGACTAGCTCATGGAGCCCCCAACTCCTTCTGAGAGGGCCGGGGGACCAGGGAGGGGGTCGCTGCATGGCCAATGCGCCCATTTTCCAGGTGTGGAAACTGAGGCCCAGAGAACAGGATGAAGGTTCGCGGCGCTGGGGGAGGGGATGGTGCCAGGACAGTATCAGTTCTCGGATGGAGCCGCCATCCCTGTGAGTAGAAACAGCTAGAAGCGGGCTTTGAAGAGGGCACGAAGGAAGCTCTCAGGGCCTGCGGGGCTCAGCTGCCCTGGGCCAGCGCCAGCAGCCAGGGTTTACCAGGCGCTTCCTGTGTGCCGGCTGCGGATGCCCGTGCGGTAACTTCTGCGCTCAGCGGGTCCTGCCCTGACCCCGTCCTGCAGATGGGGAAACTGCGGCCCGCAGAGTCGGCCCTTGCCCACGGGTCACCCAGCACTCAGGCGGCAGAGCTGGATGGTCTAGAACCTGCTTCAGCGACAAGAGCAGAGCAGGGACGCGCCCCCTGATGTCTGCGGTTTGTCCCGTCCTCCCCAAGAGCAGGCTCCAGAGGGCTCCAGGGCTCAGGTCGGAGATCGGGCTCTGCAGCAGGCTGGCTGTCAGGCCCTGGGCAAGCTACGGCCCCTCTCTGGGCTCCACGTCCCCAGCTGAACCAGCCGGGCTCTGAAGTTCCCTCCAGCTCTGGCTGAGGAGTCCGTATCCGGAGCCCTCCCAGAGGGGCGGCTGGGCCTCCGCGTCCTGGGTCGCCCAGCGGTGGGCCTCCAGAGGACCCGGGGTAGAAGGGCCGCCCTCCTTCCGCCTCCACCGTGCCCTCCCTGGACACCCCTCTCCCCGACTGCGCTACAGGCTGCTCCCGAAGACAGGAGAGCCCTCTGCGGCCCGGGACCAGGGGGCATATGTGGAGAGTGGGGCCGGCCAGGAAGCCCTTGAAGGGGCGAAAGAAAGACGGCCGGCCTGCAGGCTGCTCTGGCCCCCAGCCCCGGCCCCTGGAGAACAATGGTGTGGACAGCGGCGAGGGCGGGCGAGGGCGGAGAGCAGAGGGCCGCCGCTTCAAAGCGCACAGGGGCCGGGCTGGGCAGGCGGGCGGGGGCGGGGGGCTTTGTGTCAGGGACACAGGACGCCTCCCAGGGTGGGGGTGGGTTCCCTTGTTTCCACACATTTAATTCGCTTCCCTAGCACTTCCGCAGCGCTTGCTGTGTGCCAGGCGCTAGTAACTCACTCATCCTCACGACTGCAAGGGGCAGACTGCCACCTACATTTTCTAGATGAGGAAACAGAGGCCCAGTGAGGTCTCATCAGGGGCCCAGGGCCAGCTGGTGGCAGAGGCGGGATTTGGGCCAGGCTGGCTGGCATGTGTGTGTCTGTGTGTGTATGTGTCTCTGTGTCTGTAGGTGTCTATGTGTCTTGCCTGTGTGTCTGTGTGTGTGTCTGTATGTCTGTATCTGTGTGTGTGTGTGTGTGTGTCTGAGTGTGTGCCTGTGTCTATGTGTGCCTGTGTCTGTGTGTGTCTGAGTGTGTGTGTGTGCCTGTGTGTGTCGGAGTGTGTGTCTGTGTCTGTGTGTGTCTGTGTCTGTGTGTGTGTCTGTGTGTGTATGTCTGTGTGTGTCTGAGTGTGTGCCTGTGTCTGTGTGTGTCTGAGTGTGTGCCTGTGTCTGTGTGTACCTGTGTCTGTGTGTGCCTGAGTGTGTGCCTGTGTCTGAGTGTGTGCCTGTGTCTATGTGTGCCTGTGTCTGTGTGTGTCTGAGTGTGTGTGTGTGCCTGTGTCTGTGTGTGTTTGTGTCTGAGTGTGTGTCTGTGTGTGTGTCTATGTATCTGTGTGTCTGGGCACATGTGTGTATGTCTGTATCTGTATCTGTGTGTGTGTGTGTGTCTGTGTGTCTGTCTGTGTGTGTCTGAGTGTGTGCCTGTGTCTGTGTCTGAGTGTGTGTGTGTGTTTCTATGTATCTGTGTGTCTGGGCATATGTGTGTATGTCTGTATCTGTATCTGTGTGTATCTGTGTGTGTGTGTGTCTGTGTGTATGTCTGTGTGTGTGTCTGTGCATGTATGTCTGTGTGTGTCTGAGTGTGTGCCTGTGTCTGTGTGTCTATGTATCTGTGTGTGTGTGTTTGTCTGTGTGTGTATGTCTGTGTCTGTGTGTGTCTATGTATCTGTGTGTCTGTGTGTATGTGTCTGTGTGTGTGTCTGTATGTGTGTGTCTGTGTGTATGTGTGTGTCTGAGTGTGTGTCTGTATGTGTGTGTGTGTGTGCACGCTTTCTCCCCAAGCCCAGGGCAGCACAGCCCACCTGCTCACGCCACCGTGGCGGCCTCTCCAGCAGGACACCCTTGTTTTGCAGAATCTGCCGAGGTCCAGCCCCTGAGCGCCATCCTCCCAGCCTCCCGGTGGCTCTCGGGATCCCCATGGGAGCAGCTCTGGCGGGGGCCCTGCACCGGGATGCGGTATTTTTCCACTCTTGCTGGCAAACCTCCGTGGCTGCTCTGAGTCCGCGACCCAAAAGCCCTGTGGCCCAAGTGCCCTGGAAACTTACAGAGCCAGCGCCTCCTCCTGCCCCGGGGACGGCGGGGAGAGCGCGGCGGCCAGGCACTAGGGGGGCGTGCTGGTCTCTGCCGCCCTGGGCTTCCTCTGGGGACGTCGTCTGGGCAGCGTGGGTCACTCACCCCAGAGGCCCAGGGCAGTGGGTCTGCGCCCAGGGCCTGGCAGCCCCAAGCACCTCGTGTGTGTTTGCAGGAGCGCATTTCACACAGGGGGAAACAGAGGCTCCAGGGGACGGGACGGGGCTAGCCCCTGGTCACGCCGGCTGTGGGCGCAGAGCCGAGGCCCCACGCCAGGTCTGCAGGGGCCGGCCTGTGCTTGCGTCTGGGATTCGAACTGCCAGTGGGGCTCATGGGGCCGCCCTTCCTGTGGGACGGTCTGGAGTCCCGGTCACCCCCTGCGACCTAACGCGCTGTGAGGGCAGGCAGCCCTGGGAGGTGGGGAACGCAGGGCCCCGAGGCCGGGCGCCGGGCTGCCCGAGCTCACCTGCCACCTGGGCTGCTGACAAGCTGTGTAGACGGGAACAGATCAACCTCTCTGCCCCACCGTTTCCCCAAAAACATCTCCTCTTACCACTTCTGTAAAGCAGAGTGGGAGCCACGCATACATCAGGCGTCGGGAGACTAAGAGCTGATAATCAGAGCCGGGAACGGCGCCCGGCGCACAAGCAAGGCGCAGAGCGTTTGCACCACCGTCCCGATTTCTTGGATGAATTGAGCAGCAGTGAACTCTGGGCCAAGTGTCAGACCCCCAGAAGGACGAATGCTGTTACACACAGGGAACTGACATCCAGAGAAGCCAAGAGACCCGAACTCGGGTCTCGAGCCTCCCAGGCCCAGAGGCTCCCTGCTCCCCAGCCTGGCCACGCTGGGGTCAGCCACCGAGCAAGGCCACAGCCAGGACGCGGCCATCCGGCCCCCACGGCGGCCGCAAACCTGGTCTCCGGCCAGGGCTGGAAGTCCCGGCCGTTGGCTCGACGAGGAGCTCGAGGAAGTCCTCGGATCCTCCCTGTGTTTGTCCTGGCTTCCCCGGGGGCGGGCCCCAGCCCTGCTATTGTTCTGGGGACCACGCCTGCCCCTGGGGGCCCGGAGCCTCTTCTCTGGGGGCAGCAGGGGGACCTCCAGCCAGTCACGTCCATCAGCCACCGAGGGACAGCCCTGCGCCCTCTCCATTTCACTTCGACTCTGGTCTCCTGCCCCTGCACGTGTCTCGGGCGAGGCGCACGGATCCTGGCGGACATCAGCTCCTCCATCGGACTAGGGGCTCCCCGGGGGTCTGGTCGGACACATCTCTGGGCCTTTGAATGGCTTACCCCTCACTTCCGACAGATCTATGCCTCTAAGTGCCCTTCTTGGTGAGCCTTGCCTGAAACCGCAGCCAGCACACCTGTCTTCCTCCACCACGTCATGCGCCCCCTTTAGCTCTTGTCTCCTCAGATCACGACTTTACCTAAGAGGCCCTTCATCCGGGGAGAACTCGCGGTGACAGTCCCTTCTCCCAGTGACGTCACCCACTGCCCATCACTGTCCTTCAAATGCCACCTTAACTCAACTCTTTTGACCTTTGAGGACTTCTTGGTCTTAAAGAGATTGTCCCGGATGGAGATGCAAATGATGGGGGTCGGGAGATGGCAGACAGGGGATCACAGAAGGGTAGACCAGCCAACACCTACGCTGTGGCTATTAGTGCCCTGGGTTCAGCCCGGTGAGCCCAAGGGAACCCTCTGGAGGGTCTTTCGCCCCCAGGATGACTATGGTATTATACTGGCCGGTGTTCTGCTTACCAGGTTATCCATCGCCCGGCTCTGTTAACAGGTAATATTTCAGTTACAGGCTAACAGCTTCATTATTGACAATATACCAGCTACAGCTAAAACCTGCATGATTAAGGTAACACGAATTTTCAGCTACCACCTTTGTTAACAGCTAACGTCTTGGTCACTATGTAACAGATTGACCAGTAGCAGAAACTTCAGCGACAGCCAGCACTTCGGTTATGAGCAAACAACTTAATGATCGGTGAGCGCTCTCCTTAATAACTAACTTCCTAGTTAACAGCTGAAATGTAAGGCCTAAGATAATTCAGTTAATCTGACTTAGCGGCAAAAATGCCAGTTGAGAAGTTTTGCTTCTCAAACCTCAGTGCACATTTGTATTATCTGGGGGAAAAGTGTCAAATGCAGCTTCTGATTCTGTAGGTCTGGGGTCAGCCCATGGGTCTACATTTCTAAAGAGTCGACAGGGGATGTTGAGGTCACAAGGGTCCCTGTGGCTGGTGAGCAGTTGGTAGCTAACAACACCGTTACCAGTTAACTCTGCAGTGGCACCTCAGGGTTTGTTATCCGCTAACAATCCCTTGGACTGCAAGGAGATCCAACCAGTCTATTCTAAAGGAGATCAGTACTGGGTGTTCTCTGGAAGGAATGATGCTAAAGCTGAAACTCCAGTACTTTGGCCACCTTATGCAAAGAGTTGACTCATAAAGACTCTGATGCTGGGAAGGGTTGGGGGCAGGACCTCTTCCCCTGTCGTCTCCCACTCTACCGACCTACCGTAGTGGTTGAGCTACCTGCACTCAAACTCACTTAAGGCCCTCTACCACTACCTGTCGCTAAGTTCCCCAGCGTTTCTCAGCCTGTACTGACTCGTTGACTTGACTTGTCTTGTAGGTGTGTTGGGTGGTGACGGAGTACCTCATGGTCACCACACACCCGCGAACCTCTCGTGTGGTGAGGTAAAGTCCTTAGAACACCCGACTAACAGTTTGGTAGTTATTGAACTTTAACCTGGGCGACCCGTCTAAACGTAGCACTTTACCCGTTTGCGGTGTTGGCTCCCCCGAGGCCCAAACGATCGTCTTGACCAATTAGTCCTGGTCAAAGCTCGTTCTCCCGGGGTCCCCACGTCCTCGGCTGGGACGTCTCCCGCAGGCTCCACGAGGCGGGAGAGGGGGAGGGGAGCGCAACTCACCTTGCCCGTGGACTTGACGCCCTTCCAGATGCAGAAGAAACAGACCAGCCAGACGAGGAGCAGGCAGAGAGCAAGGTCCCACTTCAGGGCGCCCGGTTCGTCAATCCCAGAAGACAAGCTCAGCACCTTCCGCCTTCAAGCAAACAGAGCCCCAAGTCAGATGGGCCGGACCGGGCTGGGAGAGCCGGCCCCAGGATTCCAGCAGGCTGGGGCTCAGCCGGGCCTCCAAGCTGCGGAATCCTGCTGGTGGGGAATCTTAGGTAACACCAGTTTCACAGGGTCTTGGGGAAGCCAGCCAGGGGATGGGTCTGGACTCCTGAGCCAGGCGCACGTGGGTTCTATCCAGCCAGGCCTCGGGCAAGTTACGTTAAACCCCTAAGCCTCAGTTTCCTTATCTGTGAACTAGGTACTGACCCCCGTGTGACTGATTCTCACGGACCTTGCGGTGCTCCCTGTGGGCCAGACACTGGGTTCCGACTGGGCTCCAGTGTCCAACCACTGACTTAACCACTTAACCACTGGGGGCTAGGCACCCAACTGCCTGCCTCAGTCTCCTCATCTCTAAAATGGGAATAACCACCTGCTTCCCCCCACTCTGCCACCCCACATTCTCTGTCCGGTCTCTCTGTTTCTGTATTTGCCCCCATTCCTTATCTGGATACCTCACTGAAAGATACGTCTCCAGGGTGTGGGTTCTCTCTGGGGCTGCAGGACACCCACACTCCTCCCCGTGGGGGAGGAGAAAAGCTACGCAAAATACAAACTACTGGCCCTGGACGCCGCCAGCAGCCAAGAGACCGTGGCGGCCATTGCTGTCTTGGGGCTGAGATCCCAGGGCCGCTCCGGGCACCCAGGGAGTGCTGCTTCCTCACCTGCCCCCGGCCGGGGTTGTGACGGGCTTGGGAGGAGGTGAGTGAATCGTCTGAAGGACAATCAGCACAGCCAGCAGCTCCACTCAGCATCACGTGGCAGAGCCTGGGCCTCTGGGGTCCAGAGCCTTGCTGACCAGGGGAGACGCCCACAGTGCTCCTCAGACACGCCCCCGAGGGGCAGACACCTCCCGGAACTGGGCTGGGGCCCCCAGGCTGCTGAGAGACCATGAAACTTAACGCCCAGAAACTGACCCCGTGGTCCGGCACTCCGACTGCGGAGGCAGTGACCCAGGGCGGCCAGGCTGAGCACAGGGACGCTGGTTCCCCGGGCTCTGCCATCCGGGCTCGTGTTCCCCAGAAGCTGGCTCCCCCTAGAGACCCAGCTCCCTGTTCAAGGGCCACAGTCTTGGGCAGGCGCGGCAAGAGGGGCGTTTCAGCCCGCCCTCCATTTCCTCTTCTGCAGAACGCAAACGAACTCTGGCCCCCAGACCACCCGCAGCTCTCAGCCAGTCCGCGAGCAGGCCGATCCCCAGGCTCAGGGCTCAGAGAGACCACCCGCAGCTCTCAGCCAGTCCACGAGCAGGCCGATCCCCAGTCTCAGGGCTCAGAGGGCCCACTGGCCCAGGACACGTCCTCATTGCTTCTCAGTTTTTCCAAAGAAGCTTCAAAGCGAGGACCTTGAATAAATCCAAGGTTCCCACCTCAAGTGGCACTCGGGCAAGGCCTTTCTGCGGCTCACCCCAACATCCAAGGCCTCCCCCAGGCACCAAGGTCACATCAACGAGGCTTCTCTAATTTATCTCATCTGGTCCAAGGGCTGGAAGTCACTGGCCCCGTTTTACAGATGGGGAAAACTGAGGCTTGAAGATCCAATCACCCACGGACACCTGGCCAGCAGGTGGCAGAGCTGCCGCCCTACACTGGGGCTGTCAGATCCCCAAAGCCAGTGCTCTCCCAGCTCCACGAATCGCTCCAGGCCTTGCTTCGGCAGGGCCCACGGGACCCTCAGGGCCGGGGGCCTCCTCACGAGGCAGGCTGTGCAGCTGGTCAAGTACAAGTACGTGGGCCTGGCCCTGCGGTGGCTTTAGAACCGGGCCCTTCCTGGCGCGGCCTCCAGGACTCGGCTCCTTCCACGAAGCCAGGGCCTGCTGGGCAGCGGCCAAGGCTTCCGTGTGAATGGGCGGCCTCGGGGAGGCCCCTCTCTGCCGCCAAGCTTCCAGGGAGGTCTCCCATGATGCTCCAGATGTCTAGTGTCCTTCCGGCTCCCCAGCCACCCCCTCGCCCTGGATGTCGCCCTCGGGGGAGCCTGTCTTGCCTACCAGACTCCAGACACCCCGCAGAGGAGGCACACGGCAGGAGCTCAGCCAGTGCCGCGGGGTGTCCAGTCACAAGAGGTCTTTTCCTTCTCCTCAGGGGCGAGCTGACTAAGGGGCCCGAGACCCCAGAGCCCCAATCCTGACCACACCTGCCCCATGCTCAGGTCACAGGCACCCTCCTGCCGGCTCCCACTGCCACGCTTGGCAAACCCGTGGTGCCCACTACGGATGGGAGGGGGCCGCGTGGCCTTGCTCTGGCAGCTGCCCAGCCACGGAGGCCACAACGGGGAAATCGAGTCACGCACTTGCTTCTCCGCTGCTGCCGGCAAAGTCCCTCCAAAGCGCCAGCAGTAACCGTTGAAGGCACCTTTCCTATGATCCAGCAATTCTATCCCAAGACTCTCCTGGATATGGCCAATGACAGGGTCCACCCCAAGCTGTTTGGGCTTCCCAGGTGGCCTTAGACCCCGCCTGCCAATGCAAGAGATGCAAGAGACACGGGTTCGATCCCTGGGCTGGGAAGATCCCCTGGAGGAGGGCATGGCAACCCACTCCAGTATTCTTGCCTGGAGAATCCCATGGACAGAGGAGCCTGGTGGGCTACAGCCCATGGGGTCCCAAAGAGTCAGACACGACTGGAGCGACTTAGTGCACACCTCGAGCTGTTCACCTGGGCTCTGTCTGCAGGAGCAAACACGAGAAACCAACCACCCAGAGGGCCGTGGGAGGGGTCTGAGCAGGCGCGCAGCGGGCGCGTGGCGGAGTGTCACGCAGCCTGCAGGACCTCAGGAGTCTACCTGCGCGCTGATAAGGGGCAATGTCCCAGGGGTGAGGCAAGTGACCGGGACACATGAAACAATGGGGCAGTCGCTGGCCTGGGGCGTGCAGGGCAGGAGGGCTCCCTTACCAGGAAATGTGTTTCTCAAACCATCTGAATGCTGTTAATGGGCGCATATCACCTTCACAAAAATTAAGGTTCTTACAAAGGCTTGCAAGGGGCCGGCCGTGCAGACGTTCTAGGAACGGAACGAAAGTTCTCTCGTCAATCAGGGGTTGTCATAACAGAACCCGATGTGGGCTCACGGCCAAAGTAACCAACATCCTTTCCAAAGTCATCTCGGGGGTGGCTGGGAGGCCGAAGAGCATGCAGGCCCATCGGAATCCCTACTGAAGGGACACAGTTTGAAGGACCCTTTCCTGTCGGCTGCCCACGAGGCACGGCCCAGGATCTGTCGGGTCTTCCTGCTCTGGTGCATGAGACTGCTTGGCAAACTGTAGAGTGCCGGGCCCCAGAGGGAGGGAGGGCCTGCCGTGGTGCCCTGCCCCTCGCCAGTGCCTCCAACCTCCCAGGAGGCTGCACAAGTTCCCCCAAATCTGGCTGTATCGCCCCACCCCTGCCCCCACCCGTCCTGGCCCCTACTGCTCCCGAGCGCTGTTTCAGCAGCCTCGTGGGTGATATTCCGGCCTCCACGCTCACCCCCAGTCTGTTCTCATCGAGACAGAATCTGGCAACACCCAAGGCAAGGGGCGCCCGGCCTCTGCTCCTCACCGCCCGTGGCTCCCACCTGCCTGCCCCAATCCTTCCTGCCTCCCTCACACCGCCCGTGGCTCCCACCTGCCTGCCCCAATCCTTCCCGCCTCCCCGAGTAGGCTGGCCACTCTGACAGTCAGCCGCGGACACCTTACAGGGACAGGGCGGTGCCTGTTGAGAGGCTGGGACCACAGGCATACAGGGGACCCGTCCAGGACAAGTTCCGTGCACAACCTCCGCATCCCCAGGGCCCCGGCCCTCCTCCCTGAGCCGCACTGGCTTCCGGTATGTGCCCTCCCCGGCCTCGGGACCTGTGAACTGGCTGCGCCCCACCCCTTCACCAAGGCACCTCTCCTGGCCACCCGATGGAAAAAGCACTCCCAGTTGCTCTCTTTCCCTCTCTCTCTAGGTTTTATCTTTCTTCACTTATCATCGCTTGTCTATTACAATGTTACTTGCACTCTCTGTCTCGTGTCTGTCTGTCCTACTAAAGCGTCATCTTCAAGGAGGCAGGGCCTGGGTCTGTCCTGACCGTTGCTGGGTCCAGAACAGCGCCTGGCACATAGTGAGTGCTCAACAGACGTGAGTAGAGTTGATTAATTACACCCATTTGGTTGATGGGGAGACTGAGGCTCAGAGAGATTCAGGAATTCACCTGAAATTACCGAGATTAAAAAAAAAACAAAAACAATCACCCCGAGGCCTGGTTCTTTTTCTCTGATGCCACCCTGCGGACCACTGGGTATGATGCTATCCTCGGTGAGAGGCCCCAGCACCCCAGGCTTCTCTGCACCCCTCACACAGAGAGGAGGAGATCGAGAGGTGAGCTGTATTCTTGTCCTAGAATAGGACTGATTCATTCCAGGGTGGGATCCAAAAAAAAAATCGCCTGGACGTCTGTTTGGAGTCGGCTGCCCCGCTGCCGTCCAGCCGGCACTCAGAGATGTAAATACGTCCTCCGAGTGGGCCAAATCGTTTCCTTTTGAATGCCGGCCAGCCATTTATCGGCGATAGCTCTTCCCTGGAGACCGGCGGAGGCAACAATTATAAAAGAGCCCGTCCGCCCGAGAAGGAGGCCGCGCAGGGCTCTCTCCATGCCGCCTCCGCCTTCTGACAGCTGCAGGGGGAGGCTGGCTGAGCAGGGCTTGTTTGCAAATATGACTCATTTCTTTGATTCTAATAAAGTCTAATGATAAGTGCTGAGCTCCCAGGGGGCCCTGGAGGAACTGGGGAGGAAGGCATGGCTCCAGGCTGATGGAGGGCATCTGGCCAGATCTGACCCCGCCTGTCCTCCAGGGCCGGGGGGCAACAAACAGGACCCCCGGGACAGAGGTGACCTCAGGGCAGGGGTGAGCAGGATGGGGCGGGCTGAGGGCAGAGACTCTGGCTTCGCATCTCTGAGCGACTCAAGAGTTCAATTCTAAAGCTGGCGTGAAATGACCATCTCAGGGTCCCAGGCACCCTTCAAGGGAGAAGGGCATCTCATCGGCTCCCACCGGGATTGGTGCCTCAGTGCTGCAGACGGGGTGGGTGTGGGATATAGGCCGAGAGGAGACCCCAGGTGTCACCTGACAGTGGGTCACACACACGTGGCACAACGTCACCTGTGCCCGTGGACTTGCCCTGGACTTATGGCCGGTGGGGACGCAGTCACGAGAGGAGGTGTTCAGGGCTGAGCTCTCTGCTACGCCGAGCTGCCTGTGTGACCTTGGGCAAGTCGCTTAACCACTGTGATCCTCAGTGTCCCACCTAATAAGCCAGGCCTGAGGCCCACGCTCTTTAACCCTCAGCCAGGCGATGAGGTGATGGGGACCTCGCTATCCCTGAGAACCCTGGAGACGGGTGCCCGCCCTGAGGCCGGGCAGCTGGCCCCCCAGGCTAGTCAGGGTCACTGCTCTAAGATCGAGGGGATGGCAGCATGGCCGGCGGCTGTCCACCAGCTCCTCGTGAAACCAGAGTAGGGGGGGGCCTGGCAGGGATGAGCGCCCAGGCCCTTCCCTGTCCGGGGCCAGGAGGAAGGCTCGGCTCCACGGCGCCTTGTTATCTAGAAGCCCAGGTGGCTCCTGACCACTGTCAGGCCTCCTGTGCAAAAGGAGCGGCCAGCTCAGGGTCCCACGTGTCTGGTGCAGCTGAGAGGGTGAAGAAAGCGAAGGCCAGGGCTGGGCTTTGGCTTCAAGGACCGGGAGACCGGCCTTGAGAAGATGCTCACGGCTCGGCAGCCCAGTGGGTACCAGCCAGCGACACCTCAGTCCCGTCCCAGCAAGCCTCTCTCTGTGGACACCCCAGAGCTAGTCACTGCAAGGCCGGTGGCTATTCTGAGGGGAAATCATACAAGCTGAGCTTCTCCCTAAAGGGAAACCCATCTTCTGATGGCCGAGCCCCCTGAGGCCCTGCATACAGTCGGTGCTTAATGTATGTGTCCCAGCCTGTCTCTCCCTGGTATGTTCCTTGAGCAAGTCCAGAGAACACAGATTAACCACGTGATATTCCACCCCTTCTCTAGCCTCCGTGGCTCCTCCTCCTAGACAACAAAGTCCAACCTTCTCTGCCTAGCGTCCAAGGCTCCGTCCTTCTCCCTGGCTCCACATGTCCCATATTTGGGCCACACCAAGGACGTGCTGCCGCTCATGAGCTCTACGACCGCCACGCCTCAGCATGGGTGTTCCTTCTGTCTAGGCTGTCTTTCCCTCTTTTTTTTGGCCTAGTGAACTCCTACTCATCCCCCAAAGCCCAGCTCACCTGGCCCTTCTGTTTGCTGACGGGGAAATGAGGCCAGAGAGAGGGAGTGATGTGCTGCTCCAGGCTAACCCTAACCCTCCCTGGTTGGGGCAAGCCTACGAGCACGGAAAAGCCAGGAGAGGCTTCCGAACTGAGAGATGACGTGTCTGGCTTCACAGCTGACTGGAGAGACGCACCTGTAACGGGGTGAGGGTCGGGGAGACAGGGGTCTTCCGGGGGCGGGGAGGACGGCCATCTGGTTATACTTTACACAGAGAGCCTTAGGGGACCAGACCGGGGTGGGGTCTGAGGCTGAAGCTGAAAGGAGCTGGGGACGACTCCCAGATGTGTTCCCTCCATAAAGGGCCTCCACGAAGAGGGGACAAAATGCCGAGAGCAAGTCCCTGGGACGATGCTCACGGGCATTCTCTCTCCTTCGCCCTCTTCACACCCAAGAGAAGGGGAGGCCCTTGAAGGCAGGCAGCCTCGGCCCCTCCGGTGGCAGGCAGGTCCTCTCGGCCAAGCCTCCTCCTCCAGGGACTACAGTCCTCCCCGGGGTATCCGTGGACATTAAGCCAGGGCCCACGGGAGGCTGCAAAGGCCGGCGGGGCTGGGAGGCCGGGTGGGCGGTGGGCAGTCTCTGGACGGAGCCGCTCTCTGTGGACCACGCGGGCCAGGGAAGGGAGCTGGGATGCTCAGAATGGGGCTTCTGGAAGGCGGGAGCCCTGGAGTCCCCCAGCAGGGCCCAGGCTGGGGGACAGGCAAGGGAGAAGGCACGGGAGAGGACCTCACGGATCCCGAGGGCTCAGGCCTGAGACAGAGGGGACAGCCCCCCTGTGATGGGGGGTCACACAGGCATCAGGAAGGGGCCATTCTTAGTGCCCCCGAAGCTGAGCCTCAGGTGTCCCTGGGCAGGGGGCAGCTTCATCCACAATGGGGACACTAAGTAGACAGGGATGGCTATGCAGGGTCACGTTCTGTTGGTGGCGGGGGGTGTCCTACCGCCCTGGGAGGGCAGGATTACAGCCTCCCCAAGTATAGCTCAGGACGCTGAGGCTCATAAACCAGAGTAGGGGGGGGCCTGGCAGGGATGAGCGCCCAGGCCCTTCCCTGTCCGGGGCCAGGAGGAAGGCTCGGCTCCACGGCGCCTTGTTATCTAGAAGCCCAGGTGGCTCCTGACCACTGTCAGGCCTCCTGTGCAAAAGGAGCGGCCAGCTCAGGGTCCCACGTGTCTGGTGCAGCTGAGAGGGTGAAGAAAGCGAAGGCCAGGGCTGGGCTTTGGCTTCAAGGACCGGGAGACCGGCCTTGAGAAGATGCTCACGGCTCGGCAGCCCAGTGGGTACCAGCCAGCGACACCTCAGTCCCGTCCCAGCAAGCCTCTCTCTGTGGACACCCCAGAGCTAGTCACTGCAAGGCCGGTGGCTATTCTGAGGGGAAATCATACAAGCTGAGCTTCTCCCTAAAGGGAAACCCATCTTCTGATGGCCGAGCCCCCTGAGGCCCTGCATACAGTCGGTGCTTAATGTATGTGTCCCAGCCTGTCTCTCCCTGGTATGTTCCTTGAGCAAGTCCAGAGAACACAGATTAACCACGTGATATTCCACCCCTTCTCTAGCCTCCGTGGCTCCTCCTCCTAGACAACAAAGTCCAACCTTCTCTGCCTAGCGTCCAAGGCTCCGTCCTTCTCCCTGGCTCCACATGTCCCATATTTGGGCCACACCAAGGACGTGCTGCCGCTCATGAGCTCTACGACCGCCACGCCTCAGCATGGGTGTTCCTTCTGTCTAGGCTGTCTTTCCCTCTTTTTTTTGGCCTAGTGAACTCCTACTCATCCCCCAAAGCCCAGCTCACCTGGCCCTTCTGTTTGCTGACGGGGAAATGAGGCCAGAGAGAGGGAGTGATGTGCTGCTCCAGGCTAACCCTAACCCTCCCTGGTTGGGGCAAGCCTACGAGCACGGAAAAGCCAGGAGAGGCTTCCGAACTGAGAGATGACGTGTCTGGCTTCACAGCTGACTGGAGAGACGCACCTGTAACGGGGTGAGGGTCGGGGAGACAGGGGTCTTCCGGGGGCGGGGAGGACGGCCATCTGGTTATACTTTACACAGAGAGCCTTAGGGGACCAGACCGGGGTGGGGTCTGAGGCTGAAGCTGAAAGGAGCTGGGGACGACTCCCAGATGTGTTCCCTCCATAAAGGGCCTCCACGAAGAGGGGACAAAATGCCGAGAGCAAGTCCCTGGGACGATGCTCACGGGCATTCTCTCTCCTTCGCCCTCTTCACACCCAAGAGAAGGGGAGGCCCTTGAAGGCAGGCAGCCTCGGCCCCTCCGGTGGCAGGCAGGTCCTCTCGGCCAAGCCTCCTCCTCCAGGGACTACAGTCCTCCCCGGGGTATCCGTGGACATTCAGCCAGGGCCCGCGGGAGGCTGCAAAGGCCGGCGGGGCTGGGAGGCCGGGTGGGCGGTGGGCAGTCTCTGGACGGAGCCGCTCTCTGTGGACCACGCGGGCCAGGGAAGGGAGCTGGGATGCTCAGAATGGGGCTTCTGGAAGGCGGGAGCCCTGGAGTCCCCCAGCAGGGCCCAGGCTGGGGGACAGGCAAGGGAGAAGGCACGGGAGAGGACCTCACGGATCCCGAGGGCTCAGGCCTGAGACAGAGGGGACAGCCCCCCTGTGATGGGGGGTCACACAGGCATCAGGAAGGGGCCATTCTTAGTGCCCCCGAAGCTGAGCCTCAGGTGTCCCTGGGCAGGGGGCAGCTTCATCCACAATGGGGACACTAAGTAGACAGGGATGGCTATGCAGGGTCACGTTCTGTTGGTGGCGGGGGGTGTCCTACCGCCCTGGGAGGGCAGGATTACAGCCTCCCCAAGTATAGCTCAGGACGCTGAGGCTCAGAGAGGAAGAGGCACCAGCCCGGGCCAGCACTGGCAGAGGCGGCTCCCTCTCAGGCGGCCAACCTGTGCCCAAGGCAGTGAGGCCCTGGCGGGCACCGGAGGGGCTGGGTGGAGTGCCGGCGTCCTGGGTGGGGCAGGCCCTGGGTGGTCAGGCTGTGCCAGGCACAGCAGAGAACGGACAGGGCCCTGGCCTCTGGCCCCATTCAAGCGAGAAGAAAGAAATGTCTGCATTTCTTTGTCTGCAAACTCAGCTGTTCCGGGTGTGAGGAGCAAGGGATGGTGGGGGCTGTGCCTGTAAAAGTCTGTCTGCATGTGGAAAACACCTCCGAGGAAAGAACCCGCTTGCAGGAGCCTCGGGAAGTGAGCACATCCTGAAGGCCTGAGGTCGGGAGGGGGACGTGGACTACCTGGGGGAGTGGCCGAGTGGCCCTTTCCAGCCTGAGTCCCCCCACAGGCCCTGACAATCGGCTGGGAGCAGCCAGCGCTTAGCTCGCTCTTCTGTGGGCCGTCGCCAGGGCCAGATTCTAAGAGCGGGAGAGGCTCCCCGACGCAGCGAATCCACACACGAAGGCGAGGGAGTCTTGCCTGGCGGCGGCGAGGCCATCCCTAACACCCTTCCCTGCCCTGGCTCTCAGCCCACGCGGGACCTTGCCTGCTCCTCCAGGGTCGGAGGGGCTGCGGAGCACCCGTTTAACAGCTCGTGGAGAGCCGGGAAAGCAAGGCACTCGTCGGTTTCTGATGGGCTCCCAGCGCTGGGTTAGGAGGACGACCCTGTGCGTCAGCGAAGAGCTACCCGACCGCAGGCCTCTGTGCTCCGCCCTCCTCAGGCCTGGCCCGTGTGTGCACATCTCACCGGCTATAGTGTGGGCAACTTCAAAAGCATGCCCGTGATTTTCCTTCCTCTCCTAACGAGACGGAGCCTATGCCCCCACCTCTTGCCTCTTGAGTCTGGGTTAGTCTCAGGCCTCTTTTTGGCCAACGGGACCTTAACAAAAACGGTACCAGCAGAAGCTGGAAGAGTGCTCCCACACGGGCTTTCCCGGTGTTGTTCTGGGAGGCCGAGCCGCCTAGCAACCAGCCCCGGGTAGCCTGCAGGGTGGTGAGGCTATAGGGACCAGCTGCCTGCGGCACCCCAGCCAGGAGCCAGCCAGTCCCCAAAAGAGCGACCCCGATGCCATACAGCTGACCTACTGGGGGGAGCCCAGCAGAGCCCAGAAGAAGTGCCCAGCCAAGCTTCGCCCCAGCTGCCAAGCAGCAGGGCCACGAGTCAAAGAAAGCAAACGGCTGCTCCAGTTTGGGGATGGGTGTTACACAGCAAGCGCTAACTGATGCATATGCTTCACTCTGTCTACTCACCTGTTCACTTGAGTAACTACTTCAAGCTTCATATACACTTTTTTCCCCCACTCTGGGCAATAACAGGTTTGATGTGCTAACTATATATATATTTTTCTAAAATACATTAAGAAAACTATGTCATTTTCAGACAACATAAGTACATATACCTGCCTTTGGGAAACAATCCTCACAGAGATCCCATGGGTGTAGAAACGATTCATTGCCCCCATTTGACAGTTAAGGAAACTGAGGCTCAGAAAGGGGCAGTGACTTGCTGGAGGTCAGACAGCCAATAAAATGGCAGAACTGAGATTCGAGTCCAGGCCTGTCTGAGACCAAAGGCATGGATTTATCTCCAAATCTGTACCCCCTCTTCCCCCCACCCCACCGCAAGGGAGTGGCTCCCACACCCCTAGGGAGATGAGGGCAAGGGTTGTCCTCTGCCTCCCCACCCACTCCTTCCTCCGCGATGCCAGCCTTACTCCCAGAACTCGATGACGGGGGAGGTGAAGTTGGTGGTGGTATTGGAGATCCAGAGGCTCCGGTTCTTCCGCAAGGTGTCCTCCAGGCAATGGGGCGTGTTCCAGCTGTGGTTGCATTTTGCCCAGGGGAGCTCCGATTGGAAGGACTGGAATAGGTAGTACATGGCCCAGGCGAGGATGATGATGTAGTATATGTTCAGGAGGGACACGATCACGATGGAGGCATAGCCGATGCCTGTGAACGGGGGCAAGCGAGACAGGAATCGGAGGGAGGCCAGACCCACCAGGCCACACCCTCAACCAGAAACCCCTGGGATCTGCAGGCCTGGGGCCAGAAGGGGCCCTTCAACAGGGACCAGCAAACGAGTGTAGGAGGAACGCATGACTGTATGGATGGACAGGTAAAATAACGGATGGCCAGATGCGTCAGACAGCTGAACAAACTGACGGAGGTATGCAAGGGGGATAGACCAATGACTGGATGAATGGATGGACAGATGGATGGATGGATGGATGGAGAGAGGGATGGATAGATCAATGGATGAATGGATGGATACATAGACGGATGGCTGGATGGACTCAGGTGAATGGATGGATGTTGGAATGATGGATGGATACTCACTTTGTTGGATGGATGGTGGTTGATTGGAAGGTTAGGTAGATGGATGGATGGATGGATAAGTAGAGGGAGCATGGTTGAATGGATACATGGATTGTGTAACTATTGACTAGTTTAATAAAAGAAAGCTTTAATGGATAGACAGATGGGTAGATTTACATGGATGACTGAGTGAGCAGACTTGCACATTCTCCCACCCCTGCCGATTATAATCATGACAGTATTATCTTATGAGGACATACTGGGAACTAGGCACAGGACTAAATGCTACAATAATAACAAGTGTTAATCGCTCAGCTGTGTCTGACTCTTTGCAACCCCTTGGACTGTAGCCCGCCAGGCTCCTCTGTCCATGGGGATTCTCCAGGCAAGAACACTGGAGTGGGGTGCCATTCCCTTCTCCAAGGGATCTTCCCGACCCAGGGATTGAACCTGGGCCTCCCGCACTGCAGGCAGATTCTCTACGATCTGAGCCACCAGGGAAGCCCAGCGATGGTTAACGAAGCTACCACCGCTGCTTCGGCTTCCTTTGTGTACAGAGCACTTTTACAGGGCTCTGCTGCTTTGTCTTCACTCCAACCCTAGAAGTATGCATACTATTTCCATTTTATGGGGAGGGAAATTGAGGCACAGAGAGATGAAGTGACTTTCCCCGAAGTCACGAGAGTTAGCATAACGAGGGAGTGGGACTTGAGCCAGACAGTCGGGCTCCTGAAAGCCTTCTCTTCTACACCCTACTGCTCAGCGGCTACTGGGCCTCCCATCCTTTGACAACCCGGAGAGGAATGAGCAGCAGCAGCCGCCGTGTGCCAAGCTGGCCTGCGTGAGGCTCCAGTGTACCTGGCAAACAGTAGGTGCACAATAAGCGTTTGCTGAGCCGAGGAGCACCAGGCCCCGGGTGGCCTTTGTCCTGTACTCACCAGCAAACAAGGGGCAGATCTTTTCCCAGCAGGTGATGCCCCCTTCAGAGGTGTACTGGCCTATGATTACCTCCAGGAAAAACACAGGCAGGCCGCCCCCAAACAGGAAGATGAAGTATGGGATGAGAAACGCGCCTGCAGAGAGAGAAGAGTGGGGTGAGGCTCAGGTTGGCCGAGGCCTGCACATTCTCTGTCCCAGACCCTCCCAGCCAGCCTGCTGGGCACCTCTGTCCATGGGATTCTCCAGGCAAGAATGCTGGAGTGGGTTGCCATTTCCTTCTCCAGGGGAATCTTCCCGACCCGGGGACGTGAGGGTGAAGGGAAGGCTCCCGGGCCTGGCTGAGAATTCTCGTCCAGCCAGCACACCCTTCCAGCCTGCCCTCCCGTCTTCTTCCGATCCGCCCGGCTGCGTGAAGCCTCCGAGCCTCTGCTGAAGCTCTGTGCCAGCCTGTCTGTCTTCCGCAGGTCTGCCCCTCTGAAGAAGGACCGCCCAGCCCTTCACACCGGCTCAGCTGGGCCTCCTGGCTGCAGCCTTCAGCTGGCCTTCCGTGGCCCGGCCAGAGCAGGAAGCCGAGAACCAGCTGGGAAGGGTGCTGGGAAGCGAGAGATGGGCCTCTCCAGCGGGGGTGGGAGAGGGGTAGGAGGCGGGTGCGAAGAGTCGGGTGAGGGCTCCGACCTGGTGTCCACTACTGGCTTCAGCGGGTCCGCACACACTTTGAAAGTGTGGGCGACTTGGGCCTACGGGTATGTGCTTTGTTCTGGAGTGTCGAGGGCACTCATCAGAGTCTCAGAGGCTCCTGAGCCTCCAGAAGGTTAAGAAACCAGGCTCGAGGGCAGGACCTCCGCAAGGCGGGTCTGCCGTGGGCGGGCGGGCAGCACGCGTGTGCCCGGCTCTGCTGGCTGCCAGCCGGGCCATGGGCCGCCACAAGGAGCAGGGAGGGAGTTCTTACTGCTGAGCTGCTACTGCCCAGCAGGTCTCCAGGACGTGCTGCCTAGCCTGAACTCCTCTGACGTCAGAGGATGCTAACCCAGGGCCTCCAGCAAGTAACACAAAAACAAGAAACAAAAACTGAAAGAACAGGGCAACCAACTAAGCAACTGGCCAGAGAACTTAGTTCAGAAAATACATCGCTAAGCGCAAGGGTCAAAGGGCACAAACTTCCGACTAGAAGGTAAATTCGTCCTGGGCGCGCCGTGTACAGCACGGTTGCGCACCAGTCACGATACACTGGATGGCGTGCTTGAACGTTGCTAAGGGGCTTCCCTGGCAGTCCCGCGGCAAACGCTCTGTACTCACAATGCAAGGGGCATAGGTTTGATGCCTGGTTGGTGAACTAAGATCCCGCGTGCGGGGGAAAAAAATAAAAAGAAGTTGCTAAGAGTGTAAAACTTGACCAGTTCTGATCACAAGGAGAAAAAAATATATGTAACTATACGAGGTGACAGATGTCAACAAGACTTGCCGTGATCATTTCACAGTAAAGACAGCAATCACCTTGTATGCCTTAAACTAAAACAATGCTATATGTCAATTCTATCTCAATAAAACTGAAAAAATTAAAATTAAAAACATCTTCATTGTACTTTTTTTTTTTGTCCTGGATACCTATCCATTACTGCAATTTTCTATTTAGAGTGGGAAACACGAAACATGTTTTTGAACTGCAACTGGTTTAAGTTAGAAAAGCAAGAGCAAAGGGTAAAACAGCTCTCAAGTCAGGCAGAGTGGGAGGTGCAGAGCTACGAGGCTTCGGAGGCCTGGGCCTGGCCTTGTGGCGACCTTCAGAGATGGCAAACTGAAGGACCAGAGAGGGTAAGGAATCTGCTCGAGCTCACACAGGAAGGCTCTGATGGAATGCCATCCCGGCCACGCTCATCTCCCGCCTCCGAGGATCGCGGTCGGAGCGGAGGCAGGCTGGCCTGGGGGAGGCCGAGGCGGGGGCCTGAAAGGCTGGGCGTGGGGAGGCCCCCTCGCTCTGCCCCAGCAACCCCTTCAGCCCGCCCTCTGCCCAGCCCAGGCTCACCTCCAGCCCGCCCTCTGCCCAGCCCAGGCTCACCTCCAGCCCGCCCTCTGCCCAGCCCAGGCTCACCTCCAGCCGCCCTCTGCCCAGCCCAGGCTCACCTCCAGCCCGCCCTCTGCCCAGCCCAGGCTCACCTCCGCCGTTTTTGTAGCAGAGGTAGGGGAAACGCCAGACGTTGCCCAGGCCGACGAAGCCGCCGGCCACGGAGAGCACGAAGTCGATCCTGCTGGCCCACTTCTCGCGCTGCGGGGGCTTCCCCTCGGCCTCGTCCTCCGGCCGGGTGCCCGGGCTCTTGCCAGGGGACGGCTTCAGGATGTCCTTGTGGAAATCTTTCAGACACTGCAGCTTCTCCTTGGTGGCCATGTCCTCCTCCTCGCTTTCTATGGCGGAAAGAGTAGACCCCGACGTGTGTCGGTAAGGGGCAGGCTGTGCGTCCTGGCACGACCCCGCAGGCCACCTCTGACCTGCCAGGCCTGAGGCAGAGGGTCTGTCACCCCCTCGTCCGCCCACCCCTCGGTCCCCCTACCCCAGGTGATCGGGGGCCTGAGAACCTGGGCCGACAGCTGCCATCCCCTAGGCACCCATCCAACAGAAGCACCGGGGCCCGTATCCACCAGCCCCGAATGCCACCCCCCTCATGCTGCACCTGCAGGGAGATGAGCACGATACCACCCAGCCCTGGCAGGGTCTCCACAGAACACAGCACCCTCCACGCAGGCCTAGCACCGCTTCCAGATCACAGCCTGCCTGCCTCCTCTAGAAATCGTCTCCGAATCTCAGGTTTGCGGAGAAACTGGTGCCGCGGGGCAGGCCCTGGCCCAGCGGAGGTGCTCACCCCTCACGGTTTTAAAGAACGGAGCTTCAGGCTGGCATGTTTTCGCGCTCCAGTGTTTCCAAGCATGTGTTTCAGTACTTGGAAACAAGGTTTCCATCAAATTCAGAACACGGGAGCTTATGAAACACACTGGCGGCTTCTTAGCCAGCCGCATGCCTGCAGCTCTGTCACCCCCTCGTCCGCCCACCCCTCGGTCCCCCTACCCCAGGTGATCGGGGGCCTGAGGACCTGGGCCGACAGCTGCCATCCCCTAGGCACCCATCCAACAGAAGCACCGGGGCCCGTATCCACCAGCCCCGAATACCACCCCCCTCATGCTGCACCTGCAGGGAGATGAGCACGATACCACCCAGCCCTGGCAGGGTCTCCACAGAACACAGCACCCTCCACGCAGGCCTAGCACCGCTTCCAGATCACAGCCTGCCTGCCTCCTCTAGAAATCGTCTCCGAATCTCAGGTTTGCGGAGAAACTGGTGCCGCGGGGCAGGCCCTGGCCCAGCGGAGGTGCTCACCCCTCACGGTTTTAAAGAACGGAGCTTCAGGCTGGCATGTTTTCGCGCTCCAGTGTTTCCAAGCATGTGTTTCAGTACTTGGAAACAAGGTTTCCATCAAATTCAGAACACGGGAGCTTATGAAACACACTGGCGGCTTCTTAGCCAGCCGCATGCCTGCAGCGTCAGGACAGGGGTCTGCGCCGGCACAGGCCTCTGGAAGGACTCCTGGTAGTTCCCACGAGTCCAGCCCTCGCCATCTGTGCTCGGGTCCACCCTGACGCCTGGACCATCCAGGCCCCGGCCCGCTGACTGCCCTGTGTGTTCGGCAAGGGTGGCCCCCAGGGTTATCAAACCTCTAAGCCGCTCACGCTCACCCTCAGCGCCCCCCTGCTCGGACCCCATCCCAGAGGTCTACCACCGGCCGCTGCGGCAACCCCCTCTCTGTACTGCGTCTGGTCCCCGAGTCCTCAGTGTTCCTGGCAGCTTGACCTTGAGGACAAGAGCATCCGGGTCCCACCCAGCAGGAGAAGGTGCCAGAGGACCACGAAGACCAGGGAGCCTCAGTCTCCCCGACTTCAGAATGAAAAGGATGAAGGCAGAGGGCATTGATGCAGAGCCCGCTGCTTGTCTTTACGAGCCAAATGGGTGGCCAGTGCTGAACTCTCAGATTCCGGGGTAAAGTTGAGATTTCTAGGTTTCCTGGAAAAACCAGAAGGTGGACCCCACGTTGGACTCACTCTACAGCGGCCATCTGCTGGACCAGAGGGGCCCATGGCCCTGGTACATGGGGCAGCTCGCCACCTGGACCTGTCCAGGGCCATCTGAGTCAGCACGGAATTACAGTGGCACTCGCTGAAGATGCCTCGGTTGCTTCCTTGCTAACAGTCTCCTCCTCAACTAGAGCAGAGGCTGCAGGGCGCCGGGACCGGCCTTGCCCATGGCTGGGTGTCCCGAGCTGGTGCACAGTAGGTCGTCAGCTAAGAATGGCTGGGTCGATGTCTCCCAGAGTAGATACGCAGGTAGCTGGGGCCCAGTGGCACCCCCCAACTCTGCTGCTTCCCAACCCTGTGATACCGTGGGGCCTGAAGGAGGTCCGGCCGGGCCAGGTGACAACTGCCAAGGACCAAGGGAGGCGAGGAGGGCACGCTGGCCTGGCCCTGGCCCCGGCTCCTGCAGCCAGGCCCTCCGGGGCCGTGCTCGGAGGAGGAGAGGCACGCAAGCACACAGCATCCCCGCTTCCCCCACGCCTCCTTCCTCTCCCTGGCTGGGGGTGGGGGACCCCGATTGTTTCGCTATCTGGCAGTGAGCAGACCGAGAAAAGGCTTCCTGGAGCCGCCGGGCGGCTCACCGGGCCTTCCTCTGTCTCCCGGAGCGCAGACGGCGGGGCATCCGCAGGCCTTTCTTCGCCTGCTCCCCTGGGGAGACGCGGGGTTCTGCCGAGCGCACGGCTACTGTAAAAATAGCCCGAGCGGCCAGCATTGTTCCAGCACGGAGCTCTGCGGCCCCGATGGTTATCTCTGGCCCCACAGTGGCCCGGCTGGACGGCAGCATAATTGCAGGATGTGGGGCTCCACTCCCTCCTGGGAGAGATGTTTTCCAGGGAATGACCCTGGAGTCTCCTCATCAAGACGGGCCGGTGCCGCCCTTTCAGACTCTCCTTGGATCTTGGGGCCGGAAGGCGCTTCACCAGGTCAGCCAGGCGGAGGGGGTGGTGACCGGTGGCTGCTCATGCAGCCTGTGAGCGCGTGCGAAAGCCACCTTGAGTCCTGGCTCTGCGCTCTGGGCCCAGGCCCATGGCCCCCTCTGGCCCTAGAGAACCCTCGGGAAACGTGTGCGTGCAAAGTCAGTTCAGTCGTGTTCAACTCTTTGCAACCCTTTGGACCGTAGCCCGCCAGGCTCCCCTGTCCATGGGATTTCCCAGGCAAGAATACTGGAGTGGGTTGCCGTGCCCTCCTCCAGGGGATCTTCCCGACCCAGGGATAGAACCCGCATCTCTTATGTCTCCTGCATTGGCAGGCGGGTTCTTTACCACTAGCGCCCCCCGCCCCCCCGCCGGGAAGCCCTGAAACGTGAGCCAGGGGGCACAAAAACAAGCTCCCTGAGCCCCTCGGCTCCAGGCTCTCTGGTTCCATGTAAGATAAGACTTCCAATCCTTTTCCACACTCAGGAACTCATCTTACTGATGCCTGTAGCTGAACCAGGAGCCCGTCACATCCTGGTGTTCTGGGGTCCCCCTACTCCTCATTTCTAAGGTGTCCATGGAGATGTACTTCAGGGACGCGCCCCCCCCCCCCAACCTGTGGCTGCCCCCGTCACAAGCTCACTGGCCTTCAGGAACACACAGCTCAGCCCTGCCCACACTTTACTCGAGACCCACACATGCCCGGACGAGGTCAGACCCGCGGGCAGGGAATCCCGACTCCCCCTCAGAGGGGGGCTCTTTCCAAGCCCCTCTGGAGCGTCTGACCGGCCCCGTGCCCGTGGAAGCCTACAGCAGCGTGACCCGCGGATGCGGCCTCCTGTACGTTCCTGACATCCACCCACATGTCTCCATCACCCCGGCACCCAGCTGGCACAGGCCCCACAGCCCTCCACGGGCATCCCCTGCAGCCTCCACCCGGGTGCCCCTGCCACCCCACCCCTACACTCTGTTCTCAAAACCCCAGCTGGAAGCAACTCACAAAGCACTTTCAGACCCCAATGCCCTCCTACCCAGCGCTCCGTCTCTCCTAGCGGAAGACACCCGCCAGAGCCTGCTGGATCTCAGCATGGGCCCTTTCTCTGGGACGCTGGCCCCACGGAACCGCTTTGTGTCCAGCCCACTCCTCAGCCTCAGGCTCCCTGCACGGAGGCCTCAGGCCCTCTGCAGGCAGCCTGGCCCCTGCAGGAATCAAAGCGTGAGCCCCGGCTTGGAAGCTGAGGGCCATTTCCCAGCGGAGTGACCTCAGGCAAGTTGCTCAACCCCTCTGGGTCCCCAGTGTGTTCAAGTGTGAAGAGGGATAACCGTGGCCACCTCACAGGGATGCTGTGAGGACTGAACAAGAGGGTGCCCAGAGCAGACACCCCTTCCCGAGTTATCTGCCAGTATTCCTGGGCTTCCCAGGTGGACAGTGGTGAAGAATTTGCCTGCCAATGCAGGAGACATCAGACACGCAGTTACGGTCCCTGGGTCAGGAAGAGCCCCTAGAGAAGAACATGGCAAATCGCTCCAGGATTCTTGCCTGGAGGATCCCCACGGACAGAGGGCCGGGTGGGCTACAGTCCACGCGGCCGCAAAGCGGCAGACAGCCCAGCGCACACGCGTGCGCGCCAGTGTTACCGCCATCGTCACCAGCATAGCTATCACGGGGTCCACTGCCCCTGGGGTATGGAAGGCCTGAGCCTACACAGAGCGAGATCAACAGGGCCCAGAGAGGCCGAGCGACGCTCCCGAGGTCACGGAGCCGGGCACGACGGCGATCGCGGCGTTCCGGGGCCCCCAGCTCTGCCCTCAGCGTCCCTCGGCCGGTCCGGCCCGTCCATCCCGGCAGACTCGCCGCGCAGCTCGCTCACTGCTGCTCGTCGCCCGCCAAGAGCGCGCCCCCTGCTGCAGGAAGCACTTGGGAGCGAGCCCGCTCTGCGGGCGGCCCGGCGGCCCGCCGCCTTGCCGGCCAAGTGCTGTTTCCCTTGGCACCAGGCCCAGGGCTATTCTGCAGCGACCGTGACACATGATTCCCCATTTTAAGAGCTTCCTCTTTGCTCATTACAGCTACAAGTGACCAGAGAACCCGCTCGAACACAGAGGCTTCGGGACCAGACTCCCACACGAGGCTCCCAGTCCCGCGTTGCCGGGGTGGAGGCCAGAACCAGCCGCACCTGAAGACGGATTTGCACGTCACCTCATCTGCTGCAGCACACATACAGATCTCACCTTGGGCCAGCAACGCCCTGGGGTTCCAAGATGCTCCTCGGCTTCCTCCTAATTTCAAGCTACCAGGTTTTGGAGTCCTTGAAGTCTGGGCTGAGCTGCCTATAAATAGTTTTCTATTCCTCCCTCCGGAGAAGGCAGTGGCACCCCACTCCAGTACTCTTGCCTGGAAAATCCCATGGACGGAGGAGCCTGGTGGGCTGCAGTCCATGGGGTTGCTAAGAGTCGGACACGACTGAGCGACTTCACTTTCATTTTTCACTTTCATACATTGGGGAAGGAAATGGCAACCCACTCCGGTGTTCTTGCCTGGAGAATCCCAGGGATGGGGGAGCCTGGTGGGCTGCCATCTATGGGACTGCACAGAGTCGGACGCGACTGAAGCGACTTAGCAGCAGCAGCAGCATTCCTTCCTCAAACACCCTCAGCGCTGCAGCAGGAATTTTTAGGGCCATTTTCCTAACGGGGAGTCGAGGCTCAGGCAGGGAAGTGAGTGGAAGGAGGCTGGCGGCAGAGTGCCCAGCTGGTGTGCCCGGTGCTAGAGGCACCGGGGCGAAGGTTACGGGGGCCTCTGCAAGGCTTGCCGACAGGGAAAGGTCTGCAGAGCTGGCGGGGGGCTGGCAACCGCGAGTGCCCCTGGGCTAGCCAGCTGTGTCTTGAACTGAGATGTTGCTGTGGGCCCTCCCCTCAACTGTGCCCAGAAGCTGGGGGAGGGCTCTCTGCCTCACCTTTCCCTGCAGAATCGGAACCTTCTCAAGTAAACAGTCTCCCACCCAGCTCTCTCCTGTCAAGGACAGTGAGCCGGGTCACAGACCTGACCCCGCTATCACAGACTTAACCCTCAGGAGCCCCTGCCAGGTTTTTCAAGTAAGAGGGCAGGGACTTCTCTTTCCTTTTTGGGGCACTTCCCCAAGCCTAAGAGGGCCTAGCGCACAGTCAGGCTGCCTGATTGATCTCTGGGCCTGACCTCTGGGGGGTTAGGCCAGCGACTCCCAGGATCCCAGAACGAGGTGGGGAGCTGGACACAGAGCCGTTCATCTCCCAGGTCGGGAGGCTGCCAGCTGCACGGCCCCCAGCCCACCGGGGAAGCGTGGAAAGAAGCGCACGACTGGACGCCTGGCCGGCCCTCTCCAGAGCAGGGGTCCCGCCTCCTCCCTCTCGTCCTCGTTCCCCCGACCACTCCAGAGCCCGGTGTTCTGGGCTCAGAGGCCACGACTCAGCTGTGTGACGTGGGGCCACTAACAGCCTTCTCCGTGCCTCAGTTTCCGCACTGGCTAGAACACTGGGGTTAAACCTGAAACTCGCCGCACAGAAATCAAGCAGAACGACGCCTGAAAACACGGGCGCACGGTGCCTGGACATGCAAGTGATTAATAAACAGTAGCCATTCCTGAAGAGAACATCGGCCACACTGGGACGTTCCTCCCTTATGCGGCATCCTGAGTGTTCAAAGGAAAGGAGAAGAGAGGGAGCTCCGTGGACGGGATGCTGGCGGCACGCACGCTTGCCTAGCGCGGACACTCATCCAGCACTGTGCGAAGCACCCTGCAAGCGTTTTCGGAGTTAACCCCATCCATGGGTGCCTCTTGCTGACCAGGCGCACAGTGGTGAACTTACTTGCCCAGGGCCACACAGCAAGTGAGAGGCAGCCGGACCCTCCCACAGCGCCCAGGCCTCCTCTGGGCTCTCAAGTCCACGTTCTCAACCGCTCAGCTCTTTCGGGTCCCTCGCTCTAGATTGTCACAATGGGAGATCGGGTCTGGCGCTTTTATGGCCGGCTTCAAGCTACCGGGCTGGGCTGACAGATTAGGGAAGTAGGTGAAGACAAACGGGGAAGTGAGGGCCACGGGACAGACACTGGGGCAGGGCCTGGGGACTGGGGCAACAGTCAGCGCCCAGGGTCACAGGGCTCGGCTCGGAGGCTGGGGCAGGGTGAGCGGAGCCACGGACTGCAGGCTTCCTCTGGCAGACAGGAAGAGTCTCCTGAACGTCCCTGATAAGCTCTGAAGGGACTCTTTTCGGCACTGACCCCACGGGCTCAGTGGTGAGGCAGCCTGGGCCCAGTTAAAGTAATGTCTGCCCCGGCACGCTACATACATACCATCCCGGCCCTAGAGAATGTTTACAATGAAGCGCCAGAACAAACAGAGAGGCATGCTGAGAGCACTATTTCAATACTAGGGATAGTGTTTTTGAAAAGAAAGCGAAAATTAATTTTTAAGGGTTTTTAAAAATTCTTTTCCATGAAGAGCTACATCTTTTAAAGATCCCATCGTTTGTTTGAATCCTGTGGTCTGTATCCTTCTGTCTTGCATGACAGGGGCTCAAATGCCTCCGGGGACCTGGCAGGCAAAGGACAGGGTCCAGGGGGAAAGGGCCTGCCGAACATGGGAGTCTGGGCTCCAGACGGCAGTTCTCAAGTCCAGCCACCGTGGTCGAGGCTTTTGGGGTCGAGGCCACTGGGGCCAGACCGTCCAAATTCTCAAGAGGTAGTGAATCTGAGGCGTTTGTGCACATACAGCTTCCAACACCTACAACACACTGTTGTGGGCCCGGCGCCCAGCCTGCCCTCTTTGGTCAGATCACTGTTCTTGGTCACTCAAGGCAGCCGTGGCGAAGGGCAGGACAGGCTCGGCTGGAGACGCTGACCGGCCTGGCCTCCGAGGTCCGATGGCTCGCCCCCGTGAGGTCATCCAGGAAGCCCAGCATTGTTCTGCCAGGAACCAGGTCGAAACAATGAGCGAGGACTCTGCGGTCCTAGTGAAAGTGAGTTCTGCCCGGAGAATTGTTCTCAGCACGGCAGCTCCCGGGGACAGGCTTTGTGGCCTCCGGGGCTCAGCGTCTGTAGGCGCGGCCCTCCCCACCCACCACGGAGGCTCACATCTACCCCACCAGAGATCCCCCACGCTGCTGAGAGCACCCCGAGACTGGCTCAGCCTCAGCCTTCAACCTGCAGGAGTGCTGACTTTGCCCCCAGCCTCGTGGAGCCTCCCCATTTCACAGATTGGGAAACTGAGGCTCAGAACAGGGCGGAGGGGGTGGGGAGGGGGGTGCCCTGGGCGCAGGGCCACCAGGCCAGGCTGAGAGTTGCCCCTGATTCCAGGCGAGCGGTGCCACAGCAGGACAAGGCAGCCTCCGCACAGGGTAGACGCTGTCTCTTATACACATCTCGGGAGCTTATGAATGGGCAGGCTGTTCTCTGCGGCCGGGCGGGCGGGGGCGGGATGGCCAGTGCTGCCCTCGAGGGGAAGGGCCGCTGGGCACCCAACATGCCCCAAACATGGGCCCCCAGGCGCTGGCCCTGGAGGCCGCTGAGTCAGGGCGCAGGGCAGTAGGCGAGGAGTCAAGAGGGCTGGGGCTGGTTCTAGGTCCAGCTCTGTGGGCCAAACAGTGTCTGGGGAGGAGTGAAGCGCGGGCAGCTCTGGCAACAGGGAGGAAACTGACCCAGAGCCTCCTCTACTGGGTGCCAGGCGCTGCTCAGGGCCCAGGGCCCAGAGGTGAGCCCCGGAGCTGACATTCCAGAAGGGGACCCAGACGCTAAACACACCCACACCCACGAGTAAATATTTACTACGGGGCCCGGGCTGCAGAAGAGAAGACAAACCGGAGGATGAGGACGCGGGGAGTCAGGGCCCGCCCCTCCACCCCAGCAGGTGAGGTTTTGTAACAGCAGACGCTCCCTGAAGCCTGGCTCTCTCTGGGCAGGCCCTGTGCTAAGCCCTTTCTGGAACCAAGGCATCTATTCCTCTTACGAGCCTGGATGAAGGTATGAGGCTCAGAGAGAGAGAGTTGCTTGCCCAAAGTCACACAGCAATGGGCTTCAGGGTCTGCGCTTCTCACCGCACTGAAGCTGGGAACTGCATGGCAAACATCCGGGGAGTGAGCGGGGTTCTCTGAGCAGGGACAGTGTGTGTGGAGAGGGCCACACGGGCATGGTGAAGGCCAGGTCGGAATGTGGAATTGCCTGGGGCAGAGAGCTTTGGGCTGCCCTAGGCCGGGCCCCCTCCCGCCCTGAGAGGGATTCGAGCTTGTGCTGGGCTTTCCTCTGTAAGATGCTCCCAGGAGGGAATTTCTAGTAGGGTCCTGAGTCCCGAGCCCGCAAGCCCCAGAGCCGCCCCAGGGGCGAGTGGAGCACCGCTGAGACAGGCTGACACTGTCTTCTGCAAACAGGGGCCGACCAAGGGTGGGCGGCTGGAACTGCCGCCCCGTGGCCAAGGGCCGTAACGCGGGGA
The DNA here is from genome assembly GCA_006410635.1 of Cephalophus harveyi. Classification (NCBI taxonomy): domain Eukaryota; kingdom Metazoa; phylum Chordata; class Mammalia; order Artiodactyla; family Bovidae; genus Cephalophus; species Cephalophus harveyi. The sequence continues at coordinate 329,124 of SJYT01048256.1, read as the reverse complement.
ACCCAGGGGAGAACTCACCCTTGTGAGGCTGGACCGCTGTCCCCTCCGCGGGGGGTAAAGCCCACGGGACTGGCAAGAACCAGGGTTAGCCTGGACCCTACATCATCTGTAGGTTCCAGGGACGTGCCACTTCCCTGGGACCCCTTCCAGGAAGGGCCCCGCCTGGACTGAGCCCGACCACCTTTCCTGCCCTCAGGATGCTAGTCTCCAGGGACGCGGGGGCTCGTTTTGTCACGATGTTGCAGGAACAGTGGTCAAGGAGGACACAGGCCGGCGTCTGCTGCGAGTGAGCCTCCGAGGACCCGTGGCCGGCCAGACTGGACCCCCTGGGGGAAGGCGGGGCTCCGGGAACAGCCAGGCTGCAGGGGTCTGTCTGGGGGTGGGGTGGGGGGCTCAGGCCCCAGTGCCACCCTGGAGACTGCCAGGGCGGGCAGTGACTGCCGCTCGGGTGAAGCGGAGGCCGCTGCCGCTACGGGGGCGCGGGGGGCCTGTGCTGGCGCCTGGGGCCGGTGAGTCAGCAGGCAACGGCCTCCTGGCACTGACTCACCCGCCACAAGCCTGTCACTCTTTCCCCCGCCTGCCTCCCCGCGCCCCCCCCACCCCGCCCTAGGCTCTGCCGGAAGTCGGGGTGTAGCGGGTCAACCACGATCCCTAAACGGGCGCTGCTGAACCAGGGATCCGTGCTGGAGGGGAGGGAAAAGGAGGCAAGAGAAAACAAAGAAAGGCTCGGTTTCCATTTTCTCAAAAACTTCCCCTTTCAAGCTGGAAGAACCCCTAGAGCTGCCTGCATCTCACCCTGCCAGTGAAGAGCGCACACAGCCACTCCCCGGCTCCGCACAGATTGGGGGACAGACAGACAGACCAGGGCCAGCTAAGGGCTCCCCTGTGGCCCCCCGCCCGCTCAGAGCCGGCCACCCCGACTCCGTCCCCAGGGTTCTGCCGGAAGTCACGGCTCTGGGGACACCCGCCAGGGCCGTGTGTTTGTGGCAAGGCCTTAAGCAAGTCACAGCCATCAGCCTCAGCGTCACTGCGTGAAGGATGGCTATCACGTGCCGTCCGCAGGGCTGGGCAACTCCCAGCTCACCCACGTTTGTAAACAGGCTCCCCGTCCTCACTGTGCCTTTTTTAATCATGTTTCTCTTCCTCGCCCAGCTCCACACTTCACCTCTGCCTCACTTCAAGGAGAGGTTGCTGCCGGGGAATGAAACAGCCCGTGATTCAGCGCGGCAGAGGGGTGGCCCACCAGCACGGCCGCCCCCAGTGCAGAAGGAGGGGGCCGGCTGCCTGCGCTTTCACCTCCTGGGCCTGGAAGTCATGTTTTAAGCATCCTCCACCACCCAGGGCTTCCCTGGAGGCTCAGATGGTAAAGAATCTGCCTGCAGGGCAGGGGACGTGAGTTTGGACCCTGGGTCAGGAAGATCCCCTGGAGGAGGAAATGGCCACCCACTCCAGAATGCCCTGCCTGGAGAAGCCCATGGACAGAGGAGCCTGGTGGGCTTCATATAGTCCGTGGGGTCGCAAAGAGTTGGACACGACTGAGCAGCCGACACGTCCACTTTCCAACACCCAGAGTCCCCGCCAAGATGCTCAGGGCCTCTGAGCCACACAGCCTGCACGCCTCGGGTCCTGCTGTTCTCTTGGCCCAGCACACTGTTCCCCGCGTAACCCACAGGCATCCTCCCCAGACGACGGCCTGGCGGACCCCCGGCGACCCCCGGCGCTTTCCCGGATGGCACAGGCCATGCTGCCTCTGCCCCACACTCCCTGGACCTGCTCCCCGCACGCATCTGGCCCAGCACACTGTTCCCCGCGGAACCCACAGGCATCCTCCCCAGACGACGGCCTGGCGGACCCCCGGCGACCCCCGGCGCTTTCCCGGATGGCACAGGCCATGCTGCCTCTGCCCCACACTCCCTGGACCTGCTCCCCGCACGCAGCACCAGGCTGGACAAACACGGATATCTGTCGGATGGAACATTTGGGGCGTGGGACACGGGGGACCCTTGGTGCGGGAGTAAAGCCCTCCCACTTTGCAGCGGTGTGGCCGCCTCGACGGGGGCGAGGGAGCAAAGACGGAGCAAAGGGCAAGAACAGACGTTCAGGGACGTCCCTGGTGGTGCGGTGGACAGGAATCTGCCTGCCAAGGCAGGGACGCGAGTCCGATCCCCAGTCTGGAAAGATCCCACACGCCCTGGAGCAACCGAAGCCCGTGCTCCCAGAGCCCGTGCTCTGCAAACAGAGACGCCACCAGGATGAGAAACCCGGGAGCCGCAACAGGGAGTAGTCCCCGCTCGCCACGGCTAGAGAGAAGCCCACACGGCAATGGAGACTCAGCATGACCAAAATAAAAAAAGCTAAAAAAAAACGAGGAGCAGGTGTTGAGGACACGGGCAGGGCCGTGGACAGGGGAGGACGGGCCACACTCACCCTCCGCTAGGGACAGAGGGGGTGTGTCCCCAGCATCTGAGCACAGGACCCCCCAAAGGGCCAGAACCCCACAAAGCTTTGCCCTTCACTGAGGGATGAGCCCCAAGCCTGCAGGATACTGATTTTCATTAAACGGTATGTTCTCTGAGCATCTTCTGAAGAGGATCTGAAGTGAGTTCTCCCTGGTCCCCCTGAGGGTCTGCCCCAGTGCTGGGGGTCCCACGGGAGGATCCTGCACGCATGTCAAAGGCTCCGGGTGAGGCCTTAGGGGTCGTGGCAGGCGTGAACGTGAGCCCACTTTCTAGATGGAGAAACTGAGGCCCTGGACCCACAGTGGATCAGCCTCAGGAGACACAGACGGGCTCCTCACACCCCCAATCCAGTGGAGGCCAGAGGCAGAGGGTGAGGGCCTTATTCCAAACCTGGGTGGACCGCGTTCGTGTCTAACAACGTCAGGTTGGCGAATGTTGGTGCAGCGGCAGCAGCGGTGGCGACTTCCAGGGCTACAAGATGGTGACTAAGAGCAGCTACTGCTGGGCTACAAGAGAAGGTCAGCATTAAAATCCGCTCCGGGGCGGGCGGCGGCGGGCTCCAGGGCGGGCTGACCCTCTCCTGTGGCTTCCCGCATGTGCCGTCCACCTCCCAGGCAGCCCGGACAGACAGCCGCCACAGCCCTGAGCTTTTCACTGCAATCCCCTTAGGCCTCAGCTCACACGGCGCCCCAAGACGAGGCCCCCCGCCGGCCACTGGGGGCTCCCCAGAGGCGTGTCTGGGGGTCTGTTCTCACCGGCTTAGCCAAGCTTGCTTCCAGCAGACCACCCCCCACCCCCCACAACCCGGCCTGCCATGTTGCCCTCAGCTCAAGAACCATTGGTGGCTCCCAGCTGCTTGGAGAACAAAGTCCCCTGCCTATGAAGGAGTTCAGTTCCGAGAGTGCGTTCCCAAGTCCAATTTGTTCCTGAGTCCCACAAGGTTAGCCTAGGAAGACAGCTAACATTATGGGCTATACAGAACCATACTATAACAGGCCTGTGATACTTTTCACACAAATACTGCATTAAAAAAAATAAAATAAAGGAGAGATTTTTAATCTTACGGTACAGTACCCTGAAAGGTACAGTAGCCCAGGGCAACAGCTGGCACAGAGGGGTGGGCACTGAGCCAACGGGCAAGAAGAGCTATGGGTGGGGGAGGGGGGCGAAGGCGGCCTGGTCTGTGCAGGGCCGTAAAGGGCACGGGAGCACAATCGCTTGTGGATGATGCACGCCTGTGCCAACGTTCACCAGACGCGTGAACTTAACTCACGCGACTAGACGTGCGAACGCACGTTTGCCTCTGTGAAGGTCTGCAGCCGGAAGGTTGGTACGTAGGGGACTCACGGCCATCCACACTTCCCCACCGGGACCCAAGGCCTGTTATACTTGCCCATCCCCAGTCTCTGACAGCTTACTTCCCCTCTCCAGTTCTGCATGGATCCCGGGGCCGCCTCGTTCTCCCCAGCAATACCCGCTTCCACTCTATGCTTTGCTTGTGGGTTCCCTCATGTTCAGGTGGATCCCACCTACCTTGAAAGACCTGGCTCAAGTGTCACCTCCTCCAGGAAGCCCTTCATGCCCATCCCACTCTTTCTCTCCCCTCCTCTGGCCAGAGTCACCCTCCCCCGCCCTCCACACCCACATTCCCCAGGCACTGGGCTCTTGTTGAGAACTGTGCAGCTTTGGACAAAGTTCAAAGGTCTTCTCAGGAAACCTCAGTTTCTTCTCCTGTAAAATGGGCCTCCTAATCTGTGCAGCTGTCCCTGGGTGATGTCTCTGGGCTCTCGGGCAGGGCTAGCAGATGCCCGGAATCCTCACGGGTGTCTGAACATCGGCATCACCCGGGGCTCTGGCTGAATAGGCAGGCACCTCCCCGGCCCCCCTGGAGACTGAATCTTCAAAGCTGGTGAAGCAGCCCCCAGGTGAATCTTAGCATCACATGAGGCCAGGCACAGCGGGGCTAAGACTGGGAGGCTCTTGGGAAAATGCAAAAGAAAGCCAGCCTATGAAATGGACTCAGCCATGACAATGCGTGTGAGCGTGTGTGTGTCTGCACGCGTGTGTGCTCTCCTCTGCCAGACTGAGCAGCTGGGGGCTGGGTTTCATCTCTGCCAGCCCTGGGCCACCCCAAAAACCATCTGCCCCAGACCTGGTATTTCCTACTGTCACTGCTCCTTACTGTGTTCTGGGGGACGGGTACTTCTGCCCTGTTCTGCAGAGGAGGAAACAGAGGCTCTGAGAGGAGCCAGGACTGGCCCAAGATGACCCAGTGAGTGGCAGGCAGCCGGGCCTGAGCCCAGGGCAAGGCCAGCGCTCCATGTTGCCCGCTTTTTCAGTGAAAAGGGGCCTGAGAGCTGCAGGTGAGAGCAGGCAGGTCATCACTGGGGCCTCTGGGGCAGGGAGCTGAGTGGGCACATGGGATCCTGGGGTGGCACGAGCCTCCGAGAGCCCCCACGTGGGCGAGGGGCACACACACAGGAAGCTGGGAGCTGGCTTTGAGGCCTGGTGAAGGGCAGAGTCCAGCCGAGCAGACCTTGGGCCGCTTCTCCTAGGACAGGGCATGCAAGGCACACTGCCTAGGACCTGGGGACCCCTCTGGCCATCGCCCCGGCAGTCACTTTTTTCCAAGGTGGAGGCGGCAGGTGGGGCCTGCCTGCAAGAAACCCGAGTCCCTCAGGTGCCAGTGCCCTCTCCCCCATCAAACCCAGAGCCTTGTGGGGCCAGTCTGGCCTCTGACAGCTGCTTGATCAAGGCAAAGCCTGCTCTTTCCAGGGTGTGGCTTAGACCCTCTGACCAGGAGACCCCGCCTGGAGGGGCAGTATCCTGTCCCTCCCCACACACGTGCACACACATAGCCCTCCTGCCCTCAGGGAAGCAGAAAATAGACATCGTCAAACACCCTCTGTGCCTCAGTTTACCCACACGTAGAACGGGGGCAGGGCCAGGGCCTGCCTCTTAGGGCCACTGAGATGATTGACAGGTATGTACAGACCGCTCAGAGCAGCACCTGGACCACGTGCATGCTGGACGTGGTCAGGACGGTGAGCAAAGTCATCGATAGCCTCCCTGCGAGCCGAGGCAGCCTAGACTCACAGCCAGGGCCCTGTGGGCTGTCTCCCAGGCCTGCTGGGGATTTGACAGATACGCCGAGGAGCCAGGCTCAGGGCCAGCCAGCTCTGAGACTCGGGGCATCACCTTCCACCCCGCTTCCAACTTCCTCTCCCATTCCGTAGTGGAAGGCGGCACTGAGGGGCCCTCTGTGGGTGCTCCCTGGGATCTGAGCTTGGCTGTGGACACCTCCTCACCTCCCTGGCCTAGTACTGGGGTGGGGTTGGAGTGCATCTCAGGCGGCACCCTTTGGACCCTGGGGTGGGGGCGCCTGCCAAGCAGGGGAGGCAGATGTTACAGGGGAGGGGTCTGAACTCGACCGAGAGCAGACACGGCCTTTGCTGCTGAAGAGAAAGGGGCTGAGCGTCGCCCGACCACCACGTCAGGAACTGCAGACCAAGCTGCTCAAACGGGGGCCGAGCAGCCCCCTCCACACCCCGATCACGGTCGGAGACCCTGGGCAGCTGAGAAGAAAATCTTCTCGAGGGAGAGGTGGCCTCGCCGGTGTCCCCCAGGACGGCTGAAGCTGCAGAAATCAGATTCTGTGATCCCTCAGCTCCTGAGAACCTAGAAACCTGAGGGTCTTAGCTGGAGGTCCCTGGGTATCCAAGACCCCCCTTCTGGCCAACACCCAGTGACAGGCCAGCCCGGGAGCTGCTGCCTGGAGATGAGGAGTCGAGGCCAGAAGTGGAGGCGCTGGCCTCAGGAAGGGCCTGGCAGCAGGGAGGGGAGGCAGGGCGCGGGCCTCGGTGCGGCCCCGAGCTCCTCTGTGAGCTGCCTGACGTCGGGCCCGGGCAACCGGGACAGAGCCGCCCGCAGCCCACGGCACGGGGGGAGGCCAGGCCTGCAACGGAAGGCTGCCCAGGACTCGCTCTCAGACACAGCACCTCTGACACTACAGCCTTGCTGTCTGGAGGTGGGGATTAAAAGCACGTTTCTTTCACAGCATTATGGTGAGAGCAGATGGTCACTTCCACAGAATTGCCCTGAAGTGAAATAAGTGTGCTGGCGCGAGGGTGGGCCACTCCTATCCTTAGTGCCAATTTGGCTCCTGGCACGTACTAGTTTGTGACACTCAGCGCCAGCATCTGACCTAGCGTGCCCATTTTACAGGTGGGGAAACTGAGGCCCAGGGGGCACCAGCGTCAGGCTCCCAAGTTTCAGCTCTGCACTCTGCACAGCTAGCACCCTTTCCCTCCAGCCCTTACTATTTGGGGGACCAGGACCAGCTCCTCTCCTTACTGATTTGGGGACCCCTTTCCTAGGCTCAGGAATTCCAGAGCCCGAGTCCCACAGAGGCACCTGACCCCAAGGGAAGGCCCTGCTTCTTCACCCGGCGACCTACCTGCGATCAGCTCAGGGGCCAAGAGGCTCCATCACGCAAGGATTTGGGCTGAGGAGGTGGGTAAACAGAGGCTCCCACTGGTGGTCTGGGGCGGGTGACCCGGGTGAGCAGTCCCAGCCAGGGCAGCCATGGCCTGCTCCAAGCTGGACGCCTCTGAGGAGACCCTGCTCCCTCCAGGCCCCCAGCGGGACCACTGGGCTGGAACCTGGAAGCACCCGGAGGGCTCCCACATGTGTCCCTTGCTCCCCCTCCGAGGCAGTCTCCCTGAACACCGTCTCCGAGGCAACTGCCGCTGCTGGAACCCTCACAAGCCTGGGCCGCAGAAGGCAGCCCAGCGTGGCTCTAAGGGGACAGGGGCTCTGTGAGCAAACAGAGACGCAGGCGGAAACGTGTGGCTGACTCACCCAAGGCACCGGGAAATAGGACGCATCGGCGATCCGAGATGGTACAGATGTCCGGCACCTTGGCTCCGGGCCTCAGAATATCTGCTCGTGAGGTCACAATGGCCCTTCCAGCACCACCGAGGTGCCTGGAGACTACGTCCTCCAGAAAAATGCCACCAGTTGGGAACATCTCTTGGCAAAACTAGGGTCAGAGGGGTCTCCTTTATCACAGCACTCACCATCTCTGTACAGCTCTGTACCGTCTGCGAGGCCCCAGACGGTCACAGCTTGGTGCATTTCTATAGCTCATTCCAGGCCCTGGAACGCACATCACCGCTTACTCCATCCTCAAAATGCCACCTCCTCCAGGAAGACTTCCCTGACCATCCTCTCCCTGCCCATCTCCAGTGGAATAAGGTGGTCATTCCTCAGCTGTAATCCTGGCCTCTTCCTCCCCTCGTCTGGGTGCTCTAGGCAAGCGACCCGCCTCCTTCCAGGCAGCAGCGAATGAGGGCCCTGGAAAAGCACTGTCATAGCAACCCTTTGTGCTAATTCCAACTGCTCTGACATCCTGGAAACAATAATTGTGGCGGATATTATGGGTCAAGATCTACAAGACCTTCTAGAACTAACACCCCCAAAAGATGTCCTTTTCATTATAGGGGACTGGAATGCAAAAGTAGGAAGTCAAGAGATACCTGGAGTAACAGGCAAATTTGGCCTTGGAGTACAACACGAAGCAGGGCAAAGGCTAACAGAGTTTTGCCAAGAGAACGCGCTGGTCATAGCAAAGACCCTCTTCCAACAACACAAGAGACAACTCTACACATGGGCATCACCAGGTGGTCAATACCAAAATCAGATTGATTATATTCTTTGCAGCCAAAGATGGAGAAGCTCTATACAGTCAGCAAAAACAAGACTGGGAGCTGATTGTGGCTCAGATCATGAACTCCTTATTGCCAAATTCAGACTGAAATTGAAGAAAGTAGGGAAAACTACTAGACCATTCAGGTATAACCTAAATCAAATCCCTTACGGTTATATAGTGGAGGCGACAAAGAGATTCACGGGATTAGATCTGATAGTCAGTGTAGAGCAGCTACTGCTGGGCTACAAGAGAAGGTCAGCATTAAAATCCGCTCCAGGGCGGGCGGCGGCGGGCTCCAGGGCGGGCTGACCCTCTCCTGTGGCTTCCCGCATGTGCCGTCCACCTCCCAGGCAGCCCGGACAGACAGCCGCCACAGCCCTGAGCTTTTCACTGCAATCCCCTTAGGCCTCAGCTCACACGGCGCCCCAAGACGAGGCCCCCCGCCGGCCACTGGGGGCTCCCCAGAGGCGTGTCTGGGGGTCTGTTCTCACCGGCTTAGCCAAGCTTGCTTCCAGCAGACCACCCCCCACCCCCCACAACCCGGCCTGCCATGTTGCCCTCAGCTCAAGAACCATTGGTGGCTCCCAGCTGCTTGGAGAACAAAGTCCCCTGCCTATGAAGGAGTTCAGTTCCGAGAGTGCGTTCCCAAGTCCAATTTGTTCCTGAGTCCCACAAGGTTAGCCTAGGAAGACAGCTAACATTATGGGCTATACAGAACCATACTATAACAGGCCTGTGATACTTTTCACACAAATACTGCATTAAAAAAAATAAAATAAAGGAGAGATTTTTAATCTTACGGTACAGTACCCTGAAAGGTACAGTAGCCCAGGGCAACAGCTGGCACAGAGGGGTGGGCACTGAGCCAACGGGCAAGAAGAGCTATGGGTGGGGGAGGGGGGCGAAGGCGGCCTGGTCTGTGCAGGGCCGTAAAGGGCACGGGAGCACAATCGCTTGTGGATGATGCACGCCTGTGCCAACGTTCACCAGACGCGTGAACTTAACTCACGCGACTAGACGTGCGAACGCACGTTTGCCTCTGTGAAGGTCTGCAGCCGGAAGGTTGGTACGTAGGGGACTCACGGCCATCCACACTTCCCCACCGGGACCCAAGGCCTGTTATACTTGCCCATCCCCAGTCTCTGACAGCTTACTTCCCCTCTCCAGTTCTGCATGGATCCCGGGGCCGCCTCGTTCTCCCCAGCAATACCCGCTTCCACTCTATGCTTTGCTTGTGGGTTCCCTCATGTTCAGGTGGATCCCACCTACCTTGAAAGACCTGGCTCAAGTGTCACCTCCTCCAGGAAGCCCTTCATGCCCATCCCACTCTTTCTCTCCCCTCCTCTGGCCAGAGTCACCCTCCCCCGCCCTCCACACCCACATTCCCCAGGCACTGGGCTCTTGTTGAGAACTGTGCAGCTTTGGACAAAGTTCAAAGGTCTTCTCAGGAAACCTCAGTTTCTTCTCCTGTAAAATGGGCCTCCTAATCTGTGCAGCTGTCCCTGGGTGATGTCTCTGGGCTCTCGGGCAGGGCTAGCAGATGCCCGGAATCCTCACGGGTGTCTGAACATCAGCATCACCCGGGGCTCTGGCTGAATAGGCAGGCACCTCCCCGGCCCCCCTGGAGACTGAATCTTCAAAGCTGGTGAAGCAGCCCCCAGGTGAATCTTAGCATCACGTGAGGCCAGGCACAGCGGGGCTAAGACTGGGAGGCTCTTGGGAAAATGCAAAAGAAAGCCAGCCTATGAAATGGACTCAGCCATGACAATGTGTGTGAGCGTGTGTGTGTCTGCACGCGTGTGTGCTCTCCTCTGCCAGACTGAGCAGCTGGGGGCTGGGTTTCATCTCTGCCAGCCCTGGGCCACCCCAAAAACCATCTGCCCCAGACCTGGTATTTCCTACTGTCACTGCTCCTTACTGTGTTCTGGGGGACGGGTACTTCTGCCCTGTTCTGCAGAGGAGGAAACAGAGGCTCTGAGAGGAGCCAGGACTGGCCCAAGATGACCCAGTGAGTGGCAGGCAGCCGGGCCTGAGCCCAGGGCAAGGCCAGCGCTCCATGTTGCCCGCTTTTTCAGTGAAAAGGGGCCTGAGAGCTGCAGGTGAGAGCAGGCAGGTCATCACTGGGGCCTCTGGGGCAGGGAGCTGAGTGGGCACATGGGATCCTGGGGTGGCACGAGCCTCCGAGAGCCCCCACGTGGGCGAGGGGCACACACACAGGAAGCTGGGAGCTGGCTTTGAGGCCTGGTGAAGGGCAGAGTCCAGCCGAGCAGACCTTGGGCCGCTTCTCCTAGGACAGGGCATGCAAGGCACACTGCCTAGGACCTGGGGACCCCTCTGGCCATCGCCCCGGCAGTCACTTTTTTCCAAGGTGGAGGCGGCAGGTGGGGCCTGCCTGCAAGAAACCCGAGTCCCTCAGGTGCCAGTGCCCTCTCCCCCATCAAACCCAGAGCCTTGTGGGGCCAGTCTGGCCTCTGACAGCTGCTTGATCAAGGCAAAGCCTGCTCTTTCCAGGGTGTGGCTTAGACCCTCTGACCAGGAGACCCCGCCTGGAGGGGCAGTATCCTGTCCCTCCCCACACACGTGCACACACATAGCCCTCCTGCCCTCAGGGAAGCAGAAAATAGACATCGTCAAACACCCTCTGTGCCTCAGTTTACCCACACGTAGAACGGGGGCAGGGCCAGGGCCTGCCTCTTAGGGCCACTGAGATGATTGACAGGTATGTACAGACCGCTCAGAGCAGCACCTGGACCACGTGCATGCTGGACGTGGTCAGGACGGTGAGCAAAGTCATCTATAGCCTCCCTGCGAGCCGAGGCAGCCTAGACTCACAGCCAGGGCCCTGTGGGCTGTCTCCCAGGCCTGCTGGGGATTTGACAGATACGCCGAGGAGCCAGGCTCAGGGCCAGCCAGCTCTGAGACTCGGGGCATCACCTTCCACCCCGCTTCCAACTTCCTCTCCCATTCCGTAGTGGAAGGCGGCACTGAGGGGCCCTCTGTGGGTGCTCCCTGGGATCTGAGCTTGGCTGTGGACACCTCCTCACCTCCCTGGCCTAGTACTGGGGTGGGGTTGGAGTGCATCTCAGGCGGCACCCTTTGGACCCTGGGGTGGGGGCGCCTGCCAAGCAGGGGAGGCAGATGTTACAGGGGAGGGGTCTGAACTCGACCGAGAGCAGACACGGCCTTTGCTGCTGAAGAGAAAGGGGCTGAGCGTCGCCCGACCACCACGTCAGGAACTGCAGACCAAGCTGCTCAAACGGGGGCCGAGCAGCCCCCTCCACACCCCGATCACGGTCGGAGACCCTGGGCAGCTGAGAAGAAAATCTTCTCGAGGGAGAGGTGGCCTCGCCGGTGTCCCCCAGGACGGCTGAAGCTGCAGAAATCAGATTCTGTGATCCCTCAGCTCCTGAGAACCTAGAAACCTGAGGGTCTTAGCTGGAGGTCCCTGGGTATCCAAGACCCCCCTTCTGGCCAACACCCAGTGACAGGCCAGCCCGGGAGCTGCTGCCTGGAGATGAGGAGTCGAGGCCAGAAGTGGAGGCGCTGGCCTCAGGAAGGGCCTGGCAGCAGGGAGGGGAGGCAGGGCGCGGGCCTCGGTGCGGCCCCGAGCTCCTCTGTGAGCTGCCCGACGTCGGGCCCGGGCAACCGGGACAGAGCCGCCCGCAGCCCACGGCACGGGGGGAGGCCAGGCCTGCAACGGAAGGCTGCCCAGGACTCGCTCTCAGACACAGCACCTCTGACACTACAGCCTTGCTGTCTGGAGGTGGGGATTAAAAGCACGTTTCTTTCACAGCATTATGGTGAGAGCAGATGGTCACTTCCACAGAATTGCCCTGAAGTGAAATAAGTGTGCTGGCGCGAGGGTGGGCCACTCCTATCCTTAGTGCCAATTTGGCTCCTGGCACGTACTAGTTTGTGACACTCAGCGCCAGCATCTGACCTAGCGTGCCCATTTTACAGGTGGGGAAACTGAGGCCCAGGGGGCACCAGCGTCAGGCTCCCAAGTTTCAGCTCTGCACTCTGCACAGCTAGCACCCTTTCCCTCCAGCCCTTACTATTTGGGGGACCAGGACCAGCTCCTCTCCTTACTGATTTGGGGACCCCTTTCCTAGGCTCAGGAATTCCAGAGCCCGAGTCCCACAGAGGCACCTGACCCCAAGGGAAGGCCCTGCTTCTTCACCCGGCGACCTACCTGCGATCAGCTCAGGGGCCAAGAGGCTCCATCACGCAAGGATTTGGGCTGAGGAGGTGGGTAAACAGAGGCTCCCACTGGTGGTCTGGGGCGGGTGACCCGGGTGAGCAGTCCCAGCCAGGGCAGCCATGGCCTGCTCCAAGCTGGACGCCTCTGAGGAGACCCTGCTCCCTCCAGGCCCCCAGCGGGACCACTGGGCTGGAACCTGGAAGCACCCGGAGGGCTCCCACATGTGTCCCTTGCTCCCCCTCCGAGGCAGTCTCCCTGAACACCGTCTCCGAGGCAACTGCCGCTGCTGGAACCCTCACAAGCCTGGGCCGCAGAAGGCAGCCCAGCGTGGCTCTAAGGGGACAGGGGCTCTGTGAGCAAACAGAGACGCAGGCGGAAACGTGTGGCTGACTCACCCAAGGCACCGGGAAATAGGACGCATCGGCGATCCGAGATGGTACAGATGTCCGGCACCTTGGCTCCGGGCCTCAGAATATCTGCTCGTGAGGTCACAATGGCCCTTCCAGCACCACCGAGGTGCCTGGAGACTACGTCCTCCAGAAAAATGCCACCAGTTGGGAACATCTCTTGGCAAAACTAGGGTCAGAGGGGTCTCCTTTATCACAGCACTCACCATCTCTGTACAGCTCTGTACCGTCTGCGAGGCCCCAGACGGTCACAGCTTGGTGCATTTCTATAGCTCATTCCAGGCCCTGGAACGCACATCACCGCTTACTCCATCCTCAAAATGCCACCTCCTCCAGGAAGACTTCCCTGACCATCCTCTCCCTGCCCATCTCCAGTGGAATAAGGTGGTCATTCCTCAGCTGTAATCCTGGCCTCTTCCTCCCCTCGTCTGGGTGCTCTAGGCAAGCGACCCGCCTCCTTCCAGGCAGCAGCGAATGAGGGCCCTGGAAAAGCACTGTCATAGCAACCCTTTGTGCTAATTCCAACTGCTCTGACATCCTGGAAACAATAATTGTGGCGGATATTATGGGTCAAGATCTACAAGACCTTCTAGAACTAACACCCCCAAAAGATGTCCTTTTCATTATAGGGGACTGGAATGCAAAAGTAGGAAGTCAAGAGATACCTGGAGTAACAGGCAAATTTGGCCTTGGAGTACAACACGAAGCAGGGCAAAGGCTAACAGAGTTTTGCCAAGAGAACGCGCTGGTCATAGCAAAGACCCTCTTCCAACAACACAAGAGACAACTCTACACATGGGCATCACCAGGTGGTCAATACCAAAATCAGATTGATTATATTCTTTGCAGCCAAAGATGGAGAAGCTCTATACAGTCAGCAAAAACAAGACTGGGAGCTGATTGTGGCTCAGATCATGAACTCCTTATTGCCAAATTCAGACTGAAATTGAAGAAAGTAGGGAAAACTACTAGACCATTCAGGTATAACCTAAATCAAATCCCTTACGGTTATATAGTGGAGGCGACAAAGAGATTCACGGGATTAGATCTGATAGTCAGTGGCTGAAGAACTATGGACGGAGGTTCGTGACATTGTACAGGGGGCAGTGATCAAGACCATCCCCAAGAAAAAGAAATGCAAAAGGCAAAATGGTTGGCTGAGGAGGCCTTACAAATAGCTGTGAAAAGAAGAGAAGCGAAAGGCAAAGGAGAAAAGGAAAGCTATACCCATCTGAATGCAGAGTTCCAAAGAATAGTAAGGAGAGATAAGAAAGCCTTCCTCAGTGATCAATGTAAAGAAATAGAGGAAAACAATAGAATGGGAAAGACTGGAGATCTCTTCAAGAAAATTAGAGTTACCAAGGGAACATTTCATGCAAAGATGGGCTCAATAAAGGACAGAAATGGTATGGACCTAACAGAAGCAGACATAATAAGAAGAGGTGGCAAGAATATACAGAAAAACTATACAAAAAAGATCTTCATGACCCAGATAACAACAGTGGTGTGATCAGTCACCTAGAGCCAGACATCCTGGAATGCGAAGTCAAGTGGCCCTTAGGAAGCATCATTACGAACAAAGTCAGTGGGGGTGATGGAATTCCAGCTGAGCTATTTCAGATCCTAAGGATGATGCTGTTAAAGTGCTGCACTCAGTATGCCAGCAAATTTGGAAAACTCGGCAGTGGCCACAGGACTGAAAAAGGTCAGTTTTCATTCCAGTCCCAAAGAAGGGCAATGCCAAAGAATGTTCAAAGTACTTCACACTTGCACTCATCTCACACGCTAGCAGAGTAATGCTCAAAATTCTCCAAGACAGGCTTCAATGGTATGTGAACCCCGAACTTCAGATATTCAAGCTGGATTTAGAAAAGGCAGAGGAACCAGAGATCAAATTGTCAACATCTTCTGGATCATAGAAAAAGCAAGAGAGTTCCAGAAAAACATCTATTTCTGCTTTATTAACTATGCCAAAGACTTTGTGTAGATCACAATAAACTGCGGAAAATTCTTCAAGAGATGGGACTACCAGACCACTTGACCTGCCTCCTGAGAAATCTGTATGCAGATCAAGAAGCAATAGTTAGAACCGGACATGGAACAATGACCGATTCCAAATTGGGAAAGGAGTACGTCAAGGCTGTATATTGTCACCCTGCTTATTTAACTTCTATGCAGAGTACAATCATGAGAAACTCTGGGCTGGATGAAGCACAAGCTGGAATCAAGATTGCCGGGAGAAATATCAATAGCCTCAGATACACAGATGACACCACCCTTATGGCAGAAAATGAAGAAGAACTAAAGAGCCTCATAATGAAAATGACAGAGGAGAGTGAAAAAGCTGACTTAAAACTCAACATTCAAAAACTACAATCATGGCATCCGGTCCCATCACTTCATGGCAAATAAATGGGGAAACAATGGAAACAGTGAGAGCCTTTATTTTGGGGGCTTCAAAATCACTGCGGATGGTGACTGCAGCCATGAAGTTAAGACTCCTGCTCCTTGGAAGAAAAGTTATGACCAACCTAGACAGCATATTAAAAAGCAGAGACATGACTTTGCTGACAAAGGTCCGTCTAGTCAAAGCTATGGTTTTTCCAGTAGTCATGTATGGATGCGGGAGTTGGACTATAAAGAAAGCTGAGCACCGAAGAATTGATGCTTTTGAACTGTGGTGTTGGAGAAGACTCTTGAAAGTCCCTTGGACTGAAAGGAGATCCAACCAGTCCATTCTAAAGGAGATCAGTCCTGGATGTTCATTGGAAGGACTGATGTTGAAGCTGAAACTCCAATACTTTGGCCACCTGACGCAAAGAACTGACTCACTAGAAAAAACCCTGATGCTGGGAAAGATTGAAGGCAGGAGGAGAAGGGGACGACAGAGGATGAGGTGGTTGGATGGCATCACCGACTCAATGGACACAAGTTTGAGCAAGCTCTGGGATTTGGTGATGGACAGGGAAGCCTGGTGTGCTGCAGTCCATGGGGTCACAAAGAGTCGGACATGACTGAGTGATTGAACTGAACTGATTATGTGTCTGGCACTGCTGGGCACTTGATATGATTCTAGCTAACAGTAACTTTAAAAAATCATGCTAAATATTTTTCTTCTTTAAATCACTTTTCACTGATTATCGCTGCTCACTTTCTTCTAGAGCCAGTCCAAAGGTAATGGGACTTTAAAGCATTTTCAGAGAGCCTAAGAGAAGAAAATGTACTGTTGAAATGCCTCAAATGTATGGACAAAATCCTCCAGCTGCACAGTCAGCTCCAGAGAAATACCAGCTCCCTGGGCTGAGCTCACGGGTGCCTGGGGGGTCACCTGGGTTCCGTATTTTATCTGGTCCTTACCAACCACCCTATGGGATGAAGGATCTTACCCACCTCTGTGGCCCAGAGAGATGGATCGATTTCACCAGGTTGTCCAGCCAGGAAAGGCAGGACTTCAGGGCCCCGAGTCCTCAACCACAGGGCTCTGGGGCATCTCCTGGCCATGATCTTGAATTTTAGGAGGGATCCCCTCTTCACCTGACACAGAAGGAAACTGAGGCCAGTAAGAGATAGGGATGTCATTTTGAAAATTCACCAGCTAGGATTAGAACTAGGATTAGACTCTTGAGAGTCCCTTGAGCTGCAAAGAGATCAAACCAGTCAATCCTAAAGGAACCTGAATATTCAATGGAAGAAATGATGCTTACGCTGAAGCTCCAATACTTTGGTCACCTCATGCGAAGAGCTGACTCGTTGGAAAAGACCCTGATGCTGGGAAAGATTGAAGGCAGGAGGAGAAGGGGGCAACAGAGGATGAAATGGTTGGATGGCATCACCGACTCAACAGACATGAGTTTGAGCAAACTCTGAGAGATAGTGAAGGACAGGGAAGCCTGGCGTGCTGCAGTCCACAGGGTCAGAAAGAGTCAGACACATCTGAGCGACTGAATAACAACAGGATTAAAATCCAGGTCTCCTGAGCGGGCCCAGGTCACACGTGTCTTCACGACTAGGACCCAGTGGCCTCAACCACAGAACTCCAGTGACCACAGCCCTGCGTGGTGCTGAGCCTGGACCTTCCCATTTAATCCTGCACACCTGCTGGGCTGGGGAAATACCAGCCCCTCGGCCCAGCAACAGCTTTTAACCCTTTAAACTCAGACTGTCCTGATCTAAGCTCTGCGGACGGGCTAACCTCAGTGAACTGATGAGAGGAAGAGGAGGGTGTGCAGGGGCGCTGTCTGCTAGCCCGCACCCTTTCTGGACGTGGTGCCCCCTCCGCACTGCAGTCTGGGACTCAGTTTATTCACCCTGTGCAGAGCCTGGGCCATCTGACAAAGACTCCTTTTACTCCTGGAGGGGCAAGGACACCCGAGATCAGGGCCACAGCTATTAATGCCTGAGACACCTGTGGACCCCTTTCACTGACTCATCTCTCTGTTCCGTCAGGCGGTTCCTGCTGACCCCCAGGTAGCCGAGGTGTATATACGGTCAGTGGAGAGGAAGGACCCATGTGGCCTCTCCAGCTTTGTTCTCTGAATTCCCCACGAGTGAGCCTCCTGCCTCCCCCACCCCAGCCCTGCCCATTAGACTCTGTTCCCCAAACACCCTTTGCCTCATTCTGCTTCTGCCTCTTTTGAGCCACCGTCAGAGACTTCAGCTGGAGCCCAACTCTGCCCCTTATCAGCTGCAAGTCTGCTGCATCTCTTCCCCTCAGAGCCTCAGCTGCACCATCTGTAAAATGGGTCACCTCACGTTACCCAAGGGCAGGTACCAAGAAGTGCCTTAGTGTATGCCTGGCTCTGCTCGCAGGAGAAACAGTTTGTCCCTGCATTGCATGCAGCTAATCAGCAAACACGGACTGCACCCCTCGTTAGCATCATCCAGTGAAATGCTGGGAGAGGTAGAAATGAACACCCAGGGCTGGTCTGTCAGGCAGAGAAAATACCAAATAAACCCTTTCTCCATCCGGTGTCCTATGTCCAGCCAGGAGCCGAGCCCGCCTGGCACCACCATTCCCTCCGAAGGCACTTTGCATGCTCCCAAAACCCTGTGAGTCAGCAGAACCAGGTCAGACGTCTCATCAGAGTGGTATTCTCTTGGGACCTCTGACCACGCCAGTGATGCTCCTACGAGCGGGTCTGGGTGAGGACTGGGCTTGTCTGTTTCTCTTCCTGTGCAGAAGCCTGCTGTGAAAACAACTCCACAGTCACCACCGTGAAGGGCCATCGGGGAACACTAAGTAAGGATCGGATCCAAGCTGGTCCCCAAAGTGAGCAAAGAGCCGTCAGGGCCCTTGGGGTCACCAGGCGAGACCATCACCCACGCGGCTCCTTGCCGGCCCCCCCGAACATGCAGCCCAGCCGCCCAGCCCCCTAGGACCCCGGGGGTCCCAAACGCCACGTCACGCTCAGCGGGCCCTTCCATGGGCGGCTTCCTCACCAGGCACACCCTTCCCGTCTTGTGCCCACCTGGCATGCTTTGTCACTCGAGGCCTCTGGGAAAGCTCTTTCAACTTTGGGTGCCCGAGCATCTTCAAGAGACCCCGCCGATGGACACCCGACTTGCAGCATCTCCCCGCTGGCCAGGCGGTTCCTGAGCTAGACAGAGCGAGGCTCATCTCTGGGGACCCAAGGCCCACCATGGTCCCTGGCCCACAGGAAAAGTCCATCACTTCCTGACAACTGAAAGAGCAGACTTTCAATTCTCGGTCTTCAGATGCTTACAGGTTTTCCCCAAACTTTCCCTGACATCACACGTTCTTACCTGGGCCTTCCCCTGACTCCGCAGGGCTGGAACAGGTTTGCAAAGCATGCAAATTTCTTAAATGGACTGGAAGGGCCAAAGAGAAGACAAAGGTCTGCCCCGCTCTGTGCCCTTCAGTTGGGAGCTGATGTACCTACACAAAGTGATGGACGTTAAGAGAACCAATCTTCGTGATTTTTTCATAGTACGTGTAAATCAAGCCATGACGCCAGACGTCTGAAACTCATACACTGATGTCATTTAGTCTCAACAGAACTGGGAAAAAAAAACCAGCAAAATTTAATGCAATTTACATGTTCACACAGGCTCACCTACTAGACTGTAAAATTCTAAAACACAGACGCTATGTGTTCCTTATGTTTGTATCACCAGCACTTGCCATGATGCTTATGAATATGACATAAAAGTAACTTATTTAATAAAGTCAGGGGGACGCTTCTCCCCAGAAGCCCTGCAGGCTGGGTCCCAGCCGTGGCGCACTTAGGCCCAGCCACGTGGGGGTCCAGGGTGTCAGGAAGCCACCTGGGACACTCCACGCGTTTCCACTTCTGTTTCTTTTAGAGCGAGACGTCACCGCGTGTCTGCTCCGTTTAGTGTGACTAACCCCATCCTGACTCTATCACAGCCGGTATTCAGAAGTCACGCTGATAAGAAATCATCACCTCAACTTTTTAACACACCAGGCTGCTTTCTCCTACGTGCGCCGGTTCACCCAGTGGGCATCCCCACCTCAGTCCCCCTTTGGCAGACGGGGCAACGGAGGCTCACAAGGGGGATGGGACACTCCTGAGGTCGCACAGCCAGCAAGCAGCGGTGGGGGGAGACGCCAACGTCAACGTGCTGTGTGACCTTGGGCAGGTGCCCTCAGATGCACCTGTGTGCTATCTGGTGACCTCATCTGGAGGGTCTTGATGTGTGATCGCCCACCTCCACTCATTAAGCAGCACAAGACACGAGGCCCAGGAAATACGGAATCAAACGCCCTGGGTGCCTGGTCGGGGAAAGTGAAAAGCGAAAGCGTGAGTCGCTCAGTCGTGTCGGACTCTTTGTGACCCCATGGACTGTGGCCCGCCAGGCTCCTGCGTCCACGGGCTTCTCCAGGCAAGAATACTGGAGTGGCTGGCCATTCCCTTCTCCAGGGGATCTTCCAGACCCAGGGACCGAGCCTGGGTCTCCTGCCTTGCAGGCGGACTCCTCACTGTCTGAGCCACCAGGAGAGCCCCCCTGGTCTGAAAACCTCCACCTAAACACGGATGGCGCCACCTGGGGCGCGACGGCCCCCTTCCTCAGTCCTGGCCCTTGCTTCCCGCCCAGAGGAAGCCTCTTGGCCGGTGGCTACAGAGACCTCTCCCGGTCTTCTCAGCCTCCCGCTTTTTCCCCTAGTTTTTCCAAAGCAGGTGTCTGCTCCCAAAGGGGATCCGGACGGCCCACATGCATGCCTTCTCCCCTCCCACCCCCGACAGACAGTACTAACCCATCACGGCCTCCTTCCCACCGAGCAGGACTCAGCCTGGGATTCCTCATCGGAACCAGCGGTCTCTGGGCCTCAGGAACTTAACAGAGGAGAGAAAGACGGGGCAGGGAGGTGGTCAGGGGCGGGCAGGTGCCCAGAAAGAGAAGGGTGGCGGCGAGACAAGCAGAAGCTCACGGTACTTGACCCTGAAACAGGCCTGAGAGCCGCATAGCCCCCACTGTGGCAGGACTGAGCGAGGCAGCCTGGGTCCCGGGGCTCTCAGAGCTGGGGAGAGGGGAGGGCAGAGGCAGGGGTGGGGGGACTTGGGGGCTGAGGACGGGAGGGGGCCCCGCGGGAGGCCCCACGGAGGGCGGGCCAGGCTGCCGTGGGGGCGGCCCCCCTCCTAAGGATGCAGACCCCGAGGGGCAGCGTGCTTTCAGCTCTCACAGAGAACACCCCGCTCACAGAGGGGGACCCCTCGCACTCCGCCACCGGCTCTGAAACGGCAGAGCTGACGTCCGCGGGCAAAGCTCAGCACAGCCACCCCAGGGAGGTGATTCCAGACCCCCAGTCTTACAGGGCAGGCCCAGGGCCCAGAGAAGGGGACGGACTTGTCTGAGGTGCCCAGCAAATGGGTAAATAAAGGAGGTGCTGGAGGGGACGGGCCCCCGAGGAGCCAGGCCGACCGGGCCCCGGGGCTGGGAGGTACCCATTTTGCTTTAGGAGCCTGGGTTTCTGGACCTGCTGTCTGCTGGCTGAGTACAGACTAACAGATAACAGTATCTTCCAGAAACCACTCAGGTTTCACCGCGGTGAGAGGCTCTGGTGTTTGAAAGGCCCCATCAGCTTCTGTGATCTTGCGATGTATAATTGGAAAGATAAAGTTGGTCTTCATCCCAGGTTCTAGCACAGACTTCCTAAAACCCTAGGAATTTCCTAAGTGGTGAGAGCGATCAAGGTGTCTTTTGTTATGTTAATGAGGCGACATTGGAGGCGGCTAAGGAAGGGGGCCTGGTTGCCAGGAGAACCCTCCTGTGATTAGAGGGCTGGAATTTTCAGTCCCACGACCCCCCAGCCCTGGGGAGGGGAGAGGGGCTGGAGGTGGAATCAATCACGCCTAGGTGACGAAGCCTCCAGAAAATCCCAAAAGGACAGGGTTTGGGGAGCTTCTGGTTGGTGAACACAGGGAGATTTGGGGACACAGAAAGGGCACGGAGAGGGCATGGAAGCCCCGTGCTTTCCCCACGCCTTGCCTGGGGGTCTCTCTCATCTGCTTCCTGTGTTACACCTTCAATCTGAAACCGGTGATTCTCTGAGGTCGCTGAGCTGTTGGAGCCAATTAACCCAACGCAAGGAGGGGGTCGTAGGAGCCTTGGAGTCCTAGCCATTCAGGCTGAAGGGTGTGTGGGGGGCGTCTGGTGGGACTGAGCCCTTCCCCTGGGGAATCTGAGCGTCCACCACGGGAGTTTGAGCAAAGTCCAAGAGACAGCGAAGGACAGGGGAGCCCGGTGTGCTGCAGTCCATGGGGCCACAAAGAGTCGGACACGACTGGGGCGACGGAGCGGCCAGCACAGGAGCGGCGTCGGCACTGACTCAGCGCGCGACGCTCAGCCGGCGGTGCACTGCTTGGCGCTGCTGGGGGAAGAACCGCACGTGTTAGAGGAATCGGCTCTCCCTGGGAGAAATCCCGGTGTGATCCCTGGTGGGGCTCAGAGCTGAGACGGGAAGATGCGTCCAAGGAGTCTCCGCCTGAGACCCCGAGGTCCGGAGGCTCCCCAGCAGCTCTGACTTGACTAGAAGCCGAAGCCGTGGCTCACCCCAGGCTCCGCCCCGAAATGCGCTGACCTCAAGCGGGCCGCCGCCGCCTTCAGCCCCACGTCTCTCCCCTGCCGCATGGGGACAGTAAGAACTACGCGGTGTGCAAGGCGAGTGTGACAGGCGGGAGGCCTTTCTGAGGACTGCAAACGGCTGCACACACCTGTGCGTGTGCTCAGCCCACCCCGATGGAGGCATCAAAAGCACTAACAATAACAGCAGCAAGAGGAGGCCCGCTACAGCAAGTGCCACTGGCAGCCACTGCCCTGCGCCGGCTCCTGTGCTGGGGGCCTTCCCAGCTTCTCTGCCCTGCTCCTCCCAGCAGCCGCAGCGGGAGATTCTGCATCACCTCTATGCTGACCGAAGACCCCAGGGCCCAGAGAGGTTAAACGACAGGCCCTGGGCCACACAGCAAGGCCGAGGCCAGAAGACATTTACAAGTGCTCCGGGGAGGAAGAATCCATCTTGCGATGCAGTGGGCATGCGTTAGATCCCTGGCCCAGGAAAATTCCACACGCTGCTGAGCACCTGGGCCTGACCGCCATGACTAAGACCCGTGCAGCCAAATAAACACAACACATATTTTAAAATACACGTGGGCCACACGTGCTAAGTCGCTTCAGTCATGTCCAGCTCTTTGCCACCTTATGGGTGGTAGCCCGCCAGGCT
Organism: Cephalophus harveyi; assembly: GCA_006410635.1. NCBI lineage: Eukaryota > Metazoa > Chordata > Mammalia > Artiodactyla > Bovidae > Cephalophus > Cephalophus harveyi. The sequence continues at coordinate 306,647 of SJYT01048256.1, read as the reverse complement.
CCTCTGTCCATGGGATTCTCCAGGCAAGAATACTGGAATAGGTTGCTGTGCCCTCATCCAGGGCACTTCCCAACCCAGAGACTGAACCCACGTTTCTTATGTCTCCTAGCATTGGCAGGTGGTTCTTTACCACTAGCTCAGTTCAGCTCAGTTCAGTCGCTCAGTCATGTCCGACTCTGTGACTGAATGGACTGCAGCACGCCAGGTCTCCCTGTCCATCACCAACTCCCAGAGTCTACTCAAACTCATGTCTGTTGAGTTGGTGATGCCATCCAACCATCTCCTCCTCTGTCGTCCCCTTCTCCCGCCTTCAATCTTTTCCAGCATCAGGGTCTTTTCCAATGAGTCAGTTCTTTGCATCAGGTGACCAAAGAACCGGAGTTTCAGCTTCAACACCAGTCCTTCCAATGAACATTCAGGACTGATCTCCTTTAGGATGGACTGGTTGGATTTCCTTACCACAGCGCCATCTCATATATATAAAGACGTTTACACTCAGACTCACTGTGAGAATAGGTCTTAAACATCTCTCTCCTCTCTCTAAAGAGAGTATTTATCAGCCTTCCAGGAGGAGGTCTAGGATTCACACCATTTTTGTTTCCTGAGTTCTTATGTTTTTCCCCAAAAAAGGAAGGCCGGTAGACTGGGAGCAGCGCCTCTGGGCTGAGAGTGAGGGTGAAAGTGAAAGCCGCGCAGTCGTGTCCAACTCTTCGGGACCCCATGGACTATACAGTCCATGGAATTCTCCAGGCCAGGACACTGGAGTGGGTAGCCGTAACCTTCTCCAGGGGAGATTTCCAACCAGGGGTCAAACCCAGGTCTCCTACATTGCAGGCAGATGCTTTACTAGCTGAGCTAGCAGGGAAGCCCAAGAATACCTGAGTAGGCAGCCAATCCCTTCTCCAGGGGATCTTCCTGACCCAGGAATCGAACCGGGGTCTCCTGCATTGCAGGCGGATTCTTTACCAGCTGAGCTACCAGGGAAGCCCCCTCCTCTGGGATGAATTGCTCTAAATCTTCTATCCCCTAAGACCCTGAAGGTACATTCCCCAGGGACGTGCCACCTCTCAAGGACTGCGGCTGTCACTGATGACAGTAGGGTGGTTTCTGGCGGGTCAATAATTTGGCATCAGGTGCCAGCATCTTAAAAACGCACAGCCCCTTCAGGCTAGACATTCCAATTTCCTGACCAGACCAACGTGCAAACTGTGCCGCCTACAATCTCGCGAGATGAAAAGTTCCAGAGACTGCCGACCATGTGGACATGCTTAACACGACCGAAACGTTGACTTAAAGCGGTGAGGACTGCAGACTTGATGTTAAGTGTATTTTACCACAATTAAAACTAGAAGAAAAAAAAAAAAAGATGTTCACAGCAGAGCAGTTTTCAAGGAAGAAACTGCACACGGCCCATCTCTCCTCACTAGGGGGTTACTTAAAGAAATGATAGGTTACCCAAACAAATGAAAGCAAACTAGAACAGGGGCTATGCAAACTGCACCCCTCCTGCCCCTGCCAGATTCAGCACAGCTTTTGTAAATAAAGTTTTATTGGCACAGAGCTCCAGCCATCCTTTGCCTGTTGTGTCGGCTGGGTTCTAGCTGCAACAGCAGAGGTGAGAGCACACAGCCCCCAAGCCCACAGCACATACTGGCCAACCCTTTAAGAAGTTTGCCAACCCTGGAGATAGAAGATCCGAGACCCCGAAAGACTCCTAGAAATAGTTTGCGGGGGGCAGTGGGTATGTCGTGGGAGAAACTGGCTCCTAAAGTGCCATGTTATGAGTTCGGTTTGGAAAGTTTTAAATAAGGCACATTACCCACATGCTGATAAACGCACCAGTAGGCTGGTTATCTCTGGATGGCAGGACTAGAGACGAACTTGATTTTCTTCTTACGAGTTTTCTGTGCTCTCTGACCTTCTGTATGGAAAGCATATAACGTCTCAACACCAGAGAAAATCATTAAGTGACGGAGTGGCGGTGTTAACTAGATGCTACGCTGACGCTCTTGCTGCAACAGCAATGGACGCAGTCAAGACGCTGTGCACCTTAAATTCACGCTACCGTTGTATGTCAAAGGCATCTCGGTTTTTTAAAAGTCGTGCAACATAATGAGGGCAAACAAGTAAGTTTCTGTCTGGGCCCTTCGAAGCAGCAAGTCCTTTGGCGGGCGGTCGCCGGTTGCCTGTTCTGACACCCCACCCCTGTCAGAGTTTACAAGCTGGGGCAGGGTGGGGTGGGGGTGGTTGAGGAGGCGCAGGTGGAGAAGGCCCACGGGAACTCTTACGATAAGCTCAAAGAGACTCCCCCTTCCTCAGATTCCGGGGCACCCAAGAGGGCGGGTCTGAGTTTCAGGTGGGGGGTGCTGTTCAGGGATCCCATCTGGGAGAGGAGAGAAACGCTTCTGGATGCTGGCGCCAGCTCTGTTAGGAGCTCCAGCCCCCCGAACCCCCTGGGCTCAGTCGCGTCCGACTCAGGACTGGTCATGTCCCCTGACTCCCCACGGTCTCCTCCTCCCGGGCTCTCACTGCTCCATTTCACAGCTGGGTGGGGAAGAGGAAGCTTTGAGAGGCTCAGCCAGTGGCCGCCCCCGCGGCCACCCAGCTGGCCGGGGCTGGGGCTGGCACTTGAGCCCAGCCTGGCTGACTCTCCAGCTCCATGGAGTTTCCAGCACACAGGCTGCCCTCCGGGTCAGGAATACTACTTTGGCGGGTTCATTAGTAACCCAGGGTCTGCTGACCAGCCGACAGGCACACACACATTGGTCACATCCTCGACTCTGTGGGGGCCCCTGAGTGATCATCGTCCCCTTTCTCGCGGGGGGGGGGGGGACTGAAGTCCAGACACCCAGAGGGGCTGAGACGTTAGAGAAGGCAACTGTTCTCTAAAGACACCGCCCTCCAAACCCCGTTCCCTGCCAGTCTGGGGGCCAGGGAGACCCGGCAGGAAGACTAAACTGGGAGGGCTGCTTGAAGGAGGCATCAGATAAGCCTCTCTTCTCAAATGGGCTCCCACCAAGTGTGGACGGATCAGCAAGCCTTGGAAGAGAGGAACGCGTGGCCTGCCTCTGTGGATTGCCTCTAAGGGCCAAGCCCCTTGCACAAGAGTGCCTTTATCTGGAGCAGAATGCACATTCCAGCTTCAGGGCGGTAGGCACCTGGCTCCCAGGCTCCCCTGGGCTACTCATTAACCAGTGAGAGGCCTCAGGGGGGAAGGGCTGCTCCAGCCTGGGGGAGCGGGCAGGGGAGGGCCCTGCTGGGTGGTGTGGGCACCAGTCAGATCGGCCAGGGTTCACGTCCTGTGTGACCTGGGGGTGAAGGGGCGGTCGGATCACCCCTCTGAGCCTCAGTTTCCCCATCTGTGGGGTGGAGCACCACCACGGCACGCACAGTCACTGCGAGGGCCGCAGGCATCTGTGGTGCCAGCGGGGTCTGACACAGAGATGGCACGCAGGGCTTGGTGGTCGTTCCTACATGAGGCAGCACCGTGCCCGTCCCAGGGCCACAGCGGGAGAAAACCCACTGTCATTCAAACCCTCGGAGGCACACCGAATGTTGCTAAAGAGTTCCGTAAATGTTCGAGATGATTCCTCTTGCTATTTATGACGGTGATGAGTCCGGAGGCTGACCCAGAGCGGGGGCAACTCCGTGCCACTTGGCAGCTGGTCAGGGAGGTGTCCGGAGCCACCAGAAATGTGCCAGCCTGGCTCTCTGCACCTGAAGTCAAGCCACAAAGGACAGGTCTTGGGTGGGGCCAGGGCCCGTGGCTGCCGGTGATAGAGACCCAGGGGTGGGGGCTTGATGGCGGGGTGCAATCGGATCCACCAAGGGTCTTCGGGCATTTCTCCCAGTCCTGGCTTCCCAGGTGACCCCAGTCAACCAAACCCAGCCCTGGGGAGCTCGATGCGCAGGAGAAATTTCTGCCTAGGAAGCCAGGTTTTCAAATTCCAGATCAAGATGTACTAGTGGGTCATGAGATCAACCGAGGGGGTCAGGGTGAAGGTTGTTAAGAAGGCGAACAGGACAGAAGAGAGTCCTACAGACGGTGAGGCTGCGCGTATCACTTTGTGAAACTTTGGTTTCAATCTCACGCGTGTGTAAGTACTCGCCACATCCTGTCATGAAGCGTGCTTCTTACTGAATGTCACGACTCAAAGACTTCTTTGAAAACCCCTAGGGGCTTCCCTGGTGGCTTAGATGGTAAGGAATCTGCCTGCAATGTAGGAGACCTGGGTTTGATCTCTGGGTAGGGAAGATCCCCTGGAGAAGGGCATGGCAACCCACCCCAGTATTCTTGCCTGGAGGATTCCATGGACAGAGGAGGCTGGCAGGGTCCAATCTGCGGGGTCACAACGAGCTGGACACAGCTGAGCGCACACACACATACACAGTGAGGATGTTTAAATCAAGGCTTAGAAGGCAACTGCAGAAAGTGGCTTCCGTCAGGTTCCTGCCCCCATCAAACCCTGTTAACAAACACATTAAAAGCACTACCAAAGTCAGCCAGAAAGAGAAACACAACTATCGTATAGTAATGCGCACACGTGGAATCTAGGAAGATGGTACGGATGAACGTTTTGCAGGGCAGCAATGGAGATGCAGAGGCACAAAACAGACTTGTGGACACAGTGGAGGAGGGAGAAAAAGTGAAAGTGAAAGTCGCTCAGTCGTGTCCGACTCTCTGTGACCCCATGGACTACACAGTCCATGGAATTCTCCAGGAATCCTCTAGGCCTTCTCCAGGCCAGAGTACTGGAGTGGGTAGCCTTTCCTTTCTCCGGGGATCTTCCCAACCCAGAGATCGAACCCAAGTCTCCTGCAGTGCAGGTGGACTCTTTACCAGCTGAGCCACGAGGGAACCCCAGGGGAAGGGGAGGGGAGGACAAACTGACAGAATAGCATGGACAGATGCACCTCGCCATACGCAAAGTAAACAGCGAGTGGGAACGCCCTGTGTGACGGGGGGTGCTCAGGCCAGCGCTCTGCGACAACGAGAGGGGTGGGGGGCGGGGGGCGGGAGGCTGCCTCCGGAGGGAAGGGACGGAGGTGTACCTGTGGCTGACTCAAGCTGGTATACGGCAGAGGCCAATGCCACACCATAAAGCAATCGTCCTCCAATAAAAAAAAAGAAATAAATTAAAAAAGCATATTGTGATCCTGAACTGGGGTGGAGGTGGGGGAAGTTCTGTACATACTAGACAATCAGCAAAACGCAAAACGCTAATAACGTCGATTAGATAACAGAACCGTGTCAACGTTAGATGTTCCAGGGCTGATCACTGAGGGCTTGCACGAGAACGGAAGTCCTTGCTCTCACGAAGGGCAGGTGGAAGGATTAGAGGTAAAAGGCATCTCGCCCAGAACTCCCCGCAGAGGCAACCACAGTAAACGCAAACGCGGCTGTTTTCACAGCTCCTGGGAAAGCCACGAAGCCAAGGACGAAACTGCTCCCAGTGGGAAGATGCAATGGAAGGACACACAGGGCTTCACTGTAACATTCTTGCAACTTCCCTGAAGGTTTTCCATTTTTTTTTTTTTTTAATTTATTTCCCTTTTACGTTACTTTTCTATTGACCCTGTCGTCGGGCTAAAGAGCTCGTAGGGTAGTCGACCCTCGGGGAAAGTGTGCGAGGACTGGGACTTGGAGTCGTAGCTGGGGCGCTCGTGGGGGAGGTACGGGCCACGTCTCGGTCCGTCCCTCGGCCCAGTCCTGAGGCCTTAGTCGCATGTATGTCGTCGAAACGTCCCGGCAGAGGGACGGCGGTTGCGTGTGACCACCGGTTCGGCCCGGCACCTGGGCGGTAGGGGTCCACTGGACGCCTGTCCCAGGACCTGTAGGCCTCCACTGGACGTCTGTCCCAGGACCGTGAAGCTAGACCTTAGAACCTTAGGTGCGGGGGCGGTGGGGGTACCCAGGGACTGTGGGTACCGCTCTGTGGCGCTGGCGCCCCTCCAGTCTGCCGTGAATGCAAAACCTCCGAAGAGTGTTTCGCGACAACGAGACCTGGACACCGTTCCTCTCCGTCGTCTCTTCCCTTCTCCAGACCAGTCCACCACTCCGTGCGTCCTGGGACCCCAGACAAGGGGCGCACTGGTGGGTCGGGCGTCGCGACCCCGTCGTTGCGACTCAGTCAAGGAATAACTCGCAGATGGTACAGTCCGTGACGAGATCCGGGACCCGTGGGCAGGTGTAGGCCCCCCGTGAACCACGAAGGTGTGTGTAAGTGTGTGCTCACGCGTGTGTGTGTGGTATACAAGTACGTGCCCGCGTGTGAGTGTATGGGGATGCCCGGGTGCAGGGTCCCTAAAATAGTCAGGGGCGGGAAGCAGAGCTGGGAGGGGCAGTCAAGAGAGGGAAAGGCTCCTCTTGCTGTCTGAGAAGGGGTAAGCGACTCCCACCCCCAGCTTGAACCCCAAAACCTGCGCTCCCATGAGCTGTCCCCCGGCTCAGCCACGCGCCCAGGGCTGTAAGTGACTGTCTAGATGAAGAATGTATTAATAACACTCATTCCCTGGTTAGAGGCTAAGCTTCAGTGCTCCAGGGACACCTGTTGAACTGGGCTGAGTCAAGTGGTCCCCGGATGTGACTGACCCTCAAAATCTATTTTTTTTTTAATAGACCACTTCGGTTCTTTGGGACTCGGTTTGAGAAACAAGGCAAGTGGGGGTGGATCACGTCTGCCTCTCATTTCATCAGCAGAGCTGTGCTGGAAGGCTCTCCAGGTTTCCTGGATTAAAAAAATGCAGAAAACCAGGAAGTGCTTCCCTATCAAGGAAGGCCTCACACTTCGATGAACAGTGAAATGGATTAGTGGGGGTGGTCGGGGTGGGGAGGGGTTGTGAGAGCAGAGAGGCCTCCAGGACGGGGCACTTACTTCCTCTCTGTACCTGCAGCCCTGCCCGTAGGGCCTCTTCCCCAGACTCAGAGCTGGGTTCCAGCAGTCTACGGGGCCCCCGTCCCCACAGGCTCACACGGGCACCCGCTGTGTCCCGGGCGCTGGGCGTAGGAAGGCTGAGGCCCTGGGCGCCCGGGAGTGAATAAGACAGCTGAGCGCCTTGCTCTCTTGGAGCCTGGAATCCCATGGCGGAGGCTGACGAGAATGCCATCGAGGCTTCCTTCTCTGGGTGGACACATGGCTCTGTGGACTCTGGGTGGATTAGTAATGTCTGCGGCGGGTGCAGACAGTGGAAACCGCATGGCTGTTATCCGGGACCACGCCCAGGGAAGAGACGCAAAGGGGGTGAGGAAGGTAGCATGTTCAATGCACAATTACAGGTGCAATGCTCAAGGAGCCAGACGCAGGGGGGGATAACTGGGCCCAAAGTGAGACCTTAGCAGGCACAGGAGGCCGGAGCACAGGAAAAATGGCACCAGGTCCCTTTGCATCAGGCTAGTGTGCAGGCACCTGGACCCCTTTCTCGGGGTCTGTTCCCTGCATCTGTTCTCCCTGGAGACCACCCCCCGCCCTGCTCCTCTCAGCCCCCGGGGTTCTGAGTGGGCTGAGCCCACCTCCTACTTCCAGGGGTGGGCACGAAAGCTGGACTGAGCCCGCCAGAGGGCTGGCATGACTGGCTCCAGGACAGGCACAGGACCAAGACTGGACGCTGAGAAGGATGACAGGGGCTTGTGCGGAAAACCCTGGGAAAAAAGGGAAGCTCTCTCCAGGCTGAGGTGGCTCTGCTGGGGGTGGGGGTGGGCAACACGCTGTGCAGCTGGGGGCACCCCAGGGAGAGTGGGGCCGAGGAGCCACGGAGCACAGAAAAAAGCGAGAAAGAAACGGGGCCCCGTGACCTCTCTCAGCACCTCGATCCAGCCACACCTGAAGCGTGACTCTGGCCTCTTCCCTTAAAGGAGTCAGAATGCGTGTGAGCTGATTTCTGCCACTTGCAGCCCTGGGGCCCCGACCCCATCTGCCTTGAGCCTGCGGTGTGAGTTTACGCATGTCCCTTTCTCTCTCTGACACCCGGGCCATCAGAGAAGGGGCCACAGTGGAAATGACGTCTGAGGGCCCCTGCCAGCCTGGACTCTAGCCAGTTGCAAAGGCTAGGACTGACCCTCCCCACTCCTGGGTACTCGGCTGCAGATGGAGAAATCAGCCCTTCTCCCGAGTGAAGCCTGGAGGGTTTGTTAAAACCCAGAGGACTGGGCACTCCCGCCAGGGTCTGAGTCAGCAGGGCTGGGGTGGAGATGCTTGGGGCAGGGTCCCAGGTTCTGCCTTCTAACAGGCTCCCCTCAAAGTTCAGGTTGATCACATTTCGAGGACCCAGACCCTAAATCTATTCCACTCTTCCCAGTTGCTCGGGGCAGGTGCCCAGTGCAAAAGTGAAGGCCCAGCCAGGCAGGAGACAATAACCCTTCAGTCCCCAAAGCAGACCCCAAGCGCCCTTGCGACTTTGAGGAGAGGCCAGCCTTTAAACTCCCGGGTCTCAGCTTTGGCCGGTCCCGCTGCTGACCCTTCCAGCCAGCTCTCCACCCGGGGATTTATCTAAACTACGAGGAGGCAGAAAATGCCACCTGGTGCCTCCCTGGGCTCCGGGCAGGCCCCACGCTGGTCTGCCAGGAGCTGTGAGCACCCCGTCTCCGGCTTCTCCCCCCACCAGGCCACATGCCAGCACCCCATACTGCGCAGCCTGGCTGGCCCTGGCTCTCCCTGACTTACATCCGACTTGGCTGCCTTGAAAAGCCTCCTGTGGCTTTTGGACCAGGGACGCCGTTCAACAGAAAACGGCTTCCCCGCTAACTGCCTTTCCAAGGTGGCGCTGGCCCAGAGGGCCTGGCTGGCTCCCAGCTCCCAGCTTCGGGACCTCAGGCAAGTTACCTGCGCTCTCCGGGGCCTGCGCTTTCCATGTGCAAAGGGGAAGGAAGCTGCCTCTGGTGATTAGGGAGACAGATTCTCATAAGGCCCAGGGCCTGGCTTACAGAGCGTGCCCTGTCTCTTATACACATCTAGATGTGTATAAGAGACAGGAACAGGACAGAAGAGAGTCCTACAGACGGTGAGGCTGCGCGTATCACTTTGTGAAACTTTGGTTTCAATCTCACGCGTGTGTAAGTACTCGCCACATCCTGTCATGAAGCGTGCTTCTTACTGAATGTCACGACTCAAAGACTTCTTTGAAAACCCCTAGGGGCTTCCCTGGTGGCTTAGATGGTAAGGAATCTGCCTGCAATGTAGGAGACCTGGGTTTGATCTCTGGGTAGGGAAGATCCCCTGGAGAAGGGCATGGCAACCCACCCCAGTATTCTTGCCTGGAGGATTCCATGGACAGAGGAGGCTGGCAGGGTCCAATCTGCGGGGTCACAACGAGCTGGACACAGCTGAGCGCACACACACATACACAGTGAGGATGTTTAAATCAAGGCTTAGAAGGCAACTGCAGAAAGTGGCTTCCGTCAGGTTCCTGCCCCCATCAAACCCTGTTAACAAACACATTAAAAGCACTACCAAAGTCAGCCAGAAAGAGAATAGGCCCAGGGCCTGGCTTACAGAGCGTGCCCACCCCACCCACCCAGACCAGCAGCCTCGCCAGCACCCGGGAGCTGGTGAGAAGTGCAGATTCTCAGGCCCCACCTTCGTCCTCCTGCCGGGAAAGGGGCGTTCTAACAAGATCCCAAGTGAAGCCTCCGCCTTCTGGGTCTGAGCGCTTGCACAGGGCTCAGCTACCACCCGCCGGTCGTTGCAACATCCCAGGGCAGAGACGACAACCCCCAGAGGCCTGGGGGACGGTGGGCAGGGGTCAGAGGTCATGAAAGGGTAAGCGAGGAGAGAACAACTCCGGGTTCTCCCAACCTCCCAACAAATGACAAGCCCCTGGATGGCTCAGGAGAGGGGAGGGGACATGAGGCTTAGCAGGTAGACCACTGGCCTTACTCATGGTTCAGCCTAGGGAGTAATATAGCAACAACATTCCAGGTCCCAGCTTTGGGGCTTTTGGCAGAGACGGGCTATCTGGTCCTCTCCGCAGAAGGTCGAACCTTGTACATTTAAGGAGGCGGATCAGACTCAGTCAGAGCAGAAGTTGGCAGGGGGGCTGCCCTGAGAGGTGCCTGCCGCAGCCAGGCTCACCCCCGCCCCCAGGACCCATGGAGCGGTGCCCAGGTGGAAGTGGGCGGGCAGGTGGGGGTGGCTGGATTCCTCCAGTTCCAGGCTTGAAACGCCCCCTCGAAAGCACTAAGGGGCCCCTGAAAGGGCTGGGGGTTCCTCTACCCTTTGCCGCCCCGCCGGTCCTGCTGAAGGAGTCCAGCAGGAAGGCTCCCGCCCGCCTGGGACCCGCCAGCAGCTGGACTACACCTAGGAAGGGGTGCTGGGCTGGGCAGGCTTCAGAGTCCCAGGGGTGTGCTGGGTGAGACGGAGGGGCTTTTCAGAGAAACTGAGCTACCAGCGGTACTAAAAACATATCCACCTTGAAAAAATACTGGCTCGATTTTATAAAAGCGAGTGAACAACTTGAAACCCACGGGCGGCCCGGAGCTGCCCCTGGAGACCATCTTGCAGTGACTTGTACCCTTTTCTTCAGGCCTGGGACGCAAGCTTTGCAAACTCACAACTTCCACTGATGAGAAGTGGAAGCAGCAGCAAATTCTGCTCAGTCCCCAGTGACAGAGACTAGAAGGGCAGGTCTTTTTTTTTTTTTTTTTTTTAAGATTCATTCTGACCTATACTCTTCTACCAAGAATACTGAGGGTTGATTTCTTTTTGGATTGACTGGTTTGATCTCGCTGTCCAACGGACTCTCAAGACTGATGGTGAAGCTGAAGCTCCAATACTTTGGACCCCTGATGCAAAGAGCCGACTCGTTGGAAAAGACCCTGATGCTGGGAAAGACTGAAGGCAGGAGGAGAAGGGGACGACAGAGGATGAGATGGTTGGATGGCATCACGGACTCAGTGGACGTGAGTCTGAGCAAGCTCCCGGAGACAGTGAAGGACAGGGAAGCCTGGTGGGCTGCAGTCCATGGGGTTGCAAAGGGTCAGACACGACTTAGCAACTGAACGACAACATACTCTTCTACCAATGATGGAATGAGGACCCACTTTCTTCCCCCGAGGAAGAGCTTTTCAGTAAGGACCTGTTGCAACAGCTCTGAACAGAGCATCTCTGAACTCTAGGCCCCGGATCAGGTGGCCCCTCGCAGAGCGAGGGCTCGGACATCCTGAAAACCGACGGGACCACAGCTGAATCCTTAAAGGGGGCCCCACAGGACCACCACCCCTGTGCTGATGATGTGTGCTCCCCAACAGAGAGAAAAAAGGGTCCTTCCCAGCTTCACTCAGCAGGCACTTCCCTCGGAAGTGACGCTTCCTTACAGGTTAGGACCAGAGAGGGGGAAGGGCTGGCCTAGGTCACACAGCAAGCCGGTGGCCAAGGGCTCCCAAACCCCGATGCCGTGGTGCCCTTTAACAAGCCCTTTAACTCTTGCGGCCAGCCCCATGAGGGCCTGAGCCAGTCTGCCCTGTCCACCTGCCACCTGCCCGGGGCCCAGGACAGGGTCTAGAGCTCACATTTGTCGGAGGGATGTGTGGAGATGGGTGGATGTAATTTCCAAGCCTGGACCCACTCAGACGGTCAAACTGCAGGCTCTTATTTCAGGACAAAGGGACTCAGGCAGCGGTTATCTGCATGCTGGGCACCAACGGCCGCTGCGGCCGGCCATGCCCTCGGTCAGGCGACTGGATAACAGGCAAGACCTCACAGGTCTGGGTTCCAGGCAGAGTCAGAGGAAGGCGAGATTAAGCCCACCCGGAGGCAGATCATCTTTTGGGGGGGCTTATGATGTGCCAGCATCATTAAGGGGCTGCAAGAAGCCTTCACGAAGCAGGTGGCCTCAAGCTGGCCCTGGGGGAGTGGGACTCAGGAGGAAGGAAGGAAGGGGCTTTGGGGTTGAGGTATCGGGTGGGCGGAGAGCCCGAGGCTGGGCCTAGCAGCAGAAACCAGCCGGATCACGGGGGGCGCTGAGATGTGGGAGCAGGTGAGAATACGCGCTGGACGGGAGCCAGATCAGGTGAGGCCCTGAACGCCAGGCTGGGGAGTTTGGACCTGATTTCACGAAGCACTGGGGAGCCCCTACCGGCTTGGGAGCCGGACAGTGATGAGCTGCTGAGAGCTGACACCCCCGTTCCCCAGCCCCCTCTTTCCCGGCAACCCCACAAACGAAAGCGAAGCCCAGGAGGCATGAGGCTGGGTGAGCAGGCTGCGGTCTTGGGCTGGGATGGCATTCACCCCGAGAGGAGTCACCAGGTGCCATCGGGTAACAGAACGGCTGTTCTGAAGATCAAGGCCTGAGTCCACCACCAGCCCTGGGTCTCCAGGTGCCGACTGGCCGTGGGGAGGAAGGGCAGGGCCTTGAGGACCGCCCCCTTCCTGAGCCCTGCCCCGGAGGAGCATGACTCGGCCGAAACCCAAGGCCAGCCGCACCCTGCACCCCCAGCGGGCAGCAGCACCCTGGCGGCGTTAGGGACTTTCTGCGGGGACCCCGCTGCAGCTCTTCCATCCTGTACGGAGGGGAGAGTAGTGCGAAGGGGAAGAGTGTCCCACCAGGGAGCCCGCAGAGACGTTGTCCCAGCCTCCGCTCAGGGAGGGTGGGCTGAGGGCCAAGCTGGTGAGGCGGCGGGCAGAACCACAGTGTGTGAACAAGGGCCTCTTGCCCATGGAGGCTTCCTTCAGACCTCAGTCTCCCCGTCCATTAAATGGGTGGGTGGGGTCCGCTTAACTCCCTGACCCCAAAGTCCCCACACCCCCAGCCACCTTCCCTAGCGTTCCCTGCCCCTGGAGTATCGCCCTGGGATTGTTCATTAACTCCTTCCTGACACAGATCTTCTTTCCCCAGACTGGGAGCGCCTTCAGCTCCGGGGCTGGTCTATCTACCACCCCTCCCTCTGGCTTTTGTCCTAGGCCGGAAGCCTTGAAGATGCTCAGTAAAGAAAGCCCGTGCAGTGGAAGGAGGGGCAGAGACGCTGACTGTCCTTCCAGGTCCCAGCTGCATGACGGGCGAGAAGGCTCTTTTCTGAGGGTGGACGAAGTCTTCCAGATGGAGGTGAGAACCCCCGAGTCAGGCACAGGGTTTAAATGCGGGAAGGGATTTAAGAGCCATCGGGGCTGAATAAGCATCGGTTCCGGCCCTCGGCGCCTTCTCTGCCCACTTTCAGGGTAAGTTCAAAGCCGTCGGGTGGGGGCGTTCCATTCATTGAGCTGGCGGCACTCGGGGTGAATGAGACAGGCCAGGCTCAGTCAGTGACTCCCAGATGCAGACTAGCTGTTCAGAATGGCCAGGAGCCTGCATGTTCTGACGAGCGCCGGCTCCACAGTGGTCTGCTCTTTGAATAGCGAATACGGCAGAACCGAGAACAGGATGATGCCCTTGTCGTTAACAACAAACCAGAAGGGCAGCTAGCTCGCCGAACAGACCCTAACGAACCCTGGGTCCAAGGGGAAATCAGAACTGAAGTGAAAACTGATCTAAAATGGAATTAGAAGGAATACATGTCCATGTAGACATCTGAGGGGTACAGCCAAAGCTGCACGCAGAGGGCAACGTGTACTCTTAAAGGCCTCACTGTTATTATAGGAAGGGGTAGACGGCAGAGACGAGAGGCAGGCTGTCAGCCAGACGCACAGACTGAAGCCTAGACTGCACTTCTTAAAAAATGATCTTTAAGGACCACTTTTACTTTGTACAGTGTTGTATTGCTTGAGCTCTACTGTTTCTGTAATTAAAAGCCACTCTTGACAGTTTCTCACAAAGTTAACAAATATCTACCCTACGCCCCAGCCGTTCCACTCTTAGAGAAATGAAAATATATGCCCACAAAGAGACTTGTACACAAACAAGGGCTCATAAAAGCTTCATTCATAACCACCCCAGACAGGAGACAAGCCAAATGTCCGTCCACAGGAGAGTGGATACAGGAAACCGAAGGGCGTCCACCCAACGGCCCACTCCTCAGCAACACCACTGACACCCTCAGCCGAGGGTGGATGGACCTTAAATCATCCAGCGGAGAGGAGCCGGGCTCAGAAAGGCATGTACCATATAAATCCACCCGGTTCTAGGCCTGGCAAGCCTAGTGGTGACGGAAATCAGAAGCTGGCTGTCTCCGGGAGCAGGAGAGCACACGTCCACTTTCCAGGGGAGCTGCAAACGTTCTCCAGCTTGACCTCAATGGTGGCTACACAGGTGTAGCGATCTGGCAAGACTCAACAAACCGTAACAGAATCTTTGCATTTCACTGAATGCAAATTATATCTCAATTTTAATAGATTTTTTTAAACAGTCACAGTTGAAAACTTGGAAACATACCAATGCCCAGGCTCCATCCCCTGGGGATTTGGGGCCTGGGAACCTGAATGTGTACCAAGTCCCTCAGGTTAATTCTGCTGCCAGACTCCGGTTAAGGTGACCCGCCCCCGCTGCCTGCACACCCCTCCCCTTTGCTTGTGTTGGGTGATTTCTCGTCTGCAAGTCAGTGTTTAGAGACAGAAGAGCAATTTCCATCCTCTCTGCCCTCTCCCTGCCCCACCCACCCCTGCCCCTCAGCCGTGGTCTACAAACGAAGCCTCAGGGCAGGCGAGGTGGGCAGGGACGCCCTGACCCACGCCCTGTCCAGGACGGATGCACTCCAGCTCAGGCGCCAGGGCTACCTGCTCTGAGGAGGTCAGAGGCACCGTTAATGGCCTGTGTACCTGTTAAACAGTGTGTCCGGGCCTTCACCCCGTGTTTACGACAAGCGCTCAAGGCAAGATTCTCTGGCACGGAAAATGCCTTTATGCCCTGACGAGCAGCAGCCTGGCCACCTCGGGTCCCGGACCTCTGCCTGGTCCCCCCACTCCCCGTGAGGGTCTCCCGCCCCCTCAGGTCGACCTGGCTTCTACGCCGCTGCCCCTAAACCCGGCCTGATGCTATTTCTATCTCCACTGCCCGTGTGCCCAGCGCTCCACCACCTGGTTCCTACTCCTCTCTCCAGCTGGGTGCCCTGCGAGGCTTGTCTACTGCCTGCGCTGCGCCCCTGCGCCCGCTATGCCCCCCTGCCTGGAATGCCAGCCCGCCCTGTCCCTCGGCCAGCTCCAGCATCGCCTGCTCTGAGGAGCTGGAACGTCTCCTGCCTACACCCTTGGCATCTCACACCCAGGGAGTGTAGTCACGGGCTACCGGGTCACTGGGGGCGGCCGTCCTGCCAGGCTCCCTCTCTCTGGACTGCGAGCTCTTTGAAGGCCAACATTCTGCTCCAAATCCAGAGCCCGGTGAGAACAGACCGGAGCAAAGACACGAGGCAGGTTTAAAAAAAAAAAAAGAGCTCCCACTCATACTTGAAAGCACCCCTCCGCCCCCTGCCAGGAATTTCCGCACACAGGGCTCCTCCCCAGAGAACCTGTAAATTCACTTTGGCCGAGATAAGTTGGCGATCACAGAGGAGCGAGATGTGACCCTGAAGACCTCATTGATGACCTTTGGCAGAGGTTGGGAGGCAGCCCACACCTGCCCGCTGACCCTGGGGTTCCGACTCTCACTGATGACCTTTGGCAGAGGTCGGGAGGCAGCCCACACCCGCCCGCTGACCCTGGGGTTCTGACCCTCACTGATGACCTTTGGCAGAGGTCGGGAGGCAGCCCACACCCGCCCGCTGACCCTGGGGTTCTGACCCTCACTGATGACCTTTGGCAGAGGTCAGGAGGCAGCCCACACCCGCCCGCGGACCCTGGGGTTCCAAGGCCAGCCTGGATTCCCAGTCGGACCCCTTCCAGCTATAGCCTGGCTGCACCCCAGGTGTCTTCCGTCATTTATTTTCCAGATCTTTCCTGTATATAGGAACGTGCTGAATGACTTGCGAGTGTCTTATCATTTCGGGACCTTTGAAAAGGCCTTCAGATAAAGCCTGACAGGGTTCTGAATCCCTTGACAAGCTGACAGGTAGACAGTGAGCAAACGCCACCCTCAGAGCCTACACTGCCAGTGAGGGGGTTGCTAACAGTGGGGTAGGAGGGGCCCCCGGAGAGGCAGGGAGAAGGGAGAATGAGAAACTAGGGGCAGAATTAAGGTGCTGAGGGGCCCACACACTCACCCTCCAACCCTGAGGACCTTTGTCCCTCATGTTCCCCAGGGGCTGGTCCAATTTCAACTCTGCAGTGACTAAAGCTCCACAGAGCCCAAACTCATGGCTGGCTGAGGGAACACTTCTGAAGCCTGACCCTGGCGCTGTCCAATCGAGGCCAAGTCCTCTGGGAAGCCCTCAGTTTGCCCATCTGTAAAATGGGGGCCATCTGCTCACTGGGGCCTTCCGACTACACAGGTGGGGCCGGATCTCCCGAGGGTGAGATGGGCAGGACGGGGCAGGGCAGGGCACCCGCAGCTGCGCCACACTTCGTCCAAGGGCAGCCCCAGAGGACAAGAGCCTGAGGTGGAGACTCAGCCCTTGCCACACACCACAGTGACCTGGGACCTCGTGACACCCTCTAATCGGCAGCTCCGAAGCCGAGCCCGGCTTTACAGCTTACCACAGGCTTATTCAGCCTCATCTCCCTCAATCCCCTCAAGGACGCCGTGAGGCCAGCTTGGCGTCCTTGCTGCCTGGACTGCAAAGCTGAGGTTCAGAGTGGACAGGGGAAATCACCCAAGGTCGTCTGCCAGTTAAGACAGAGGCGCAGTCCTTGGACTTGGCTCCCTGGGGACAAGCTCCTGCCTCTCATTCTCCGATTACCCCTTAACCAGTTTACTCCACCCATTTTACAGATGAGGAAACTGAGGCCCCCCAAAAAGGCTGCCCAAGGTCAACAGGGGCAGGGGGTGCTGAACCAGGCCCAAGACCTCTAGCCAGTTCCCCACTCCTACACTACGGGGAGTTCTCCTCCAGGGCCCGCCAGCCCCTCCACGCCATTCTGATGGAATTCCACCCCCACTGCACGCCCACAGCACCCCGCTCGCCGTGTGCCCACCCCACACTCCCCGGATGCCTCCCTGGTCGAGAGGGAGGCAGGCGGTTGCTAAGCGCTCACCACCCGCTCGCTCTCATAAAAATAAACTCCTTCTGGCTGGGAGTCTCTGGATGAGATTCCCCTCCTTTCCAGCCAAGAGAAAATTAAAAAGAAATTAAAAAAAGATCTCCCCAATGACATTTATTTGAACAGCAGCAGTGCCAAAGCAGGGGCCGATTCTCCCAAGTCCAAGTGGAGCCGCGCACCACTCAACCTGAGCCCCGAGACCCTTCGTTCAAGTGTCCCGGCAGTTACTGAGCTGATTTATTTCCCCAGGCAGGAAACGGGGGCCAGGGCTGCCTCCCAAGCCTCTGGGGCTGGTCCTGGGGGAGGCCAGGATCTGGCAAAGCCCAAGCAGTGACCAAAATAGCCCAGCCCAGCACACACCTCCCTCCGAGTGCCTGGGAGGGCAGCCCACAGGTTCCCCTCCGGTCCAGGACGAAGCCTCGGCCGCCAGCGGAGGCCCCTGAGAGCCTCTCTCTGACTTCCCCAGGTGGGAGGAGGACCAGAGCCTCCAATGCAAAAGAGGAGCCCCCAGCAGGAAGGGGGAGAGAGCTCGAGAAGGCTGTGTCCCGCTGTCCCCGCCGGCTGTCCCTGGGGGCCTCCATCCTGCCGCTCCAGGTGGCTGGACGTTGGCACTGCCACCTGCCCGCCGCACCCTCGGAGCCACGCCACCCTGTCCCCTCCACCTGCTCGGCCCTGCCCTGGAGAACCAGCTCGGGGTGCTTGGTGCCTCACTCCCTCAGGTACAGTCGAGGACACGTGAGTGTTCGCAACGGGGAGCCAGAGACAGAAGCCCCACTTAGAGACACACGTGCACAGCCAGGTACTGGGAGATACAGTCACACACAGACACACACACACACAGGTTCACACACACACAGGTTCACACACACACACAGGTTCACACGGACGCACTCCAGGGGGCACAAGGGCACGCATCCCAAGACACGGGCGCACAGGTATCACAGACACACACACCAGAACACTCACACGCACTGCCTAGAGCACACAACAGCAGACACACATGGGGACAGGCGAGTGCCCGGAGAAACAGCCACCCCTAGAAACACACAGACACACACGGGGACACGGAGATACCTGCAGACCCCCAGTGAGATGGAGACACCGGAGCGCGCGCGCGCGCGCGCGCACACACACACACACACACACACACACACACCTGGCTCCTTGCTGAGACGCCCCAGCCCTTTCGCCGGGGAAACAATAACAGCCCCGCTGGGGGACGGAGCGAACGACCCTTCGTCCCGCCCTTGGTGGAACTGGGGGCCCCTCCCCGGGGCGGGGAGGAGGTCGGGGCTGGCGGGGGGCGCGGGGACTTGGCCAGGACCCGGAGCTCGGCGCTGGCGGCGGCGCGGAGGAAGCAGTAATTTATAAGCGGCTTCTTCCTGACCTCGCGTGTCTGTTGTCTGAGCAGGCAGCTCTCAGCATCACCCATCCTGCTGGGTGGAAAAATACCAGCTTGGCCGGGCCGGGGGCGGGGCCCGGGGCGGGCCCGGGGCGGGTCTGGGGCGCCGGCCACGCCCCACGGGGGACACACGCGCGCGCTCACTCACACACACACACACACACGCACAGGCACACACCGCACACGCACGCGCGCTCGAGCTCGGACACAAAGAGCCCCGGGCTCGCCGAGCGCGCGCACACGGCCTCGTGCGGCGGGCGAGCGCTCGGTCCCCGCTCCCTCCAGTGGAGCGCGCCTTTCGAGGCACCCAGTTACCGCCTGGCGCCAAGGAGGGCGAGGCGGGGGTGCGGGTTGGGGGGCCAAGAAGGGGCGTCTTCAGCCCCCTCCTCCAGTCTTCCGATGAGGAGCCGGAGAGCCCAACCCAGCGCGAAGCACCAAGCCCACAGCTAGCCCTCCACCCGGCTCGGGGGATGCGGCCAGGGCTCCCGAGAGAGCCGTGGGGTCCAAACCACAACTCTGCTTCCTCCCAGGCTCTCTGAGCCTCTGGATGCCCCCCACCCCCCAGTAAAGCCCCGCCCGAGCACTTTGCCCTCCCACCTCCTTCGCGGGGGCCTCGGGGTGACCCTGGGACAGAGCGCCCTGGCTTCTGGGCTGTGCCCCAGCTCGGTGACCTTAGGGCACTGCTCGGGCTCCCTGCCTTGACTCAGTTTCCTCAGCTCTCGAAGGGAAACACGGGGAAGAGGGACGGGGATGCATCTTCCCTGGCTGCGAGGAAGACGGAGGTGAAGAGTGCAGACCGCTCAGAACAGCAGCTCCGCGGCACTGAAGTGCCAAGCAAGGGTCTATTTTTAAATGAAAATGGGGAATGTGCCATTATTCTTGTCCTTATTTGCATGGGCGGGCTGCAGAGACCACGCGCCCAGCCTGAGGGCCGCGCTGTGTGGCTTCCACCCTGCCCTTCCCTTCTCTGAGCCCAGCGCTGACCTCTCACCTTCTCTCAGGCCGCCTCCGCAGCAGGGCGGCTGTGTACAGAGAACCTTTTAGACTGAGGTTGAGAGAAGAGATACCAAACAGGGGCCCCGCAGAGAGCCACCCCTGACACCAGACCTGGCCCAGCACGAATCCAGCACCTGGAAGCACTCCGGAGTGCCCTCCAGAAGGCAGGCGGTGGGAGTGACCCTCCACCTCTCCCTGGTCTGCTCTTTGAGGCCCCTGCTGTCCATTTTGACTTTCTAGAGGCTGCCCCCCACCCCCCAGCTCCAGCCCAGCCAGCCCCTGGCCCCTGCCTTCCCGTGCCTTTCTCCAGGCCTTGCCTGACCCCCTCTGCTGACCCAGGTGCCCCTTCCTCCAGGAAGCCCCCAGGGGCTGGCAGTGCCTGGAGCACGGCAGCTGCCCTGGGTGGCGCCCACTCTTGGCCCCCTCAGCTCTCTCCTTTGAGTTCAGAGCACCTGCACCCCTTTTACAGGAGAGGAGACCACAGTCCGGAGGCTGGGCGGCTGAGTCCCCACCCTGCTCCCCCCGGGGCGCATGGGGCTGTCCTGAGCTGAAGGAAGGAACAGACACCCTGCAAAGCCTCCCTGCAGCCCCATCGCTGCACACAGTGGCAGGTCCCCTGCAGGGAGGTGACCGTGGCGTTGAGGATTGAGCTGCAAGGAGGCTTGGACTGAGCCCGTGAGTGTGGGCTGGGGGGCCACTGGCGCTGAGCCGGGCAGTGGCCTGTCCGGGGCTTCGGTTTGGAAAGGCTGTCAGGACAGCTGACTTCCGGGCGGTCAGTGTAGCGCAGGCCGTATGGGCACAGGAGCGCGGATGGGGCCCTTTCAACGGCCTGCTCTCTCCCTCCGGCCCACCCGCTCCCGGAGGGACAGGACCTTGTGCTGTGTGCCTCGGTCAAGCCCTGGGCCTGGCACACAGCGTGCACTCAACAAATGTTTGCTGCGTGTATCTAAGGAGCGCTTGGGTGGCTCTGAGCTACCCGCTGCTGGCGGGGCGCTGCAGGTGCGCTTAAATACCTCAGCTTGCCGACTCCAACTCCCGAGGCCACACGGTGAGGGTGGCGCCGGTGACCTCCCCATTTTACAGAAAGGAAAACTGAGCCACAGAGAAATGGAGTCGCTTGCCAAGGGGCTGGTGGCAGAGCTGGAATTCAAACCCAGGCCACCTAGTTCCGGAAGCCACACTTGTAACTGAAAGGTTTGGGGGGGAGGGGGGGAGGCGGCTTCAGGGGCTGCTGGACACAACCCAGCCCCAGAGGGCATATGGGGGAGAGGGGGAGGGGAGCAGAGGCGGAAAGGTGATGGGAAGTGCTCCGACCTCCACCCAGGGCGAAGCAGAGCCACCCAGAGCCTGGAGACCCCCAGGGTCCACCCCTCAGGTCCCCCCCGCCACCACCAAATTCTGCAGGCCTTGGGCCTGTGGGCCTGCTGTCTGGGCCTGAGTGGGTGATCAGACTCTGGCCTCATTGTGACGACGGGTCTCAAACTTGGTTGGGGGGTGGGGAGGTCTGCACTGACTTGGCCTCCACTGGACTTTAAAATATTTTGAGCTAATTGCTGTGAACAAAAAGTTGCAAGAGTTTTACGAACCGGAACGTCTGCCTTCTCTGGAAAAGGTGGCAAGATGGAGCCACCTTGGGCCCCTTATCTACGGTCGCTTGGAGCTCAGAGGCATCGGCCTCCCCCTCACAGGGGGTGTGGCTCCCCGGGGGACCAGTCCCCACCCGGCCGGTTCCCTGCGGAGGGCTGAGTGTGAGGCTGGGGCTTCAGCGGGCAGCTGAGGCTCCGGGATCTGGCTGTGAGCACCAAGGAAGTGGACACGTTGGCGGGAGGAGGGACCTTCAAGGAAACCTGGGCAGAGGCTCCGTTTGGAAGCCCCATTCTGGCCTGAAATTCCCTGGGGACTAACTTCCCATTCCAGGAACGGAAATCGACTGGGGACAGCTCACGGAAGGCCCTGGACTCCAAGGGACTGAATGAGATTTTGAAAAGGCTGTTCTCCAATGCTTCCGTCTCAGCAGCCGGCAATAATAAGGCCAAATCGATCCAGGGCTTTGAACAAAACCCTTCGTTCCTAGCCAGGGAATGGTCCGTCTCATCCGTGTATCAGGCTGAGCTGAGATACTGCTGGGGTCCCACCACGCTGGGCCCTCAGGCCGGCGCGAGGGTCGTGTGGCGGGCTGCCGTGCCCCTCATTTCCGGAGGAGAGGAAGGGATGGTGGGGGAGCGGCCGGGCGGCCCCCAACCTGGTCCTTCTCTCCCGGGCGCAGCCGTGTCCACGTCTCTGGATGTGGACGGACAGATGGTGGCACCACAGAGGCTCCCTCAGCATATCGCAGCCTCGGGAATTGGCTTCCCGCCCGCCCACCCTCCTCTGGCCCACGGTCAAGCCCCAGCTCCGTCTCTCACAGGCTGCGGGACCCCGAGGGAACCGTGTCCCCTCTCTGCTTCGGCTTCCTGATCCGTCAGAGCAGACTGGGCAGAACCCCTGTGCCCGGTTGTCTTGAAGAGTAAGTGGAGACCTGAGCGTGCAGGGCGACGATGGCACGGAGCCCAGCCTCTGGTTAATCAGACGCTTGCCGACCCTCTCCCGCCTGCGCGCTCTGGGCTTCTCTACGGCCTGGACTTCGCCCAGCAGTTCCCTGCCCATGCTGTTCCTTCCCCAGAGCGCTTTGCCCTTTGCCCTCCCCGCCACCAGGATCTCAGCCAGACTGGGAGCACCCAGGAGGAAGGCAAACGTGCCCAGCCGTGCCCGGCACATCCCGGGAAGCCCTTGCTGTGGGCTGTGGGCTGTGGGTGGCAGGCCCCCGGGGCACCCTTCCTGGTCTCCCCTGGTGGGAACAGCAGGTCTGCCCTGGAGTGGGGAGAGTGTTGGTGTGGCAGTCAGGCCTGCGAGGGAGGGGGCAGTGTGCCCGTGTCCTCACCCAGCAGCTCGGCTGTCCGGCCCCCCAGGCCAGGCCACCCTTCCCCCGCCCCCTCCGCTGGGGACGTCAGGCTTCCTCCGCGATCGCCCTCCAGCCCAGCCCTTCTCCGCTGAGCAGCGGGGGGGTCCCAGACTCCCCTCCCCGCCTGGTGTGGAACAGGAATGCCACGGAGGCTGCCGAGAACAGTTCGGCGATGTCTCAGCAGGTGAAACATCCATTTAACTCAACTGCCAGCACCGCCAGCAGAGCTGACCGGAGAGAGAGGAAAACAGAGGTCCGCAGAGGACTGTACAAGCGTGTGCACGGCAGCGCTATTCCCGAGAGAGCCGAAGGCTGGGACACGCACAGGAGGATGCGAGACGGACAACCTGGCTGGGGCAGTCCTGGCACCCCCAAGCTAGAGGGGAGGTCGCAGAGACAGCCGGCACCACAGGCTGCCGTTTAAATGGCCACGCACGGGGCTCTAGGTCAGTGCTATGGAGCTGTGGTCTTGGAAACAGGAGCAGTGGTGGCCCCTGGATGGAGGGAGGGGTTGCCAGAAAGACCACCTCTTGGGCTGGAAGGCTGCCCTCCCCCCACCCTGGGGGCGCCTGCCTCTGCAGACACCCACGCCGTACACGTGGGGTCTGAACTTATCCCTCAGTGCGATGAATTTCCCAATAAAAATCAAAAAGAAGGGCTTCCCTGGTGGCTCGGTGGTGAAGAATCGCGCCCGCCGATGCAGGAGACACCAGTTTGATCCCCGATCTGGGAAGGTTCCACGATCCTCAGAGCCAGCGAGCCCGGGCGCCACAGCTATTGAGGGTGCGCCCTGCAGCCCGCGAGCCGGGAACCCGCAACGAGAGAAACGCCCGCGCTGCAGTGAGGACTCAGCACAGCAGAAATGAATAAATAAGTAGATAACCTCAGCAGCTCCCTGGACATGAGCTGAGTGAACTCCAGGAGTTGGTGATGGACAGGGACGCCTGGCGTGGTGCAGTCCACGGGGTCGCAGAGTCAGACACGACTGAGCCACTGAACTGAACTAAATAATTTTTTAAAAAAATCAGAAGTTAGAGCCACTGACGCACTGAGTTCCTCCTCCTTCGCAGCAGCACAGCCTCCGCGGCCTCTGAGACCCCAGCTCTGTCTCACGCCTCTTCCTCCCTCTCCAGCCACACAGCCCTCCAGGCCTCCTGCAAACCTAAGCGAAGCCTCAGGGTCTTTGCTGGCTGCTCCTCCTCGCAGAGGGCTTTGCCCCCAGCCCTCCGCAGGCTGGCTCCTTTCTGTCCTTTCGGCCAGCGTCTCCTCCCTCAAGACCGGGTCATACGTCCACCCTAACTTGGAGAACCGTGTCGGTGCCCCTCGATGGTTTTTATGTCCATCTGCTCATATCCACTTCCACGTCGAGGCTGCCCGCTTCTCGTGGTGGAGCCGTCTGCCGGGTCTCAGGCCTAGAGGGGGGCCTGGCTCTCGAGGTGTGCCCCCAGGCCTCTGCTAGCAAACGAGTGGGGCGGAGCCACCCCCAGACGCCCCGCCACCCCTGAGCGGGCCACCCTTCCACACATTCGGGTCTACAAGCTGTAAAACTGACCGTTAGTGGAGCTGGGGCTAAAGCCCCTCCCTCGCTGCACCCGTCTTGAAGACTCTGCAGTCAACCCTGCATGGGAAACCCTCGCTGGAGAGACCTAGATCCAAGCCCCCAAGGGATTCTTAACGGCCTGCTTCTCTGTGCCTCAATTTCCCTGTCTACAGCACTACAGGCTAGCCACGGTGACCTCGGCCAGCTCAGCTGTGGTGCACACGGCCTCCTGGGGACGGGTTCACAGGCAGTTTCGCTAGCAGGGCAAGGTTCTGAAGTTCTGATGAGCCCACATGCTCCAGCTCCCCAGACCATGCTTTGAGTCATGAGTACAGTGGAGAGGCTTCCAAAGGGTGACCCTCCCCACCTAGACCAGGAGCGGTGCCCGGGAGCTTGTGAGGAATGCCCAGGCCCAGGTCCCGCCCAGCCCTCCCGAACCTGGAATTCCGGGCCAGGCCAGCCATCGTGACCCCCCGGCCCTTAAACGGGCGGTGCTGTGGGCGGCCCTGGCTCTCAGCCCCAGTGCCTATCCTCCCAATTCACCCAGGAAGCTTTAAAACCTTCCTGTCTGGCTCCCACCCTCCAAAATCCTAATTTAATTGGAAACGAGACTTTCTTTTTAAACTGACATTGTCCAGGCAATCTGGATGTCTCGTCGGAGTGGAGAATTCTTGCCACAGAGGGTGCTGGGCCTCTGGGAGCATCCCCGTCTCCCAGACATACCCAGGCAGGCCTAATTCCTCTGCATTCCTGCCCGGGCCGCTCACTGACTGCCTTCTTATATTTGGTTATTTTTCCCTCCCTCCCCAAACACAACAATTCAAAATATTCCCAGCTCCCAGACAATAAACAGAGCCGAGGCGGCAAGCTCCCCGACTGCTTTGTCCCCACTTATGGCCTGATCCAAGCCTGTCCTGATTGGGTCCTCGGGACTGGTCGTCTGAGCCAGCCGGGGTGGGCCCCCGGCGTGCCGGCCGCCCCAGCTCCACTCCTGGAATCTCAGAACCCGTCAGCTCTAGGTGACCCCAGGCGCCCTCTGTGACCACTTCTGGGGAAACGGAGTCCCAGAGAGGGAAAGCGGCTTGTCCCAGGACACACAGCAGTACTGGGAAGGCCTCTCTCCTCTGCGGTTTCCGGCCGGAGGGCAGGCGCGTGGGCTCTGGGGGTTCAGAGAGATGTGTGTTTGGTTCTAGGCTCTGCCCCTTACCAGCTGAGACCTTAGGCAAAGGGCCAGTCCCAAACTAGCCTTGGTTTCTCCCTGGTGGCCCAGATGGTGAAGAATCTGCCTGCAATGCAGGAGACCCAGCTTTGATCCCTGGCTCGGGAAGATCCTCTGGAGGAGGGGGCGGCAACCCGCTCCAGTATTCTTGCCTGGAGAATGCCACGGACGGAGGAGCCTGGCGGGCTGCAGTCCGCGGGGTCGCGCAGAGTTGGACACGACCGAGCACCTAACGCCTGCACTTTTCTCCATCTGTGAAATGAGGCTGGGGCTGGAGTCCCTCCCAGGGTTACTGTGAAGGTCAAAGTCAAGGTGACAAGACCAGCTGGTGTGAGCGAGTGAGCAGACCGTGTGGGGGACGGTGAGAAGGAGGTTATCCGTCAGATCTCAGGGGCCTGACCGGGCGTGAGAGGCTCATTTTGGCGGGTGGGAGGGGGACAGAGGCCCAGGTTACCTAGCCAGGCCGTGTGGGAGGACAGAAGCTGGCGCCCTCCTCGTGCAAGTGCGGAACCCGAGGCAGCAAGGGCGGCGGTGGCTGCCACGTGGGCCCTGGGCCTGGTCTCCAGCGGCGTTATCTTCGCTTCTGCTTGTACACCATTTGCTGCTTTTAAGCCTGGTCTTCACCACTTGTGTACAGAAAGCCTTGTGTGCCAAGTCGCTTCCGTCGTGCCCGACTCTCTGCGACCCCATGGACTGTAGCCCCGCCAGGGTCCTCTGTCCATGGGATTCTCCAGGCCAGAATACTGGAGTGGGTTGCCATGCCCTCCTCCAGGGAATCTTCCTGACCCGGGGATCGAACTCATGTCTCTTACATCTGCCTGCGTTGGCAGGTGGGTCCTTTACCACGAGCGCCACCTGGGAAGCCCATGGAAAGCCTCGGGCCCAGAACATCCCTTAGCCTGATGAATGTGCTGTCGTCTAGGGTCAGGAGCCGAGCAAACCCAGATGACAGCAGGCCGTCCCTCGCACCGGCAGAGGCCCGCGAGCATCTGTCCGGACACCGACAGGCTGCCCGCCAGGCCTCGATGCGCTGAGTAAAGGCCAGCCCACTCTCCTGCCGCGGCAGCGGTACTGCCGTGGTGGCCCAGGGGCCAGGTTGGAGTGAAAATTCCTGTCTCCTCAGAGTTCTACCCCGCAAGTGGGGGCAGGAGGGGGACCCACCCGGGGGGGGGACCCACCCGGGGGGGACCCACCCTCGCCTGCGGCCGTGGCTAGTGCCCCCCTCCTGCTACCCCTGGCTCCACCCTCGCCTTTGAGCAGCTTTGCACACGACCTGTATAGACACCCCGACCTCCCACCCCGGCTCAGCCTCATCCGCAGCCCCTCACAGAGCCTCTTGTCCACCTCAGGCCTGCTGCGCGCCCTGGCCTCTCCGCCCTCAGGTGGATGGTTGGAGAGAGGCCAAGAGGGGACCTTTGGGGCCGGGGTACTGGAGCATGCCGGCCCCGTGTGCATGCCTCTCTGTGGCCCTTGCAGGACTCTCGCTCACCCTGGCAGGTGGAGATAGTCAGTGTTTACAGAGCTTCTGCCACATGGCAGGCGCCAAGCCAAACGCTCACAGACACGACCTCAGAGGAAGGGACCCATTTCCCGGATGAGGAAACCGAGGCTCAGAGACACTGAGCCACGTACGCAAGGCCGCTCCGTGGAGCTGGGGTGTGAACTCAAGGGCATCAGACTCTACGTTCTAAGCCTTGCCAACCCTCACTCAGGCCAGAGCAGGCAGTGGAAGCCAAGAGTCAAGGAGTAGCCAGGAAACGCGGAAGAGGGTGGCCATCTGGCCAGATGAGGGGGACGGAGATGCCCGTGCGGATGTGCCCCATACTCGCCATTGTCCAGCATGTGGCTGCGTGGAACAAAGGGCTTCCCAGGGGGCACTAGTAAAGAACCCGTCTGCCAATGCAGGAGACCCAAGAGATGCCAGTTCAATCCCTGGGTCGGGAAGCTCCTAGAGAGAGGCATGGCGGCCCACTCCAGCATGCTTGCCTGGAGAATCCCACGGTCAGGAAGTCTGGCGGGCTACAGTCCGTGGGGTCGCAACGAGCTGGACACGCCCGAGCACGCACACGTGTGGAGCGGGAAGGCTGTCTGCATCGACCCTGATTTTCCATACGGACAGTCCGTGAAGCAGGAAGTGAAGAGGCTGTGATCGTCACTTGCATTATAGCGCTCAGGGCGAGCCCGGCTGTGCTAGCGTCCGACTGCCTCGAGGCCTGGCGATGAGTCTGCACGGCCTTCGCGCGGCCGCGGCTGCTGCGGACTCAGGGCGGGCTGAGTCTGCCTGCTTGGCCCTTGGAGTTTACCGCCCCTGCTCTTCGTCACTGTGCTTGGTCTGTGGCAGCCCAGGCCTGATCTGGGGCCGCTAGACGGGACCACGGAGTCTCCTATGCGTGATTTCCTGGAAAGCGCCTAGGAGTTCGGCTCACGTCCAGCCTTGCCCACCAGCGCCGTGTGACCTTGGGCCAATCACTGAAGCTTTCTGGGCCTCGAACTGCTCCGGACATAAGAGGGGGGCGGGTTTGGTGGGGGCCGATGGATGGCCATCCCTGAATCCTGAGCGCTGGGAGACGACTCAGGGTGAGACGTCTTCGGGCAGTAAGGGAGCTTGCCCTCTTCCGTCCTCCTTTTCTCCCTCCGTCACGGCGCGTGGTCTCTGCTGGGTGCTTCTGTGGCCTCAGCGCCCTTCCTCACCTGGTCATCTTCCTTTCCAACCAGGATGCCCCCAGATCAGAGCCTTCAGGCAACTGCACGGCGCTCCACGAGCTGGTTTTCACTGTCTTTACTTGTAAGGCGCCTTCTATTTCTGGAGAGGACGTGGCCTTCCATTCATAGCAGCAGTGGGAGATTTACTTTTTAACAAAATGTGCGCCAGGTGTTTAAGCGCGAGTCTGTTTGAAGGGGGGAAATTAACTGGGCGATGAGTTAGGGAGTATGTTAGCACCTCGGGCTCCCGTCACAAAGCGCCACTCGCTGGATGGCTTAAAACCACTAACATTTTTCCCTTCCTGTTTCTGGAGGCTGGAAGTCTGGGATCCAGGTGTCCACGGGGCTGTGCGCCCTCTGAGGCTCTGGGCAGAATTCCTCCTTGGCACTTCCTAGCTTCTGGTGGTCTCCATCCGCCTTTGCCATATCTTGGTTTGCCGTTGAATCGCTCTGAGCTCTGCCTCTGGGGTCCCCTGGCCTCTCTGTGCGTCTCTGAGTTCACATGGTCACCCTCCTCTGCTGTCAGATTTCCCTCTTCTCATCAGGACCCCGGTCACTCAGACTGTTGGTGTTTATCTGCAAAGTCGTGCCCGACTCTTTGTGACCCCATGGACTGTAGCCCGCCAGGCGCCTCTGTCTCTGGGATTTCCCAGGCAAGGATTCTGGAGTGGGTTGCGTTTCCTTCTCCAGGGGATCTTCCCGACCCAGGGAATGGAACGCGTATCTCTTGCATCTCCCGCACTGGCAGGCGGATTCTTTACTGCTGAGGCACCAGGGAAGCCCGGTCACTTGGATTAGGGCCCCCCTAATGCGTGCCACCCCAATGACCTCATCTTAATTTGATGACATCTCCACAGGCTCTATTTCTGAATAAGGTACTGGGGTAAGGATTGCGACATACCTTTTTTGTGGACACAGTGCTATCCATGAGTTGTGTGGCCAAAGAAAAACTTGTACAGGGAGTTTCGGGAACTTGTACAGGGAGTTTGGGGAACTCTGCCCAGGTCAAAGGTGGACAGGAGGTAAAGCCAGGGACCCAGCAGCCTGCCCCAGTCCTGCGGTTTCCACCTGGGTTTCTCAGAGTCCCAAGGGTCAAAGGAGGCAGGACTCCAGACTCCCGACATGACCACCGCTTTGCTCCAATCGTTATAGGGACAGTGGCAAAATATTTAGTTCAACAAAAAGGCACCAAAATAACCTAAAAATGCTGAAAAACCATGTGGTTACTGGATCTACATGACCCCTGGCGCCTGCTGATATTCATTTATTCTCCTTCCCTGGCCTTGTCGCTCCCTTTCCTCTGGGAAGAAAGAGCCTCTTTGCACAGATTTTGCCTGCAGGGAGGTCTTGGTCTCAAAACGCTCCCCTGAACCCCACCAAAGAACCCAAGGAGGCAGCCGGCCTTGCTCCAGCCCCCTGGGGGCCTTTCCACTCCCTTAGTTCCCTTAAGAATCGCGGTCCAGTGTCTCCCTGCCGGGGGACGCTGCCGCCCATGGTCCCTGCTGGGGACCGTCTCCTTCCCTTTTCTCACCCCATCAGCTTGGTCCTTTGTGAAACAAAGGTGTCTCCACAGCAGACTGGGCGATGCCCTTGATTCTCTGTAGTCCTCCCATCCATAGGTGGGGTCTGCTGCTACCCCTGATTTGGAGAAGTCTCCCCTGACCCTCCTAAACCGGCGAAGCCCCTTCCCTGTTTTATAATCTCAAGAGGATGCTTCATGCCTGGCTACGCATCAGAGTCCTGGAATGTGATTCCTTTGGTCGGGTGAGAGGTGCAAGAAAAGCATTTGAAAACCTGCTCCCCGCCTCATTCGAACACGCAGTCACGGCCGAACTGCTGAGTAATTATTACCCTGATCCAGAGGATCGCTCATCTGTACTTCTCATAGCCAACAATGTTTTGAAATATGAAATGGGGGGGGGGGGGGGGGAAAGGCTGTTTTTTCATGGGAAAACTTGAAATTCTATGAAACTCTCTGGATGCTTGCACCCAGGCGCTCTGAATAGACAGGCATTAGTGGAGAGCGGTCAATCTTCTGATGGGTGGGGGGCTGCTCCAGCCCCAGGGGAGATGCTGTGTACCATAGGCACCATGCGGCTTCTTAGGTCCCCAGCCACTCTTGGACTTGGACTGAGCGCCCTGGGCTAGAGCTGTGTCTGTGCCAGCTCAGTCACACAGTCATGCACTCGTTTCAACCCCATGGACTGTTGCCCACCAGGCTCCTCTGCCCATGGAGTTCTCCAGGCAAGGATACTGGAGTGGGTAGCCTTTCCCTTCTCCAGGGAACCTTCCCCACTCCAGGGACCGAGCCTTCGTCCCCTGCCTCTCCTACACAGCAAGCAGATTCTTGACCAAGGAAGCCCCTGGGCTGTCGCTGTGGGTGGCTAACATTTCTGGACACCATTGCAGCTGCCCAGCCCGGGAGAAGTACTTGACGTGCTTGCCTTCTTTGACCCTCGTCCCCTCCCTGTGAGGAAAGCGTACGTTTTACGCCACATGAGGGAGGAGGGACCTGGGCCCAGAGCACAGGAGCCTGCCCGAGGCCTGACCCACCAGATGTGTATAAGAGACAGGTGAAGAATCGCGCCCGCCGATGCAGGAGACACCAGTTTGATCCCCGATCTGGGAAGGTTCCACGATCCTCAGAGCCAGCGAGCCCGGGCGCCACAGCTATTGAGGGTGCGCCCTGCAGCCCGCGAGCCGGGAACCCGCAACGAGAGAAACGCCCGCGCTGCAGTGAGGACTCAGCACAGCAGAAATGAATAAATAAGTAGATAACCTCAGCAGCTCCCTGGACATGAGCTGAGTGAACTCCAGGAGTTGGTGATGGACAGGGACGCCTGGCGTGGTGCAGTCCACGGGGTCGCAGAGTCAGACACGACTGAGCCACTGAACTGAACTAAATAATTTTTTAAAAAAATCAGAAGTTAGAGCCACTGACGCACTGAGTTCCTCCTCCTTCGCAGCAGCACAGCCTCCGCGGCCTCTGAGACCCCAGCTCTGTCTCACGCCTCTTCCTCCCTCTCCAGCCACACAGCCCTCCAGGCCTCCTTTCGGAGGCTTGGCACATGTCAGCTGCCCAGATTCCCAGAGGGAGGGGCCCCCACGGCTGGAGCCAGCAGCGGGTGGGGAGGCCTGCCCCTGGAGCGGTGCCCTGCCGCTTTGGCCACCCTTCAAGCCGCGGGGACGGATTTAGTGTCCTTAATCCTCCTCTTGAGTCAAGCGCCTGCTTGTCACCGGCCTGCCTGGGACCCCTCGGAGCACCCTCTTCGGCGAGGCCTGCCTTTCCCAAGCTCAGAGGCCCAGAGGGCTGGGTGTGCAGGAGGGTCAGCGGGCTGGAGTCCACTCTGCGGCTCCGTCCCCACCAGCTTCCTTTGTAAAATGAGAGCTGTCTCCACAGCAGACTGGGCGATGCCCTTGACTCTCTGTGGTCCTCCCATCCCCAGGTGGGGTCTGCTGCTACCCCTGATCCGGGGCTGCCCTGGGACCCACTCGTGCTCACAGGATGAGGTGGGGTGGCCTCGCGAGGGGCCTTGCACCTTCTGCTCTTGCTGCCTCAGAACCTTGCCCCGGCCACGTGAAAAAGCCCGTCCATAGCTCATCAGGCGCTCTATCAGATCCAGTCCCTTAATTCTATTTCTCACTTGCGCTGTACAATCGTAAGGGATTTGATTTAGGTCACACTTGAACGGTCGGGTGGTTTCCCCACTTTCTTCAGTTTAAGTCTGAACCACCCAGCTGAGCCAAGCACAAACTGCCGACCCACTGACCTGTGAGCCAGATAAGCTGTTAGTGTGTCAAGCCCTTTAGTTTGGGGATGTTTGTTACGCAACCAGAGCTAACTACTACCCCCTGTTCCAATCCTGGGGAGGAACAAGGAACACTTTGGACCGTGCCCACCACAGAGACGATGCCCACTAAGTCCTGATCTTCTGCTCCTGAGCCAAAAGTATTCAATAAAAGAAAGAAGAGGCGGCCTCTTGTGGACTTGGTGATTTTTATCACCTGCTTCATCTCACCTGCGCCTGGTCACCTTCTCCATGCCTCGGTTACAGAGGGGCTCCTGAGGGTGGTTTGGCGTCAGGTACCCTTCATACCCTCACTGCCTCGTGTTTTAGATGCTAGGGAATCTAGCAGAACACTCTGGAGAGCATGTTGAGAGAGACGGGAACCCCAGCCTTGAAGGGGTGGCTCTCGGAAGAGGACTGCATAAACGGGCCTCAAGGTGAGCGGGTGGATCAGGGAAGAGGGCACGTCCTGGGAGTCCAGAGAGACGCGTGTGAGCCATGAAGGACGAGGGGTTAATGGAGCCAGTGACGAGGATTGACAGTGACAAGTGGACGTGTCCACCTGGAGCCCAGCCACCGGTGGCCCTGGAGACGGGATTCCATGGAGAGCAAGCAACGGAAGTCTGAACGCAGTGGCCCGGGGGGTGAGCTGGCGGGCAAGTGAAGGCCTGCAGCGTGGACACGTCATGTTCCCAAATATTCCTTCATGTGCGTATTTCACCCCTTCCCTGAGGAGCACCTCCAAGCCCCGGGGATCTGGGGGTTACGGAAGTAAACAGCATAGTCGACGTCTTCAAGGAACATGAGGTCCGCGAGGAGACACAGAGACTGGGGGTGAGTGAGTGAATGAACCGATGGATGGGTGACATTTCTCAGGAAAATGCCCTCCAGGGCTAGCCCTCCCCCGCACCCCCCATAGCCCTGGGGTCCAGCACACAGCCTCTGGGGTCCAGCACACAGCCTCTGGGGTCGGACGGCCCCAGTTCTCATATGACAAGCTGTGAGACCTTGGGCAGGTGGCTTGCACCTCTCTGGGCTGTGAGCGGGGGGCGGGCATCAGGCTCTCTGGAGGAGGAGCCGGGGGCCTGGTGGACGGGTGGCCCAGGGGTCAGCACGTGACTGAGAGGCTCTTCCCGGCTGGCAGAGCCCCTGGGAGCTGTGTTTGATCTCTCTCGTTCTCGTGAAACACATCTGACCGGGTGAGTGGCTCGTAGGTTTTGGTTTTGGTTTTGAAGGAGAAAATGGGGCCGGGTGGGGTGTGGGGTGGAGACAGGGAGGTGGGATGGGAGGGACAGGGAGGGGGCGGCTCCAGAGCGCCCCCGTCCCCCAGCGCAGCCCCCCTTCGTGGCTCTCTGATGGCATCAGTGCATTTAATCCCCACGCCGGCCCGGCGAGGCAGGTGCTGTGGTCATCGGCACTGCGCCAACAGGGAAATGAAGCAATCCGCCCAGCAATCCGGCCCGTGTGACAGGCCCCGGGGAGCAGGGCGGGACTGGAATCCTGGCAGCCCGATCCCAGAGCAATCGGGAAAGGGGGTGGCGGTCTGAGCAGACCAGCCTCGGAGCCCAGAACTCGCGGACCCTGGCCGCCTGGACCAGAGAGGGGCGGAGCCCGGCTGTCCTGAAACACCCACCTCCCTTGGCCTCTTCCTGATCTTTGCTGGGGCTTTCAACACCCCGCGCAGTGAGCCCCGAGTCAGCCCCTGCC
Organism: Cephalophus harveyi; assembly: GCA_006410635.1. Lineage (NCBI taxonomy): Eukaryota > Metazoa > Chordata > Mammalia > Artiodactyla > Bovidae > Cephalophus > Cephalophus harveyi. Next base: position 273,357 of record SJYT01048256.1, on the reverse strand, counting down.
TGCAGGCCCACACGCCCTGAGAGGTGCTGTCTGCGGGAGGTGCGGAGCTCAAGGCCTGTCCCTGACTCAGGCCTGGCCTCCACAGAAGCTTCCTCACTGGCTTCCCGCAGCCCCCAGGGAAAAAGCCAACTCACGCGTCCCTTTCTTGCTAACAGCCTTCAGCAGCTCCCTGCCGTCCTCCAAGTGATCCAGTCCCTCAGTCCAGCCTTCAAGGTCTCACCTGGAGAGCCTAACCGCTCGCCCCGGACAGCCTGCCAGCTGCCCTAGGCTCTTCCGGCCGGTCACACGGAAGGGTTCTCTTTCCTTCGGATTTTCCCACTGTTGTGTCTTTGCTTGGGCAGCTCCTCCGTGGGTCCAGCCGGCCCCCCAGCTCCCCAGGCCAAGCAGGGGCTCCTCCTGAATTAGGGGCAGAGCTCAGCACCCTGCCTCACCACCGTGCATTTCGCACCATTTAGTCCCGAGCTCCTTGAGGCCGGGTGGGGGGCGCAGAGGCTGGCCCTCTCTGTAGCCCCTGCACCCCCGCACCCCCCACCCCCTCGCAGGGAGGGCGGATGGCGGTGGGATTTGGCCCAAGGAGCCACAGGTGGTGAGCCCCCGGGGATACGCTGCTCACCGGGACCGTCAGGCAGCCGAGACTGAACGCCTGGGCCTCAGGGGGCTCCGACCCTGAGCGAACCCGAGAAGCTGGAGCCCCGCGCCCTGCACCTGCCGAGTCCCCGCCAGAGGCTTACCTGAGGCCGCTGCCGCCCGCGCGGGCTCTGCCCTGAGAAGCGGCGCCCGGCGCCCGTTCCCACGACTTGCAACACCATGGCGGTCACGGCGGAAGGACCCCGCTGCTCACCGACTCCAGGTGCTCCTTCCAGGGGGCAGGTCGCCCTGAGGGCAGGACTGCGGTGCCCGGGGCTTGGCAGGTGGTGCCTGGCGCAGAGCCCAGCCTTCTGGCCTCCAGGAGGCTCGGATCCCTCTGCCTGGCCCTGGGGCAGTGGCATTGTCAGGAGGGAGCCCCGGGCCGGGAGATGAGGCTGGGGGACCTGAGGGGCGGCCCGGAGCTGGGCTGGAGGGGAGGCGAGGTCATCGGAGGCCCCTGCGGGTCCGGGAGCCCTTGAGCTGGGCTGGTGGGCTCAGTGGGGCTTCAGGCAGGAGGTCACATGGCAGCTGGGACAGATGCTCTGACTTCTAGGACGCGGTGGCCAGGCTCCCTCCCTAGCTGTGTGCTGTGGAGGAGGCCTTTCAAATAACGCGACCCTCAGGGGGCTTCCCTGGTGCTCAGATGGTAAAGAATCTGCCTGCGATGCTGAGTTCGATCCTGGGTCGGGAAGATCCCCAGGAGGCGGGCATGGCAACCCACTGCAGTGTCTTGCCTGGAGAATCCCCTGGACAGAGGCTGGCGGACTGCAGCCCAGGGGGTCACAGAGAGTCGCACACGACTGAGTGACACGTTCACTTTCACAGGAGGCTGCAGAACTCGGTTCGAGGTGAAGCAAGCGCCGTTCTCAGCACAGGACCGAGGGCGGGGGACGCCCCGGAGAGCCGCCAGGACCTCAGTCCTGACGGGAGCCCCGCAGGGCGTGGGCACTGCGGACGCCACTCGGCAGACGCGGCCCCAGCACCCCGGCAGCCAAGGCCTTCCCTGCACTGGTCCCGATCGTCCTCCTGGTCTCCTGGCCCCCCTCTCGCCCCTCCAGTCCTCTCTGGGCTGTCTCTGCTAGGCTCGTGGCCCCCAGAACCGTCGGTGGCCCCCTGCTGCCTGCAGAACAAGGAACAGGCGGTCCTCCAGGAGCGTGACACCCAGCCGCCCCTCCCAGCCTGTCCCCTCCATCCTCGGGGCCCAGAGGTGCCTGCGCTCGGATTCTCCTCGCCCTGCCCTCTCCGGCCTCCCCACCTGACGCTTCATGCAGCCCCTGCCGAATCCCCTCCATTCTCCAGGTGCCATGGAGGGCCACCCGCTCTGGGCAGACTGCTGCGTTTCCCAGTCCCATGGAATTCCGCCCCTCGCCCCCGGGACGTCCCAGACGCTTTGCCTACCCTGTCCTCACAGCCTCTCCATTTACAGAGAATTTGGGGTTGGACCGTCCAGGACCCTGTAGGTCTTTGTGCCTCTCCATCTACCCATCTGTAGAGTGGGACGTGAGGCCACCAGCTGCTCCCTCGGCTGGAAAATGAAAAGAAGGCACCGACGCGAGGTGAGCGCTGTCATCTCCAAGTTCTAGACGCGGGAAGATCACCCCAGCGGGGTCTTCGCGGGAGCCACCCGCTCTGGCCGGGAGGACTCTGCTCTCGGGGGAGGAAGCCCCAGCCTTCCCTCTGCCCACGGCCAGTGTCGGGTCCGGGCTGGGTGAGCCACCGGGTTCCAGCCGATGAGACGTAAGACAGGGGCTGCAGAGGGGCTTTGGGGAAAGGTTTCCCTCGTGGAGAGGGAGACACTTTATGGTTCGGGGGGGCAGCCGTGGCCCTGCCCCACCTCTGTTGCTCAGGGCACTTTGCTATCTGGAGCCGCAGCTGCCATCTGTGTCCATGAGGGAAGGCGCCTCTGACATGCCGAGGATGGTGTCACCGCCGCGGGTGGACAGTCAGAAGGTGCTGGCGTCCCTGGGACAGGGACTGAGCTACTGAGCCCCCTGGGGTCCATCAGAGCTGAGACCTGAGTGACATGAGCCAGACGTGTGGCAATCAAGGGGAGGGGTGTTCCGGGCACAGGGGACAGCTGGTGCAAAGGCCCAGGCAGGAAGGAGCCCGGTGTATCCTGGGCCAGTGTGCATGCGCATGTGTGCGTGCATGTGTGTGTGCGTACATGTGTGTGTGCGTGCATGTGTGTGTGGCTTGAGTAGGGACAGTGAGGGGGAGAGTGACGGGGTGAGGTCAGGGATGGCAGGGGCTGGATGACCCAGGACCACAACCAGAGCTTTAGATTTATTCATCCTAACCTTAACTTTTGGGGCTCCCCTTTTGGCTCAGACAGGAAAGAATCTGCCTGCAATGCAAGAGACCCGGGTTCGATCCCGGGGTTGGGAAGATCCCCTGGAGGAGGGCATGGTGACCCACTCCGGTATCCTTGCCTGGAAAATCCCACGGACAGAGGAGCCTGGTGGCTACAGTTCATGGGGTCACAAAGAGTCAGACATGACCGAGTGATTAACACATACACATACACGCACACACACCCCTAACTTTTATTATAAAAATGTCCTAAAATTTGACATCTTGAAAGAATATGGAATAGATGCTTGTCTATATTTCAGCTAAGTTCAACTACTGTTGATATTTTGGCATATTTTCCTTATCTTCACATACATGTGCCTTTTTTTTTTTTTTTCTGCTCAGAATTTGAAGAAAAGTTGAGGACTTCGTGCCTCCTGACTCCTGAATACTTGATCATGTGGCCCCTAAGAGCAAGGACCTTGCTCAGCATAAGTACGTCGCCATTATTTCGAGAGAAAATTAAAATGATCCACCAATTCTCCATCCAGACTCAAGTTGCCCCGGGTATTCCACGGGGCTGGGTCTTCCCTCCTTCCTCTTTTCTTTCCCAGAACCAGGGTCCTTTTACTTATTTTCTCTTATTTGGGCTGCACTGTGCAGCATGTGGGATCTGTTTCCCGACGAGGAATTGAACGCACGTCCCCTGCATTGGAAGCACAGAGTCTCAACCACCGGGCTGCCGGGGAAGTTCCTGGAACCCAGGTCTAGAGAAGGGGTATACGTCACACTTGACGACCAGGTCAATCTCTTTAAGCTGGAAGAGTCTCCCAGCTGTTTTCCCCGACACGTGACTTTGTGAAAAGTTTATTCGTCAGATTCCCTTATGAGATTGAGGTCTGTTGCACATTACTGTTGCTGTTCAAGTCAAGTGGACCTTGGGAAGCATCACTACAAACAAAGCTAGTGGAAGTGATGGAATTCCAGTTGAGCTATTTCAAATCCTAAAGGATGATGCTGTTAAAGTGCTGCACTCAATATGTCTGCAAATATGGAAAACTCAGCAGTGGCCACAGGACCTGAAAAGGTCAGCTTTCATTCCAATCCCAAAGAAGGACAACGCCAAAGAATGTTCAAACTACCTCACAATTGTACTCATCTCACATGCTAGCAAAGTAAATGCTCAACATTCTCCAGGACAGGGTTCAACAGTACATGATCTGAGAACTTCCAGATGTTCAGGCTGGATTTAGAAAAGGCAGAGGAACCAGAGATCAAATTGCTGACACCCACTGGATCATAGAAAAAGCAAGAGAATTCCAGGAAAAACATGTACTTCTGCTTTATTGACTACACCAAAGCCTTTGACTGTGTGGATCACAATAAACTGTGGAAAACTTTTCAAGAGATGGGAATACCAGACCACCTGAACTGCCTCCTGAGAAATCTGTATCCAGGTCAAGAAGCAACAGTTAGAACCGGACACAGAACAACAGACCAGTTCCAAATTGGGAAAGGAGTACGTCAAGGCTGTATATTGTCACCCTGCTTATTTAACTTATATGCAGAGTACAATCATGAGAAACTCTGGGCTGGATGAAGCACAAGCTGGAATCAAGATTGCCGGGAGTAATATCAATAATCTCAGATACGCAGATGACACCACCCTTATGGTAGAAAGTGAAGAGGAACTGAGGAGCCTCTTGAAAGTCAAAGTGGAAAGTGAAAAAGCTGACTTAAAACTCAACATTCAAAAACCTGAGATCATGGAATCCGGTCCGATCACTTCATGGCAAACAGATGGGGAAATAATGGAAACAGTGACAGACTTTATCTTCTTGGGCTCCAAAATCACTGCAGATGGTGACTGCAGCCATGAAATTAAAAGACACTTGCTCCTTGGAAGAAAAGTTATGACCAACCTAGATAGCATATTAAAAAGCAGAGACATGACTTTACCAACAAAAGTCCAGCTAGTTAAAGCTATTGTTTTTCCAGTAGTCATATATGCATGTGAGAGTTGGACTATAAAGCTGAAAGCTGAAGAATCGATGCATTTGAACTGTGGTGTTGGAGAAGACTCTTGCGAGTCCCTTGGACAGCAAGGAGATCCAACCAGTCCAATCTAAAGGAGATCAGCCCTGGGTGTTCATTGGAAGGACTGATATTGAAGCCAAAACTCCAATATTTTGGCCACCTGATGCGAAAACCTGACTCACTGGAAAAGACCCTGATGCTGGGAAAGACTGAAGGCAGGAGGAGAAGGGGACGACAGAGGACGAGATGGATGGCATCACTGACGCGATGGACGTGAGGCTGAGTAAACTCCAGGAGTTGGTGGTGGACAGGGAGGCCCAGCGTGCTGCAGTGCGTGGGGTCACAAAGAGTCGGACACGACTGATTGATTGACTGAATGAACTTATTGTTGTTATTCAGTCGCTCAGTCGTATCCAACTCTTTGTGACCCTATGGACTGCAGCACACCGGGCCTCCCTGTTCACCACCAAGTCCCAGAATTTGCCCAAGTTCATTGTCTCACACTTCATGAACAAATCTCCAGGATGAGGCTTGGGGGCTATGTTCGCGTCTAGAGGGAGAACATTCCCACCATCCCAGAAGGCTCCCCCCTCTTTTCTAAGCGATCCCATGCCGCCTGAGGAGGCCACGGGTCCATCCCTCACTATGCGGTTGGGGGGTCCTGGAGCTCCCTGGAGCTGAGGCCAGATCATGTGGTTCCCAGGCAGGCGTGCTTCTGCTCAGCCTAGTGCCTGCGGGAGGTACCGTGTGGCTGGGACCTCAGCCCCGGGCGGAACACACTTTCCTGTCGTCCCACTGGAGGCCTCTGGGGTGTGTCTGATGACTCTGGGTAAGGGGAAGAGGACAGCGGTGGTGCCGGGCTCCTCACGGCGTCTGCTGATGTGTCCTGATCTCATGTGGCCGAGACGCTGAGCACCCCCCGAGTCAGGGCTTCGCAGCTGCCCCTGGCATCACGTCGCACCCAGAATCCCCGGAAGGCAGGTGGTCCCCCTGACTGTGATCCCGGGTGATTGGGCAGTGGCCCCGGGACGTCCCGCTGCTAAGGCGAGTTTTCCACCAGGGTCAGGAGAGTCACGTGGTCTGGTCCGCCGTTTGTAAGGACAGCTCTGAGCTCTATTGGGAGAAGAGGCTGTAGGAGGCAAGGACGGATCAGGGAGGCCGACGAGGGGGCTACGGCGACAGCCCAGTGCTGAGCAGCGCTGCAGGGTGGGGGTGGAGGGCCTGGGGGTGCTGGCGGCCGCGCCTCCCACGTGGGCCGGTCTGGGCTGAACTCCCGGAGGGCGGGGGCTGTGGCTCGCACACTTCTGCGTGCCCAGCTCCCAGTGCCCAGCCCGGGGCCTGGCAGAGAGGGTGTCCCAGTCATTCCTGGGTGTGCCTGAATTTGGGGCAACAATGCCTTGTGGGGTTTGATGCTGCAAAAGAAAAGAACAAACAAACAACAAAAAAACCAGAACAGGAGCCTGAACTGGTTTCCCTGCAAGGCCTTGCAGTGGTTCTGACTATTAGTACTCCCATCCCTCCCCGCAGACACCAGGAATCACCAGAGAGGCCTCCCTGCTTCCGGGGAGCTCCACTCGCATCACCCCAGAGGGACAAACCACGTTGACAAGGGTCAGACCTGCCTCCCAGGGAGGGAAAGTACCCAGATGGGGCCTGAGACAGACATTCTCCCCCATCCCTAGGCTCACACCACACCCCCGCTCCCTGGCCCGGGGCCCAGGGGGTGAGGGTCAGGCCCTGTGTGACCTGTGGGCGGTGCCTTCCTGAATCCTTCTGGCCTTAGGTTGCCTGGGTTGGTTACCCATCACTGTTACACGTTACTCCCCTCACCAACAAATACGGGTCACAGCTCGTGTTTTCTGTGAGCCAGGAATTCGGGAGTGGCTTGGCCACGTGCTTCTGGCCTTGGGGAATGTCCCTCACGAGCTCACTGTCACCAGGAGGCTTGATGGGGGCTGGAGGCCCTGCTCTCCTGGTGGCCGACTCACAGGGCTGGCCGGCAGTGTCGGCCGCTGGCGGGAGGCCTCGGGCCCTCTGCACAGGCCGCTGACCCTGGAGGAAGTGGCCCCTGAGAAGCCACGATGACTCAAGCTCGGAAGTGTCGCACCGTCATTTCTGCAATATCCTGCAGGGTTACACAGTCCTGCGGGGTGGGAGGGGCTCCCGTCAGGAGGGGAGAACGTGGGACCCGCCTGGGAGGCACACGGGCGATCGATTGCCATGAACAGGGCAGAACCTCTGACTAGCCGTCCACCGTCCAGTCACACCCGTGTGCACCAGGCCCTCTGCTAGGCCTGGGCATGCAGGGACAAGGTGGAAGAGAAAGACCTCCATCCGTTCAGAGCGTTCGCTAGGTGGACAAGCCCTGTGGGCCACGCAGGATGAATGAGCCACCAACCGTACACAGCGCCTCCTTGGCAAGGGCCTCACATACGTGGCTGATGTGCCTGGAGTCCTGGGACGAAGGGCAGCAGGATCTAGGAGAGAGCAAGCTCCCGGCCCGGTAGTCAGGGAGGGCCCCAGGAGGAGGTGGCGTTTTGAGAGCTGGCTTTGACGTCCAGGAGAACTGAGCAGGTGAGGCATAGATAGTGTCACACAGGGGCCAGGGCAGATGTGGGGCTCAGACCCACACCCCCGGAGGCACCCAGCCCCCAGCACAATGGTTCACATGCTGCGCTCTGTGCCACGGCCTGAGCCGGCCACTCGGATCCAGCTGTGGACAAAACAGGCCTCTGGTGCTCCACAGTATGGTCCTGAGTCAGGGACAGGGCCTGGAGATGCCCTTGAGATTGCTACTAATGGTCAGTAAAGTCACTCGGTTCTGGCCAAGCCATGTCCAGCCGTCATCTGATGGCTGTGGGCACACAACCATATCTCCATTTGACAGCTCAGGAAACTGAGGCTCAGGGCTGGAAGGACTGGCTAAGGTCAGGGAACCAGGCTTACTCCCGAGCCTTGTAAGTGGGTGCCCGGGGCCAGGCAGATGCTGGCCCAGTGCCCGTGGCCTGGCTCTCTGGGATGTGCCGGTCGGCATGTCCTCCACCAGGCAGGAGACCCCTCTCCCCAACGCCCAGGGCTTCACACCGTGGGAGGAGGGTGGCATGGAGTCGTGTGGCTCAGCCTCCGTGCTCACAGTCAACCTCATGACCGATTAGGGGGGGCCCATGAGTCACATGGGAAGGGATTTTTGCAGATTGAAATGAAGCAAAATCTCCCCAGGCCTGACCTCCTTCCACGGGGAGAGCTGCGGAGACTCTGGGCCCCTGGGGTTCCTGGGGGCCGCCCCAGCTCCAGAGCCCTGAGTCCCACAGCCTTGTGCAGGCTCTCCCCTCTTCTGCACCCCATACTTGCCGAGAAAGCAGTGGTCAAGGCCGTTGGGGCTGAACGGGCACCTGGACGAGGCAGGCAATGTCCCGAGGGCCCTAGGGGCATGACTGCCCCAAGTCCATGCCACCCTCGGTGCGGGCCTGTCCCCGTTTCACAGACGAAAGGACTGAGCTCAGTGAGGTCAGGCCAGGCGCCCGAAGGCCCAGGCAACCGCGAAGCAGCGCCTGCCAAAATAGGGCGCCGAAGCGCCCTGCTCTCCCTCTCCTTGGCCGCCGTGCTGGTCCCGTCCTCCTGAGTCACTCGCCTGCACGAGGCGCAGGCGGGACAACGGACGCTGAGACATCGGGCGCCCCGGACAAGCTGCGCACACCCCTCTGGGCGCCTCTCGGTCTTCGCAGAGGTAACCGGTTTCTTGAACTGGGTGTTTCTTGTTCGAATGTGTTGTTACTCTTCACCTGTTAATGCTTGCGCCTGGGTCACACCGAAGGCTGCTTGTGTCTTGTTTTCATATAAAGAGGGCCGCAGGGGTCCTGTCTTCTGGAGCCTGCCTCTCCTCCCTCCGCAGCGTGGGTCTGAGGCTCGGCGAGCTGCCACCTGCGCCTCAGGACAGTCGTTCACTGCTGCGTGGAGCTCCGCGGCAAGGCTCGCTCAGGCAGCTGCTCCTGTTCACTCCCACTGCTTCCGACGGGTGTGATTTTTGGTTCTCACATCACAGAGGGGAGAGCAAGCTCAGTGAGCCTAAGGGGTTTGTCTGGCATTAGTCAGCTTCTAAGGGGCAGAAACTCCCCCACTGAGTCCCAAATGATGGGGCTCAACAGATTTTTTTAAATAAAATTCCCTGAGCAGAAGAGACCACACAGCCGGGCTGAGCCCTGCGGCAATCTCAGCCCTCAGCAGGTGGCCAAGAGGGAACCTTGATGTGACGCCCACTGGGACGGTGGCGAGAGAGCGGGGAACCACCCCAGCCCCGACCCCCATTGACAGGCCCCTCTCCACCCCAGGTGGAGCCCAGGGCCACACACACGAGTCACACCAATCGGGGCTCTGCTTGGCTGCATAAGGCCCCTCCTGCCCAGACTGCCGAAGAAGCCAGGCCTGAGGCGCACTCCACCTGAAGCCTTGGTTTTCTCGCCTGTAATTTGGGGATAATCATGGCACCTGCTCCCTGGTGGTTCAGACAGTAAAGAATCCGCCTGCAATGCAGGAGATCCAGGTTCGATCCCTGGGTTGGGAAGATCCACTGGAGAAGGAAATAGATACCCACTCCAGTAGTCTGGAAAATTCCATGGACAGAGGAGTCTGGCAGGCTACAGCCCGAGGGGCCACAGAGAGTCGGATACGACTGAGCGCCTAAGACTTTCAGGTTCAGAGCACAAGTCCAACAGCCCAGAACCCAGCTCCAGTGAGACTGCGCAGACATCATGGTACGCGCCCAGAGGGAGCCCTGAGCCTTGTTCAGAGCGTCTGATCTTGAAGGATCTCGAGGTGCTTCTATTCTGGTTTTTCCCAGACTGATGAATTGGTTCATCATTCATTCGTTCCACAAACACGCGCAGGGCCCCTGCTCTGGGCCAGATGCTTGGTGGAGCCGTGAGGGCCCAGCGGTGATGAGAACGGGGGCAGAGGTGAGTCTGGCAGGCTACAGCCCGAGGGGCCACAGAGAGTCGGACACGACTGAGCACCTAAGACTTTCAGGTTCAGCGCACAAGTCCAACAGCCCAGAACCCAGCTCCAGTGAGACTGTGCAGACATCATGGTACGCGCTCAGAGGGAGCCCTGAGCCTTGTTCAGAACGTCTGATCTTGAAGGATCTCGAGGTGCTTCTATTCTGGTTTTTCCCAGACTGATGAATTGGTTCATCATTCATTCGTTCCACAAACACGCGCAGGGCCCCTGCTCTGGGCCAGATGCTCGGTGGAGCCGTGAGGGCCCAGCGGTGATGAGAACGGGGGCAGAGGGCGCGGCAGACAGGGCTTCCGTCACAGACGGTGCGTGCCGGCGGTGCCACGCTGGGCCGCCCCGCTCTCTCTGCACCTGTTTCCTCCCCTGACCCTTGCATGCCCACAGGAAGGCGGCCCACCTCTCTCCCCTCTGATCTGGGCAGAGGGCACGGCCCTGCCCAGGCCTCAGTGGGCACGCTGGTGCCCAGGGCCGCTGGCCGCTGGCACGGTCCCCACACTGGGCAGGCCCTGGGATGCAGCCGTGGACACCATCAGCGGTTAGTGAGCTCAGGCCCCAGATGCTCAGGCACGTCGCCCCAAGGCTGAGGGCAGAGAAACCCCTCCCCTTCCGCCTCCGCCCTCCACGGCCCGGGGGCAGACAGCGGCTTCTCGGAGTTTCCACGGCCCTCCACCCACCCGCCCACCACAGACCCTCAGCCTTCGGCATCCTGCCAGCGGCGGCCTCTGCCAGGGGAGCCTGCCTACCCTCACGTCGTCACTCAGGCAGGAGGCGCTGGCTGGACATCTCCGCCCTCCACGGCCCGGGGGCAGGCAGCGGCTTCTCGGAGTTTCCACGGCCCTCCACCCACGTGCCCACCACAGACCCTCAGCCCTCGGCATCCTGCCAGCGGCGGCCTCTGCCAGGGGAGCCTGCCCACCCTCACGTCGTCACTCAGGCAGGAGGCGCTGGCTGGACACAGGCAGAACCCGGGCCCAGGAGCCAATTCAGGTCACCCTCAGAGGCGGCTCGGGGCTCCGCCCGCAGCAGGCCCGGCGGGAAACTTTATCTGGAGTGTCACCAAGCGCCAAGGCCCCTCCACCCCGATCCTGTTGGTTCGTCTATTTAAGCCCCGTCTTCTTCTGCCCCCCAGGTCTCCAGTGCCTTCAAAAGGACCCATCGAGAGGCGATTCAAGGCCCACCCCCCCTGCCACCTCCGAGAGGATCGGGTCACACAGCCTGGGTCTGATCTTGCTGCTGCCACTCTTGGGGGCAACAATGCGCGTTTAGCAGGTGGGCTGAGACTCCTGCCCAAATCTCCCAGATATGAATCATGTCAGAGCTGGAAGAAGCTTTGGGACGCAATCCTGACCCGGATGGGGGAAACTGAGGCGTGGAGCGAGCGTCCAGGCCTCCTGCCCTCTGGGGAGGCCCTGGCAGTGAGATCAGCGCATCAGACGTTTCTCCAGAGTGGACACACGTGGGATCAGCGTCTTCACTGTCTCGCCCTACCGGGGTCGCGAAGGAGTAGGAATTTCAGCAGCACCCGGCCACGGCCCCTGCGCTCAGCATCGCTGTTCGAGGTGCTCCTCCCACGGACTCACTCGATTTCACGGCCGCTCGAGGAAAGCAGGAGGCACGTGCCAGTCTCCCCATTTCACAGATGACGGAAAGTGAGGCACACGGAGACTAACGCCAGGAACTTGGCACCTGGTGGTCCCCAGAGTCTTGCCCAGGAGGGGGTTTGGCTCCGTCCTTACAAAGAGGGGGCCTGCCTTGAGCTAGAGCTTCATGTTCCTGGGCTGCAGACTGTGGGTCCAAGGCAGAGAGAAGTGCAGGGCGCCTCCGAGGGTGCAGGTCGGAGAGGGGCCGGGTCGCGACATCCCAGCCAGGCCCCAGCCCTGGCCTCCAAGGGTGATCAGGGTCACAAACGCCGAGAGACAGAGGCCCACAGGCGGCGGCGCCCCAACCACCTCTCCCAGGTTACCTGTGGTTCTCTTGCCCTAAGACTCGCAAGGAGCCTAGTTTTCACCTAGCAGAGTCCTTGGCCCTTGGCAAACAGCCCCTCCTGCGTGCCTGGGATTTAACTGCTGTTTCTAGGTTTAGCTGCCGTGGGAGCTGGAGGGAAGGGGGTCAGTGAGTTGGGGGGAGGCATTCCCTACCCCCTTGAGACTGGTGAGCGACCCCGGGCAGGACTCAGAGGCCTCGGTAGTCCCGGCTGTTGGACAGGGTGGTCTCTGAGATGCCTCTGGCAGGCTAGTTTCTGTCCTGGGGATGCTTGGATGTCTGGGAGGCAGAGAGCCACTGATGTCTGCCCCGCTTATCTCAGGGATGGGGAGAGGGAGAGAAGGAGAGGCACACACAGCCAGGCATGGAGGCAGAGAGAACAGAGGAGGCCAACGGGTCGAGGCGCGGAGGGGGGGTGAGAGAGAAATCAGAGCGAGGCGGGCACGGGGAGCCCGGCTAGGGCTGCCTCTCGCCGACAGCAGGCACGGGGGCCCCAGGCCGGAGCAGCTGGAAGTGGCAGCTGAGCAGCCCGGCCTGCCAGGCCCTCTGGCCTGCCCACCACATCCAGCTTGGGCCTGGCAGGGCATGGGGTTAGGGAGGGGCATGGAGGGGCAGGGCAACCTGCCCTATATCTGAGCAACCCTCTATCCCCCGGATCCGCCTCTTGTTGTTCGGGCACTCAGTCATGTCCAGCTCTGCGACCCCAAGGACTGCAGCCCGCCAGGCTTCCCTGCCCTTCACCAGCTCCCAGAGTTTGCTCAGACTCGCGTCCATTGAGTCAATGATGCTGTCGAACTATCTCACCCTTGGTCGCCGCCTTCTCCTCCTGCCCTCAATCTTTTCCAGCTTCAGAACTCAGCCACTGCCCCCTCCTAGGTGCCAGGATGGGACCACCTACTCGCTGGTCTCGTTGCCCACATTCTCTACCCTGAGCAGAACCCACTGTCCCAAAGCCGCAGCCCACCTCTGGGCCACGGAGGAGTCGCTTCACCGCCTAGAGGGCCTCACACCCCGGTCCCTTTGCGTGCCGAGTGCTGCGATGATCCGCTTTATGTCAGTGTGGCTGGGCCACGGTACCCAAATATGTGGTCAACTGTTACTCTAGGTGTTTCCGGATGAGATTCACGTTTAAATCGACAGACCTTGAGTAAAGCAGATTGTCCTCCATTGTGTGGGTGGGCCTCGTCCATTCAGCTGAAGACTGGACGAGAACAAAGAGACTGACCGCCTCTGAGCAGGCGGGAATTCTCCAGTAGATGGTTTCCACACTTGGACGGTAACACTAGCTCTCCCTGGGACTCCAGCCCGCTGGCCCACTCTGTAGACTGAGAGCTCGCCAGCTTCCATACTCACATGAGCCAATTTCTTAAATCCTTCTCTCTATACCTATTTTCTACCGGTTCTATTCCGCTGGACAGCCCTGACTCATACAAATATCCTTCAAAGGACACCTCTTCCAGCAAGTCTTCCCTGATCCCTAAGCAGAGTCCTCTGCTGCCCTGGTCTACCACGGCCCTTCATGCTGTCTCAGTTATGGCATTTCTCACACCATGTTCCACTGAATTGTGAGTCAAACTCCCTTGCTAGGGAGTAAGTTCTGCATATGAGGGACTGTAGACAATTTACCCAAGTTCTCAGCACTGCCCAGCACAGGGTCTCACACAGAAGAGGCACTGGCTGGCTGGAAAGATGAAGAGATGAATGCGCGATGGGAGGAAGGCAGGAAAGAAGGCAGGGAGAGCGGACGAACAGGTGGGAGGACGGGGGACTAGAAGCACAGAGTGGAGGGCTGAGCAGGCGGATGGACGTGTGAACGGGTGGAGAGATGGGAGGAAGCGTGGGCGACGGGTGACAGATGGGAGCTTAGGTGTGTGGACGGGTGGACAGGTGGAAGGAAGGGTGGGTGATGGGCAATAGATGGATAGGTGTGTGGATGGGTGATGGATGGATGCGTGGATGGGTGGATAGGCGGATGGGTGGGTGATAGACAGATGCATGGACGGATGGATGGTGTGTGTGTGGATGGGTGGAAGGATGAGCCAGTAGGTAAGCGGATGGGTGAACGAACCCAAGTCTCTATGGTTAAGGAGCTCCCCAGTGGGTGGGGGGGTGGCTTTTGCTCACAGCTCACTTCCACCCCAAGCAGGAAGGCTCGGGGCCCTTACGAGGAGCCTGCGGATTCCTGGGGAGTCACCTCCCCTCAGTCAGTGGGACCCCCCGTCAATCCCTCTGCAGAGGCTCAGCGAGGTGCCCGGATTCATGGGTGTGGGGTTTGGACTGTCCCAACCCTGAGCTCCGTTCTGCTGTGCCCAGCTATGTGGACAAGCCACTCCCCCTCTGTGGGTCTCCTGAGAGGTCATGTCACCCACGTGGGCCCAGGGCGTGCGCTCTGGAGCCCGCCCGCCCGGATCTGTCAGTCCGCCGCCCTGCCTCAGTCCCCTGATGCGTGACCGGGATGACGCCAGCCGCTCGCGCATGGCATTGTCCCGAGGATTAAATGGATTCACGCGCTGGGAACACTGCTTGGCAACGCCATCGCCCATGAACACTAGGCGTTGCCCACGTCACGGCGACATCGGGAAGGGAAAACAAGATGATGCGGGCGAAATGCTGGCTGGGTGCCTGGAGATCGCTCCATAAATCATGCTTCCTTGATCTCCATCACAACCCTGTTTTTCCGGGCTGGGGGAGCCCGGGGCTATGAGAAGACGGGCGGCTTGGCCAAGGCTGGGCAGCGCGTGGGAGGTGGAGACGGGGTCCAGACCAAGCCCGGCCGACCCCGGCCCCCAGCCCTGTCCAGAAAGCCCGAGGCACTGGGGCAGGAGTACGGAGAGCTCAGCAGGTGACGGGCCAGGCTGGCCCAGGCGGTCTGGGGCTGGAGCCCCGGCTGGAGCAGGTCTGGGGGGAGCCGCAGGCCAGAGCGCCAGGCGCGGGGCAGGGGCGGTGAGGAGACGCTCAGAGGTGGGGCTGGAAGCCGTGCTCCCGCGCTCCAGCCTCGGTGGAGAGGGGTGACAAGACACAAGAGGTGCCCAGCCGCCCCGCCCGAGTAGCTGCGTGCGGGCCGCGGCGGAGGCGGTGGGTTTTCCATCCCTGCTGACAGCCATCACGGTGCCGACAGCACCTGCAGAGCGCAGGGCCGCCTCCTGGCCCTCACCGACGGCAACGCCAGTCCCACGGCCTCGGGGGCACGAGGGGGCGCCAGGCCCCCAAGGCCAGCGCAAGAGCGGGCGAGCACTGCTGTTCCCATTTTACAGATGCAGAACCGAGGCAGGCGGCGGCGCGTGAGCAGCTCTACCCCAGGCTGGCCTGCCTCTGCCAGCCTTCCTGGCCCCAGTCCACCCGCCACATGGCGGGTGAAGGCCCGGGTTCCACAGTGTGGGATGTCAGACCCGGGGGTGGGGGGACAGCACAGAGCCTGTCTCTTATACACATCTGGCGCACTCCACAGGAAAGCGGAGTTCTCCTGGGGTAGGGCCACCATCCTCAAAGTCCCATAGATGTCTCAGTCCACTCCAGAACAAGGTGATTTTCCTGCACTACCTCGAGTGTCACCCGCCTTGGAGGAGGATGCAGGGATCAGCGGTGTCTTCTGGGGGCCCGCCATCAAGGGTTTGCGCCATCACCCAGCACAGCATGAGGCCCATTTGTGGGGTGGCAGCTGGTCTCTTGCCCACCTCCCCCCTCTCCCGCCTCACAGATGAGGAAACTGAGGCGTGGGTGAGGGACAGGGGGAATCAGGGGGGGCTTGGGACTCAGGGTGGGAGGAGTGCGCAGGGCCTGAGAACGGCCGCAAGTAACAGGACAAAGCCTGGGAAACGTGATTGCGTGTTTACCGGCCGGGAGATTAAACTCCATGCAGCCGGGGGCTCACCAGGGAGGCGGGTAGGCGGCAGCAGGCCCCACGGAGGGAGGCAGGCTGGGTGTAAGGGTTGCAGCCGCCAGGCCGAGCCCCAAGCATGCTCTGCATCAAGTCCCTTTTTAAACTGTCTCCACATCAAGGGGTAACCCTGAACACGCCCTGGACCGGGCTCCGGGCACTGCACACACATCAACCTTCATAAGAGCCCCCAGGCTCACGGGGGTCCTGAAGGCAGGGCAACGGTGGGGCAGAGATGGGATTTGAACTGGGACAGAGGGCCCAGGGCTCCTGAGCTCAAATCCTCTACTGCCGGACACTGTAGCCGAGGTCAGCGTATTTAGAACGGAAAAGCCGCATCACATCTGAGAAACGGCTGCTATGAACAGAAGGTACCAGAAACACACATGCAATCAAGACAGAATACAGTTTTGCACTGATGATTTCCGCTAGACTCTGTTACCCGGCAGAGCTCCGAGCAGAGACCTGCTTTCAGTTTGCTGGAAGGACAGGCCAGCCAGTGCAAAGGTGTCCAGGACGCCCCGCCCTGCGCCGGGCCTCAGCGAGGTCGGGAGGACGGAAGGCATTAGATCAGCGAAGGGAAGGGCTCTCGCACACTGAGAGCCTCCTCGAGGGCTGTGCTTGGTTCTGCATCCACGGTTGTTTTCATCTTTGAGATGGCACTAAACATCCCCACCTAAGAGTTGACCAAACAGAGGCTCAGGGGTGTTGGTTACTTGCCAACAAGTTGGTTGCTTGTTGGTTAGGTTGCCCAGTCAGGGTGTCATCTTATGAGAGGAGGCCCCGAGGTTGGCCCAGGAAGGCAACTAACTCAGTCCTGAATCAAGGAAGGCTTCCTGGAAGAGGTGGCGCTGACCTGAGCGTGAAAGGAAGAGGAAGGGCTGGCTTGGTCCCAAAAGGTTGGAGCTTCGCAAAGCAGGGAAAGAGCATGGACCTCAGGCTGCTGGGGGTGGAAGGGTGCACACTGGGGAACCAAATAACCAGCAAGATCCAATCCCTCCTTCTCAGAAAACAGGCACCCCTCCAAGGGACTGGGAGGCCCAGGGGTCCCAACCCCCCTCCACATCTGATATCAAGTCCCCCCCAAGCACCTGGCCTTGGGCTGGGCCCACAGCAGGTGCCCTTAACACGTCTAGTCACAGAGCTGCAGAGCTGGGAGGGCCTTCGTGCACGTCTGCCCGTGAACAAGAAGCAGACAGAGGTCCAGAGAGAGCGCTGGACTTGCCAAGGTCACACAGCAAGGTGGGGACTGACGGGCTCACAGCCGGCTCCCCTTCTGGCCCCAGCCCCCGGTTCCACCTCAAGGAGGTTGGCTGTCACTGTGTCCCTGCGCAGAACCCCAGGGCACCTGCTCGGGTCGCGTGGATCTTAAAGACTCAGGGCTCAGTGATGACGATGACGAAATGCCAATGGCACTGCCGGGCTTCCCTGTGGTTCAGATGGTAAGGAATCTGCCCGAAACGCAGGAGAGGCGGGTTCAAACCCTGAGTCAAGAAGATCCCCTGGAGGAGGGCCTGACAACCCACTCCAGTATTCTTGCCTGGAGAATTCTACGGACAGAGAAGCCTGTCCTCTGCACATGGGCTGCAGTCCGCGGGGTCGCAAAGAGTCGGACCCTGATGAGTGACTAACGCTTTCACTTTCAATAGTACTACCACCAGCAATGGCTCGGTGTCCTGGGTACCTGCGGGGATGAGCGCAGCATACTCACAAGCTTTAGGAGCTGAACTCTATTCTCCTCCCTCTTTCCCTGGAAAAAGGCCTGGAGAGGTAAGGTCACTGCCTCCAGGCCCTGCAGAGGTTAGTGGCCAAGCCCAGGTTGTCCAGCTCTGCAGCCCCGTCCCCGTGGAATCGAGTCTCTCTGTCCTCCCAGGCGACAGTACACCAGGACAGACAGACACACCCCAAGTCTCCAATCGTGTGGAGGAGTCCCCGTTGGAGGAGACGGTGCTCAGCTGGCGGCGGCCAGCCCCCCTCCCAGAGGCTGGCATCACCTTCAACCACTGACCGCGCCGTGTCCGCCGTCTGCAGCCCTACCTTTTCCTTAATAAGTCTTGGCCCTGAACTTGTGGGTGCGTCAGAGGAGGGCAGAGACTGACAACGCCGTCTTGGCAGGGCGGGGGCTGGCCCCCAGCCCGCGCCTGGCTCTCGAGGTCGTCACACGCACCCCTCCAAGCTCCCAGACTGGTGAGGGCCTGGGGGCTGGCAGGAGGGGCTCTCGGCCTGCAGGCGTGCTCTGCCCACACCTGTCTCCACCAGCCTGCTGGAATGTAGAGCCTGGCGTAGCTCTACAGGTTGGGGAGGGGTTGTCTAGTGTGAGGCTACGGGGGTGGTGGTAATGGAATAAGTGACAGTGTTTGAACCCTGGGGCTCAGCTTCCTAACTGGGAAATTCTGAGCCGGTCTCTGTGCCTCTCAGAGCCTCAGTTTCCTCATCTGTGAAATGGGAATTCTGAAATCAGAGAGTTTGAAAAACAACCAGCATATGTCAATTAGATCTCAAGAAAGGTGGAACTTAATTACATGATTAATTTAAAAATTATAATAAATAGAGAGAAAAGCAACTAGCTAGCACCAGGCATGTGGTGGATGCCCTGCATTGCGGCTTCCATCCCTGAGTGAACCGAGACGGCTTTCCAACCTCATTCAGGATTCAGTCTTGATGAGTGGGGATCATGGCTGGTAGGTTTTGAACTGTGATGCTGGAGAAGACTCTTGAGAATAACTTGGACAGCAAGGAGATCCAACCAGTCAATGCTAGAGGACGTCAGTCCTGAATACCCACTGGAAGGACTGATGCTGAAGCTGAAGAAGCCCCAATACTTTGTCCAGCTGATGCAAAGAGCCAACTCGTTGGAAAAGACCCTGATGCAGGGAAAGATTGAAGGCAGGAGGAGAAGGGGACAACAGAAGATGAGATGGTTGGAGGGCATCAGCAGCTCAATGGACACGCATCTGAGCAAGCTCCGGGAGTTGGTGATGGACAGGGAGGCCTGGCGTGCTGCAGTCCGTGGGGTCGCGGAGAGTCGGACACGACTGAGCGACTGAACAACGGCAGCTTACTATCCGTCCCCCTCCAGCTTCCCCTCAGTGCTCAGACTCTATTCCTGAAGTCCCTCCTCTCTGGCCCCTGGGCCCTCCGTACGCTGTCCCCTCTGTCAAGAAAGCAACCTCCCGTCTGGCCAGTTCTTCATCTTCCTCTGCTTAGACCTCACCTGCTGTTTCTGGAACAGTCCAGAGAGTGAGCCCTCAAGGGCAGGGCCCACATGTGTCCCGGGCATCAGCGTGTCCACGGTGCTTCCTGGGCCCTGGTACACAGGAGGTGCTCAGTAAATGCTCAGCGAAAGGTTCGCGCACACTCGCTCTCTTGGATTGGAGTTCCGTGACTGTCAAGCACCAGGGCTAACCGCCCAGCCGTCAGACTGTCTCACGAAGCCCTTTTCCGTGTGTGCTCCGGGTCGCAAGTCTTCGCCTACAATGGCCAACGAGTCGCAGCTGCGTCAGCGCTGGAGGCCCGGAGACCCACGCGATGCGGCCCAGGGGTGCTGGGGCAGCGGCCCTGACGGCCGGAACAGCGCATCAGCAGCCACTCCATAGGGCCTGAGCGTCCTCACTTTCTGGACATCTGATTTACCCGGGCCCAGCTGGCAAAAGGAAAGAGGAGCGAGAACCCAGGGGGAAGAAGGGGAGCGAGAACCCAGGGGGGAGAGGAGGAGCTCCGATGCTGGCTGTGCTCACGCCGGCACCCTCCGCCCCGCCCCGCAGTTTCCTTCTGTCCTCTGCAAGGAGGGTGTGCGTGGCAGGACCCACGGGACGTGTCCCCCAGAACACTCCAGGCCTTGGGTACCAGGCGGAGCCTTTTCTCCTGACGACCCTCAGAGGACGGGATCCCTAGTGGGCCAGGCGTACTGGGACCATTACCCCCTCGTCCCTGCCCAAGCCTCTTGAAATCACTTGTGGCCCCTCCTCCTGTTCCAGCCCTGCAGGGAGATTTTCGAGGTCACTAGCACCCAGAGCTTTGAACTGGGGATGTCTCCAGTACGGACAGAAAGCATCCCCTGGCTCCTGAGGCGCTTTGCTGACCAGACTCACACCGCTAAGCTTTCCTGACCGAGTCAGAGCCGCAGTGCCTACGGAGGCACCAGCTGTGAGTCAGTGAGGTCGTGGACACCTGACCCCACACAGGTGGCCCCAGTTAGGCGCTGACCTCTGTCATTTTCCTTCGCCTTCTTTTTGCCCTTGGTTTTCCAAGAATAGCTACAACACCTTCCCTTGCATGGGCTTGTCTTATGACATGACCCTGACACTCTTTTCTTTGAGGGTAAAGTCCCCGTGTTCTCTTCCCCTGAGTCTGTGGCAAAGATAGAACAATGCTGGGCGGCTTCCAGGGCAGGTCGTAGCGGCAAGGCACCAGCCCCCTGCTTCTTCTGGGACACTTGCTCTTGGAACCTAGCCGCTGAGCCGTCAGGAAGCCCAGGTAATCTGGGGAAGCTCAAAGGCTCCTGCCAGTTGAGCCGAAGCATGACCTGGAGTTGACCAGCAGGCAGGATGGGGAATGGGTATCCAGCAGACAGGGGCAGCAGCGTGTGCCGAGGCTCAGAGGCGGGAGAGAGCTTGGCGCACCTGGGCAGTGCCAAGAGGTGCAGGGCGGGGGCCAGGGCACGCCGCAGAGGCCGGAGGGGATGGAGAGCCTGTGGCCAGGGCCCAAGAGGACGCTGGAGGCTGGCTGAGCAGGGGGGCCTGGGCAGCTGGGGAGGAGCGTGACAGATGAGGTGCTTGGCGACTTCAGCTGGGTGGGCAGTGCACTCAAGGGGCTGAGCCTGCCAGCGGGTGGGAGGAATGAGACCCGCTGGGGGCCTGGATTAGGGTGGCAGTGGGGATGGAGGGAGAGCTTTGTGGGGGGTGGTACCCGTGGGTCTCTAGGCCAGGCTCACTGTATTACTGGAGCTGGGGTGGCGGCTGGGGGGAAGGGGACGGCCGTGCGCTGGGGTGGCCAGCCTCTGGGGCGGCCGCCTGGGGTCAGTCTCTGACAGCAGGACCCCGACAGGGTCAGAGCTGCAGACCACGTGGGGTGTGAATCCAGGCTCCCCATCACCATCAAGCTGACAAGAGCAACAGCGGTCCTTGCCGAGGGCCTCCTGCACGCCAGACACTGGCGAAGAGTGTGGCATCCTCTTGTAATCTTCTATGAATATGAGGTAGGTGCCCATTTTACAGATGAGAAAACTGAGACTCCCAGGTAAAGTAAGCCACCATCCCAAGGCCTCTCAGTTGGGAACCCGCAGAAGCAGGACTGGACGTCGGCGCCTTCCTGGAGGCTGTGGAATCCGCCCTCCTTGGGGATGAGCCACAAGGTCCGGCATTTGCGGATTTCGGAGGAGCTCTGGGCGGGAGGCTGCGGGGTCAGAGACATCTCATTGGAATGTCAGAAGGAATGGGCCTGAGTCAAAGTCCGCTCAAGCCAAATTCCCCAGATTTTGTCTGAAGAAATCCTCCCACTGCTCACACAGGAATAAAAGGTCGGAGAGTCAGGCCTGTGCTGAGCTATGATGCGGCGAGGGGCCCAAGCCAGGTCTGGGGGTCGCGGCCAGGCCTCCGGCCCAGGAGCGGCTCCTGGAAGAGGCTCTGCCCCAGCCCCTGCTGCCTCCATGCTGACTCCGGACGGGAGTGCAGCTTTCCGGAAGTCCTCAGCCTGGGGTCTGGGCTTGAATGATGACCTTGTCTCTGGAGGGCTTCGGGGGCTACGGGTTACCATCTCATAGGCTCCATCTCTCCCTGGGCACGTGTGTCCATCCTCCGGATCCGTCCTGCCAACCTGGCTGCCTGGCTGATCTACCAGGGAGCCTTATAAAAACTAATGCCCAGGGACATCCCTGTCGGCCCGGTGGCTAAGACTCTGTGTTCCCAAGGCAGGGGTACCCGGGTTCCACCCCTTTTCAGAGAACTAGACCCCACATGCAGCCACTAAGCCTGAAAATCCTGCGTCGCCACCAAGACCCTGCACAGCCAACAAAAACCCAGAAAACCCAGCGGCAACAACTGACACCCAGGCCGCAGGCCAGAACCAGCATCATCACATTCCTCATCTGATCCCGACACGTGGCCGGCGCTGAGAACAGCCGCGAAGAGCATTGCCTCTGGGATCACACATGTGCGGGCTCAACTCCAGGCTCTGCTTGTGTGCTGGGTGCCCCTGGCAACCTCTCTGAGCCCCAGTCTCCTCCTTCTATCGGGAGGGACACTCTTGTCATGGGCCTGAAGGGATTAAAGCATATGATTTGGGTCCATCGCTTGGAACTTAGAGCTCAAAAGGAAAAAAAAAAAAAAGGCACCTAAATTCATCCTTCTGACAGCAACATCAACCTTGCGGAGTGGAAGGGAACACTCTGATTCCGGATTTCAAAGGAGCATGTTAAAAAGGGACTTCTGGAACCGAGCTCGGAGGCTGGAACTGTTACGCTGAAGTCCCGTCACAGCCAGACACGCTTGATGTCTTCCTCCTCGAGGATTCTGAAGCGAAGGCCGGTGTCGCTGACGAGGGCAGTGAATTCGAGGGCTACGTGGGCTTTCTGTCTGGAATCAGTCCTGCAGTGTTGGACCCAGGGATGTTTCCTCAGAGCAGGGCTGCGGCTTCGGCTGCTAGTCAGAGCCCCCTCTGCCCTGCCGCGTCCCTGCAGCACCCCCTCCGGGGCCACAGGATGGAGGAAGGGGCTGGGGGAGCAGCCCCCCGCCCTGGCCGGGGCGATGCACACACCGCGTGCCTCGGTGCGCCACCGGTGCCTTGACGAAGCAAGCCGTGTCTGGCGCGCTCCGCTCGCCACGTTCTGTTGTGAGCACCTTACATGCCTTGCCTCATTTGCTCCTCCAAACAACCTCATGAGGTGAGCGTCCTTAGGCTCCATTTTGCAGATGGGGAAACTGAGGCGCAGAGCAGTCAAGCAAGCACCTTGTCCAAACCCCCGCACGGTAAGTGGCAGAGGCAAGGGCTGAGCCCAGGCCGGCCAGCTCCGGGCAGCACGGAGAGCTCCCTGAGCCGTCCGTCATCAGGGCAGCTGCTCACAGAGGCGACTCCACAGAGGAGGAGGCTGAGCTCTGGGGCTTTGCAGCCCCAGGGCCACGGGCCAGCCAGACCCTGAACTGGGCCTGTCTAAGGTCAAAGCCTGACTTTGATTAGCTATCTATTTTACATACAGTAGTATGTCTATATCCGTCCCAGTCTCCCATTTATCCCTTGCCCCCCAGCCCCTCGCTTTTCCCCCCAGTAATCGTTAAGTTTGCTTTCGATACTTGTAACTCCATTTCTATTTTGTAAGTAAGTTCATTTGTATCATATTTTTAGATTCTACATAAAGATCTACCAAATCGCATAAGGAACTCTTTGCATTATTCTGTAATGACCTACATGGGGAAAATTTTAAAAAAAGAATCTATGTATATTCACCCTGCTGTGCAGCAGAGACTGACACAAACCTGTGAAGCAACTATACTGCAATAAAAATAAAAAAAAATAGCTTCCTTCACCCTTTCATTCACTTATCGTTTATTCATTTACTGTCTCTCTCTCAACAGTTATAGAGCACCTACTATATACCTGGCCTTGGTCTGGGTGCCAGGGAGACAGAGATGAGACAGGCCCTCTGCCCCCAAGGCCGTCCCAGGCAGTGGGGCAGACTGACAAGCAATGTCCCTGGAATTTGGAGAAACGGAGACAGAGGGCCTCCCTGAGGAGGAGGAGGCGGAGACTGAGCGGCCTCACCCGGCTTTCAGCTGGGCACCAAGGGGTGAACAGGAGTTCACTTCGAGGCAGAAGGTAGACGGGTCCCAGGCTGGGCAGCCAAACCAGCAGGAGCGAGAAAGGAGCTGAGCCCTGCCCAGATGAGAGAGAAAACACCACATACTCCTCATTCCCAAGGCCAAGGAGAGCTTCCTAACTACGCATGCACAGAAAGGCTCCTTGAGGTCAAAAGAGCAGGGGCATCGCCTCACAGTAAGTGATGTCAACGTACCCACCGGCCTTCTCGCTAGAATCCATCTTGGCTCAGAGAGTGGCCCACGCACACAGGAGGACGCTGAGACGGACCAAACACGGACTCAAACCAGATGCAGTAAGGGGACTGTCCAAGGGAAACCCGGAAGAAATGCCCCAGAGAGGTGATCCAGGCCACCACGAGCGCGTGGCTCTCTCCCTGCGCCTGCCCACGCAACCATCCACACGTACCCTTTTTCCTCCTAACGAACGCTGGACTTGCCTCGCTACTTTCCGTCTCTGTGTGGAAACTCACTTCTGCACAGGCGGCAAGCTAGGGCCTCGTCACTGGCCACGGGTCCCTGGGGGTCTGGTGGCCAGGATTCGACGCACTCCCTGCCCCTGCCCGGCCTCAGTCTCTGACCGGGCACCGAAACCCTGCTTCAGGCCGCTGCAGGCCGAGGTCACCGAGGTCACCGGGGCCTAGCTAGGGCGAGTGAATCATCTCACAAGTCACACGACCAAGCTGGTGACCTTGGCAAAGGGGGATGCAGGGGAGAGAGACGCTGCTGAACCTGGGTCCACGGTGCTGGCTCCATCACTCCCTAGACGAGTGATCGTGGCCGAGTCACGTCCTTCTAAGCCTCAGTTTCCCTTTCTGTAAAATGGGGGCCCTAGTGTCCAGGTGTCAGGCTCACCACCAGTTCATCACCCGGCCCTCCCTTCCCTGTTTGGGAGGGCTTCTCTGGCCCCTTTCTCTGGACCCTGCTTGCGCTGGGCTCTCAGTCCAGTGCCCCCACCCCCCAGTCTCCCGGCTTCCATGGTTCCACCTGTCCAATCCGTCAGGAGCTTTCTGGGACACATTTCTGACATGGCACGTCCCCTGCTCAACTTCTGGGGCTCCCCATTGCTCCAGGATGAAACCCAGGTGCTTATGCTCTGGGCCTTGGGGAGCTGGTCACCCCTGCCCTTTTGTCTCCTCACCACCAGTGGATGTTGGCAATTTGATCTCTGGTTCCTCTGCCTTTTCTAAATCCAGCTCGAACCGCTGGAAGTTCACAGTTCACATACTGTTGAAGCCTTACGTGGAGAATTTTGAGTGTTACTTTGCTAGCGTGTGAGATGAGTGCAATTGTGAGATAGTTTGAATATTCTCTGGCATTGCCCTTCTTTGGGATTGGAAAGAAAGCTGACCTTTTCCAGTCCTGTGGCCACTGCTGAGTTTTCCATATTTGCAGGCATATTGAGTGCAGCACTTTAACAGCATCATCTTTTAGGATTTGAAATAGTTCAACTGGAATTCCATCACCTCCACTAGTTTTGTTTGTAGTGATGCTTCCCAAGGTCCACTTGCCTTGAACAGCAACAGTAATGTGCAACAGGCCCCAATCTCATAAGGGAATCTGATTAGTAAACTTTTCACAAAGTCACGTGTCAGGGGAAACAGTTGGGAGACTGTTCCAGCTTGAAGAGGTTGACCTGGTCGTCAACTGCGACGTATACCCCTTCTCTAGACCTGGGTTCCAGGAACTTCCCCGGCGGCCCGGTGGTTGAGACTCTGTGCTTCCAATGCAGGGGACGTGCGTTCAATTCCTCGTTGGGAAACAGATCCCACATGCTGCACAGTGCAGCCCAAATAAAAGAAAATAAGTAAAAGGACCCTGGTTCTGGGAAAGAAAAGAGGAAGGAGGGAAGACCCAGCCCCGTGGAATACCCGGGGCAACTTGAGTCTGGATGGAGAATTGGTGGCTCATTTTAATTTTCTCTAGAAATAATGGCGACGTACTTATGCTGAGCAAGGTCCTTGCTCTTAGGGGCCACATGATCAAATATTCAGGAGTCAGGAGGCGTGAAGTCCTAGCTTGGGCTTCAGCCACANATTGGTGGCTCATTTTAATTTTCTCTCGAAATAATGGCGACGTACTTATGCTGAGCAAGGTCCTTGCTCTTAGGGGCCACATGATCAAATATTCAGGAGTCAGGAGGCGTGAAGTCCTAGCTTGGGCTTCAGCCACAGAGCACACGTGTTCTGCTCTGAGGAGCCCTCACTGTGGTCATGCCTCTGGGCTACCGCACATGCCATTCCCCTGCCCGAGATGCTTGTCCTTGCTGTGTATAACGAGATGCCAACCTCCCAGGTTAAGGGCTATGGAGATGAGATCTGAGGGGAGGGACCAGGGAGACTGGAAGGACAGGAAAAGGAGAGGCAGGGAGTTTTGCCAACATTTTATGCCACAAGCAGGGTTCTCATAGAAGCTGACGGCCAGACTCAGGCTTCAGGGGTGGGTAGGCCACCGGGAAGAGGTGAGGTGAGCGGGCAGGGCCCACGGTGCAGGGTCCCAGGCTGCCAGAAACCTGGGGCATACAGTTCTGTCTGGTCTTGTCCGCGGTCAGGAAATATTCACCCGAAAACAAACACTCTCATCCCTGATTAAGGGCGATGGCGAGGACCCTCTAGCCCTCTAACCAAGAGAGGCCTTGCCCAGAGGGCTGAGCCTGGCCACATCCCTTGTCCTGGAGGCCCGCCTGGGCTGCTCGAGGGAGACAGTCCCCCGCAGAGAGGTCTCCGCACACTAGACGGACGTTTTTGTCCAGATTCTGTTCAGGGACTGTGTTTTGAGATTCTGGAGACATCTGAGGAGAGGAAATGCTGTAGAAGCAGACAGATCCCTCAGGTGGGGGCGCGGAGGGGCGGGGGGCCTTGCCTCTTTCTAGAGCTTCCTTTGACGCATCCGTCAATGGCCAGTGGCCGGGAAGGGCTTTCTCCAGGACAGTGGGGGCTCCCGAGAGCTCCGACAGGCAGATCTAGGAGCGACCTGATCCAAGACCGCCTCCTCGTGCCTCCTTGTCCATCCTCTGCCTACATACCTCCCAGGATGGGAGGCTCACTTCCTGGCCAGGAAGCCCACACACAGTTCAGCTGGAACCGGCTTCACCCTCCCTTGCCGTGAAGGGTCTTGGCTTCCTCGCCCTGGGGAGGGCCCTGCAGAGGCTTGGGGTCAGCAGTCAGCTCCCCGCCACTGCCCTGCCCCTGGCAAACAGTTTCTTCTCTTTCCCCTCTCCCATCCCAGCCTGGAGCACCTTCATGCCTCGACACCCGGGCTGAGCTGAACCAGGAAGCCAGGAGAGTTAGTGGTACTGAAGCATGGTTAAGGGAGCAGTTTTAAGCCCTACAGCCATGGGGTCTAAACCCAGTAAGACCACTTCCTGGCTGTGTGTCCTAAATTCCTTGGCCTCCACTTACTCACCTGTCAAATGGGAACAATGAGGCGCCTCCCTCACAGGGCTGAATAAGACAAGCTGGGGGGACCTTTCTGCACCTCCCCCCCCCCACTCTGGGGCTCAGCCTGCCTCAACCCCCTCCCCAGCCCAAAGGGTCCATCCCTTCCTCTCTTTGCGCTCTGCGCTTTCCAGCCCCAAGCGGCTTCCTCTGCCCGGTGTATCCACTCCTCCACCTTCTCGGTTGCCCACCCCATTCATCCTTCAAGGAGGCGCCGCTTCTGGGGCCTTCCTTCCCTCTCTCCCCATGTCCCGCTTGCCCACAGTCTCCCCATCGGAGAGGTTTTGGGGCAGGATGACTGGGATCTGGGTCTGGAAGACTGTCCTCTGTTCAGATCATATGACCCTGCAAGAGACCCTTCTGCCCCTGAGCCTCATTTGGCCTCTTCTGAGAAATGGGGACAAGAACCGAGCTCTTGCCCTGCGCTCTGGCACGTCCTGGGAGCCGCAGAGGTGACCGTGGGGTGCAGGTGCAGCCGTGCAGTTGTGCATTTCCTATAAAAAGAAACCAATTTGGGCCCAGCCTTCAGGGCCTGAAGCGATGTGGTTACGTAAGTTCCAAAACTTATTTTTCCCTGTAATTATGACAAACTCCTGGAGCCCCGAGCGAGTGGGCCCTGGCCTCAGTTCTCGCTTCTGCACTTGTTGGGACAAACCCCAGAATTAATTTAATTACCGTCCCGGGCTTCTGTCCAGGTGGGCCCTGCCAGGGAGCCTCCCTCTGGATTTCATTAAGCCTCTTGTCAACATCCCCTGCTCCGCACTCCGGGCTTCTCTCAGAGCCAGCCCACCGAGGCAGGGGAGGGACAGGCGCCGGCCCCAGCCCCCAAGCCTGGACTCTGTTTACCTGGGGCTTCCCACAGATCCCTCCCTTAATAGCCCTGGAGACAGGAGTCTCCCTGGCAGGGAGGTGGGAGGCTGGGGACTGGGAGCAGACACAGAGGCAGCTCCTCTGGCCACGCGGGCAGTTTTCAGGACAGTGCCCGGAGACAGAAGCTAGGTCTGGAAGGCGCAGAGGCAGCTTCAGTGGGCTGCAGAAAGGGAGAGAGCTGCACGGTTCTGGAAGCCACGTCTGGGCTTCCGCCTCCCCAGGCACCCGTGGGGAGCTTCTGAGCATAGGCGCAGGCTGAGTGCTGCTCCCGCTCCCGCAGGATTCCTGGTCCCAGACACAGCCTGGTCCAGTAGTGCCTCAGGCAGAAGCCGAGCTGTGATGCTGCTCCCGACTGGGCCTTGATGCCATTCACAGGCAGAGCTCTGGCTCTGGTTCCAGATGGAGCCCTGAGCCTCGTCACAGTCTAAGGCTAGACTTGTTCCCAGATGAAGCCCTAGTTCGGCTCGTAGAGCTACCCCTCGACTCAGTCATGAACGGAGCCCTGGTCTCAGGGTGACTGGGCCGGGTCACGCTCCCACAAGCTAGTTTGGGAATTCCAGTCGCTCGCCTCCTTGCCAGCGCTTGGCGTGGTTAGTCTTCTTACTTCAGTTCCCAAAGTACTGGTACCTCCTTGGAGCTTAGTTTGCACTTCCTGGGTGACAAGTGATGTTGAACATCTGTCCATGTGTTTCAGTTCAGTTCAGTCGCTCCGCTGTGTCCAACTCTGCGACCCCATGGACTGCAGCACGCCAGGCCTCCCTGTCCATCACCATCTCCCAGAGTTTGTTCAAACTCACGCCCTTCCAGTCAGTGATGCCATCCAACCATCTCATCCTCTGTCGTCCTCTTCTCCTCCTGCCTTCAATCTTTCCCAGCATCAGGGTCTTTTCAAATGAATCCGTTCTTCACATCAAATGGCCAAAGGATTGGAGCTGCAGCTTCAGCATCAGTCCTTCCAATGAATATTCAGGACTGATTTCCTTTAGGATGGACTGGTTGGATTTCCTTGCTGTTCAGGGGACTCTCATGAGTCTTCTCCAACACCACAGTTCAAAAGCATACACGTGTTTATAGGCCATCATATAGCTTTTGTTTTGCCCATTTTTAAACTGTGTTGACTTTTTAAATTGTGGTAAGAGATACATAACATAAAGCTTACAATTTTTCTCATTCTGCTTTCTGTCTCTGTGAATTTGACTCCTCTAGGGACCTCAACTAAGTGGATTCCTACAGTATGTCTTTTTATAACTGGCTTATTTCATTTAGCACGATATCCTCCATGTCAGTCTAACATGGTGTCAGAACTTGCTTCCTTTTTAAGACTATGTAATATTCCGCTGGACTTATGACCACATTTTGTTTACCCAGCCATCTGTCAATGGACATGTTCACCTATAATAATGAATAATGCTGTGAAGTACGTGAATATATAAATATCTCTGAATTTATGCTATTTGGTTAGCCATTTCATTATTGAGTTATAGAAATCTTACTTTTGAATTAACAGCTAATTACCAGCTATAGTTGAGAGGCAGGCTTCCCAGGCGGTGCTAGTGGTAAAGAATCCACCTGCCAACGCAGGAGGCTCAAGAGACTCGGGTTCGATCGCTGGGTCGGAAAGATCCCTTGGAAGAGGAAATGGCAACCCACTCCAGTATTCTTGCCTGGGAAATCCCATGGATGGAGGAGCCTGGCGGGCTACAGCCCACGGGGTCACAAAGAGTCAGACACGACTAAGCGTGCACGCACAGTTGAGAGACAACTTATTGAGTTATAGAAATCTTACTTTTGAATTAACAGCTAATTACCAGCTATAGTTGAGAGGCAGGCTTCCCAGGCGGTGCTAGTGGT
Organism: Cephalophus harveyi; assembly: GCA_006410635.1. NCBI lineage: Eukaryota > Metazoa > Chordata > Mammalia > Artiodactyla > Bovidae > Cephalophus > Cephalophus harveyi. The sequence continues at coordinate 243,568 of SJYT01048256.1, read as the reverse complement.
AAAGAATCCACCTGCCAACGCAGGAGGCTCAAGAGACTCGGGTTCGATCGCTGGGTCGGAAAGATCCCTTGGAAGAGGAAATGGCAACCCACTCCAGTATTCTTGCCTGGGAAATCCCATGGATGGAGGAGCCTGGCGGGCTACAGCCCACGGGGTCACAAAGAGTCAGACACGACTAAGCGTGCACGCACAGTTGAGAGACAACTAACTTGTTATCAACTATCACCTTAGTTATCTATTAACTGAGTAGTGTTTCAGCCAACACCTTAGTGATCAGCTAATATTTGGTTATTAGCCAATCCTAACTTTCAGCCAAGATCTTACAGGTAGGCTCACACAAGGCTGAGACCCAACCGAACTGGAAGGGGAGCACGAGGGGGTCATAAGGAAGCATGAGGATGTTGAAGGCAAACCCCCTGAATGGATGAGGGAGGTCCTCAGCGCGTTCTTTGCTCATGTGAACTATAAATCGGGAATAGGATGAGCCCTATCTCTTCCTCTAGATGCTGTCCTTGGGCGCTGAGCCCCACAAGGGACCCAGCCCATATTTGGTATTCAATGACCGAACTATAGGGCCATCCACAGCTCTGCTGGGGCAGGTCTGATAGGAGAGCTCTGAGCTTTGGGCCTCGATGTCTTCTTCCAGCAAATGGGTGGGCTCAGGCCTGGAAAAATCCTAACTCAGGGTGAGTGCGGGTGGCGGGGTGTTGTGGGGACGCTGTGCGCCCAGGCTTGGAGCTCATGGGAGGGTGGGCTGTCTCTTATACACATCTAGATGTGTATAAGAGACAGCTGCACAGGCGGCAAGTAGGCGCATAGCTCTGTGCCTTTGCCGTCTGCACCCGATACCCGGAATGCCTTTTCCTTTTCTCCAAGAGACCTTCTGCAGACTTAGTTCAAACAGCATCACCATCTCAGGGGACCGCTTCCTGGAGCCAAGTCTCTCTTGGGAAATTTTTTTAAGGGCCTTGATGGGATCTGAGGCTCTGTGGCTATAAATAGGATCTGGTTCCTGACTCAGGACCTGGCTCTCCATGAAACTTTTAAAATGAATGAATGAGTGAGTGAGTGATGAATAAGTGAATGAATGAATGAGTGACTAAGTGAATGAATGATTGAATGAATCAAGAAGTGAATGAATGAATGAATAAGCCCATGAATGAATGTGTGGGTGAGTGAATGAATGAATAAGCCCATGAGTGAGTGAATGAAGGAGTGAGTGAGTGAGTGGGTGGTGGGTACAGGGCCCGGTGCCTTCTCCCAGGCACAGCAGACCTCAGTCCCAGAGGCACACCTTGCTGACAAGCCACATGTTACTCAGAAACACATGGATCCCGGTGCCCAGGCCCTGCGGTGCAGCCAGCCCTTCTGANGAGTGAATGAAGGAGTGAGTGAGTGAGTGGGTGGTGGGTACAGGGCCCGGTGCCTTCTCCCAGGCACAGCAGACCTCAGTCCCAGAGGCACACCTTGCTGACAAGCCACATGTTACTCAGAAACACATGGAACCCGGTGCCCAGGCCCTGCGGTGCAGCCAGCCCTTCTGAGGCTGCCCTGCCTGTCCCGGGGTCTGGGCTCTGCTCCTCCTTGCTCGGCCCCCATCCCCAGGCTGCACCTTCCTGGGTCAGATCCAGGCCCTCTGCCCCAGCTGAGCAGGGCGCCGGGTGGTCAGGCCTTGGGCCCTCACATCCCCTGGCCACAGGCACCAGCCTCCTCCACCGGACCCAGGCTGCAGGGCCCCACGGGCAGCTTCGAGGGCCCGGCACAGACTTGCGTGGCTCCCGCGGCAGCCTTGCATTCCCGAGTCTGCTGTGTGGCCCTGGGGGGCTCACCCGGCCTCGTGTGGCCCACGTGCACGGCACTCACACACGGGCACGGGGCCCCCTGACCGCACCTCCTGCTGCCGGTCCGCTGGCCTGGGCTGTGTCCCGCCGGTTCCCACGTTGGGGCCTTCGCACTGCTGTTCCCTCGGCCTGGAATGCTCCTCCAGACCTTGGTCCCTCCCCATCTTTGTGTCTTAGTCCAAAGGTCGCCTCCTCAGCGTCCCTGGCTGCTCCAGAAGGCGAGGGGTCAGCCCAGCCCTGCTGCTCCTCCCCTCCCCCCGCCGGGTGGTCTCGGGCCCTGGGAGGGGACCTCTCCTGGGGGGTGGGCCCCGCGTCTCACATCCTGGGGAGCACAGGGCACTGGGCTTCAGAACTCTGGCCCCTCCGTCTGCCGTGGGCTGCCGGCTGAACCTCGTAATAAAACGATCTGCTGTTCACTGATGCCCCTAAAAGAACAGTATCATAAGCCTGATGTCACTGGACTCAGGGAGGGGCGCAGCCTGTCCGAGGCCACCCACGGCGGGGGCAGAGGAAGGCACACCCACGCTCATTCTGCACCCCTGCCGCCGCTCCTCACCAAGTCTCTGTCCCTCTGGCTTCCCAAAGACTTGCGCTTTTTGCCGTAAAATAGGCCCCACGAGGCGAGGCAACGGCAGCAGAGGACCGAGCCTGTGCCCAGAGGAGGTCACTCGCCCGTGAATCAGGGGCTGGGATCTAAGGTCCCCTTCGTCTGGCTGCACTGTGAATTCCTGCTCCATCCCATGTGTGTGGCCCCCTCCATCTGGGGGTGCGGGGCCTGGAGAGGGTGTGGACAGGGGTGGGCCGCAGGAGGACCCACTTGCCCTGTTTGCCCCAGCCCGGGCACCGACAGCCCCAGCAAAGGCAAGAGGTGGGAACGAGGTCCTCAGTGGTGGCTGCCCTGCCAAGCTGGGGAGCAGGGAGGTGAGAGAGGGAAGAGGAATGGGCTGCCCGGGGCCTCAAATGCCGAGCACAGGATGTGGCAGCGGGCATGACTGCAACCTCTCGGTAGCTGCTCCCTGGAGGAAGGCGACCTCGGAGAAGAAAACCAAGCCCCCAGAGCTCTCTCCTCTCAGGAACTGGGTGGCAGGAGGGAGGCGGGCGCTGAACCTCCTGCCCCGGCAGCCTCTAGGCATGGCCAACTCAGTAGACTCTTTATTCGGGAAGAATTCAGGTAATGAAGCGCCCATCACCACTCCATGCAGCCCCGGCGCACAGGGCTTTGTAAGTGGTGGGCAGACAGAGGCGGAGCCCAGGCAGCTGCTGCTCTGGGAGGACCTGGGGCTGGCCTGTCCCGAAGCCAGAGGCCAGGGATGCCTGGGGCCACATTAACCCTGGCCTGCTCCTCCTCACTGGGGGCGGCAGACGCCTGTGGCTTGGGGCGTTGAGGGCCAGGTCCGGCTGGATCCCTGGCTCTGAGCACCAGAAGCTGGGTGCCCAAAGACGGAGGGAGTGGTCCTGATGCCCCCCATGCTCCTGCACCCCCACGGCAGCGGCTTCCTTCTCGCTCACTCCTGGGAACAGCCCGTTTCCCAGGGAAGTGGGTGGGTCCGCACCTCTGCACCCCATGGGGTGCCTGACCCGGGGCTGCTTCAGCCCGCGTCCGTGCGACGGAGGAGGAGGGACAGACGGGCAGTTAGCACGGCAGCGAAGGGGTGCTGCTCTTGGCGCAGGAAGACAGGTTACGGGGCTGAAGCAAGGCTTGAAGACACGTCGGCCCACCGCTCTCCAGGGGCATTTCCTGGGCCAGCCCCTTCTCATCCATACCTTGTTGGAAACCCTCCTTCCTGGGTCCACCTGCCCCTCGTGGTCGGTGCTCCACGGGTGGGGTCGCAGCCGGGGTGTGAACAAGCCCCCGGAGCCTCCATGCTCCCTCCGGGCCCACCTGCTGCTCCAGGGACATGGGGGACACGCACACCCGGAACCGCCCCCCCGCCCCCCGCCCAGCTCACGCAGAGCCCGTGGTGGGCCGCGGGAGTACCCAGCGCCAGCCCTCCCTCCTCTGACTCTCCGTGGCTGGACTTCTCTCTCAAGACAGTGAGCTCTTTGGCCTGGAAAGGAACCCAGTGACTTTAAGAGCAGAAGCCCCTCGAGGGCAGAAGCCATACCTGGGGGTCTCTCTCCCATCTCAGGCATGCGCTTACTAAACTAACTCTTACTAAGTGAGCTCTTCTCCTCACTCGCCTCCGCTCCTCCTCGACGTCTGGCAAAGTTCCCCCAGGTCCCGCTGGGCACGCCAGTGGACGGGGAGGACAGGTGGCCAGCAGTGCCCCGTGGGGGAACGCCAGGACGGTCCAGCCCGCGGTGTGGGGTCCTACCCGGTACTCTGCCTGCGTCAGGGTCCCCTCCTGGAGGAGCCGAGGAGCTCTCTGACCCATCAGGACGCCCACTCTGCGGCCCCTCCTCGCCCAGCACATCTGCCTGTTGAGGACGTCCCTAGGTTCTGAGGGTGGCCCTCCACCCGCGACAGGACTCCTGAACCTCGAAACTCCGGAAACCAACACCTGCTCTCCAGAGTGGACATCGGCTCTTCTCTGCCCAGACTCCCTGGCCTGGGGCCTCGAGGTCTCCTATGACCCCCACCTCGCGGAGGGGGGCTCTTTCAAACTCAGAGCTGACCCCGGGCCCTGGTTCAGTGAGGGATTCAGACGTGGCTGTGGTCCTGCGTGTGCGTGCCCGTCCACCTCAGGGCCCCGGGAAGCACCCGAGCCACGGTAATCCTGGAGCACAGGCTGGGCTGCCACGTGACTCTTAAGAACCTCACCTAACCCCATGCCAGGGGGAGGGATGAGGCCACACGGGCCCAACACCAGGGCGGCCACTCACCGCCTCTGCCCCCCGCCCCCACCCCACCCCCCATCACTGCCCTGGTCTGGACGACTGTTCTGGCCCCCCAGGGCCCCCCGCCTCCAGTCTGCCCTTTGCACAGCTCCACCACAGCACGGTACGGCTAGGGTCCCCCTGGGGAGCAGCTCTCTCCAGGACACAGCTGGGCATTCTTGCTCAGCTGGACAAGCCCTCCACGTGCCCAGTGGCCCCGGGGCATTGTCTCGTCAGACTCACAGGCTCATCGCCTTCCACTTGCCTGCCTGTCTCCACTGCCTGGGCCACACCCTCCTCCCACTCCCCTGGGCCCCTCGCTGGGTCAGTAGCTCAGCCCCCCAGACCGAGCCAACGCTTTCTGTGGACAGGCCCCCGGGGCCCTGGGGCAGAAGAGTGGACCCCTGGTTCCTGCTCTCAGGAGCCTCCAGCCCAGGAGGGGCTGACACTGGCCTCCCGGGAAGTGAGGTGTGGGTGCGTTTCCCTGGGGAAGGAGGGGCGGGCACAGCACTGCAGACGGAGGGAACAGCCTTTGCAAATGCTGTGAGGCAGGAGGGAGCGGATCCAGGCCGCGCTGATGACTGTGTGACCGGGGCAGTCGCTCAGAAGAGCTCCGTGCTTGGGGTTGAAAGCTCCCCAGTGCTGACTTGAAATTCCCAGTGGCTGTATCTGCACTTGTGCTGCTGAAGTCCCATGTGTTGCTTGCACTGAGACTGGCAGCCTCCTGCCACTCCCGGGACATCCAGGTTCCCGCCCATGACCTAGCCCCTGCGTCCCAGGCCCTGTGCAGTGACCGTGACCATTTTCCCCAAGGCCAGGCCCGGGCAGAGAGGCTCAGGGCCACAAGCCTGCAAGTGTCTCAGAGAAAGGCAAAGCAGCGGTGGTCTTGCCCCAAGCTGGCAGCCCCAGAAGGCACCTGGGGCTACTCCACAGGGGGCCAGGTACCCCATGGGGAGGACCCCAGCAGGGAGTGTTCAGGACCCAGTGGTCGGTGGGGGAGCCCGGGAAGGCGAGATCCCAGGTCAGCCGTCCTCGTCCGGGGCCTGGCGTGCTGGGCAGGCAGCTTGCAGGTGGGGGAACCTGGGACTTGGTAGGCACGTGGGGGCTGGGTTGTGGGGGAGGCCCCAGGGGAGGGCATGGTTCCCCCACCAGTTTCCCTGTGCCCAAGAGAGCACCACTGAGTAGCAAATAAAAACTACCATGTCGGGTTGAGAGGGAGAAGTGTGAAGAAAATAGAGAGAGACAGAGTCTGCGAAAGAATGGAAAAGATTATATCCCAGTCCCTTTAGCAATGTCTTATTCCTGCCTTTGAATGGGACCCACCCAGATCAAGCATCCGGCCCTGGGACAGGAGAACGTGGAGGAGCTCGGGGCAGGTGCCGTGGCTGGACAGGAGATGGCCAGGGGCAGGCCGCTGCGTGCCAGGCCTGAACCATGGGGCTCAGAAATCCTCTCCCCAAGCAGGAGTGGTCAGAGGGAGTCAATCCTATCTCACAGGGGTGGGGAGAGCGGGGCCGGGGGAGAGAAGGGCTTCTTCCCCATGAAGAGGTCTGGGAGCCCCGCTGAGCTGTGGACCAGACCTCGGGGCACAAGCGGCGCTTCCTGGGAGGAAGCAGGCTGGCCTCAAACCCAGTGCTTTTTGGGTGCCTGGCACAGTGGAGGAGTAGCAAGCAGGGTCGGGGGGTGACAAGGGTATCTTGGGGTCAGGAGCCCGTCCTGAACCCTAAACAGCCATTGCGAGCCTGCCCATCAGATAAAGGCTTGTCTTACGGCGCGTCCGTCTCTCTAGGTGACGTGCTGAGCCAGGGCTCAGCCAATGGCAGGGGTGAGTTTCTATCAAGAGCAGAGCGGGGAGGACTCTGGGAGGGGTGGGAGGGGCCTGTCTGCCCTCTGACCCTCCTACCGCTCTGCCGTCCTGGGGCCATGTTACTTCTGCTAAGGCTGCAGGTCAAACATGGGATGCCCACTTACAGAGGAATTTCAGATAAACAAACAAATGTGTGTCCCAAATATTTCATGGGACATACTTAAACTAAGAAAGTATTTGTTTATTTATCTGAAATTCCTGCTTGGGTAAGAGTCTTTTACTTTTCTTTCCTAAATCTGGAAACCGTTTGCCCACTCAGCCTGCATGTTTTGCCTGTTGTCAGTAACCCTGAAATCATTCTTATCAGCTCCCACAGTACAAGCTCAGGCAGGCAACTGTCAGGAAAATTTCCAGATGAGAGTGACTTTAGAGATCACTTTTCCCCGTCAGTGATCTGAGCCTTAGACAGTAGGAGCTTTGTCCGAGGTCACGTAAGCAGAAGGTGTCCGTCCTGGTCACTTGGGGGGCGCTTGGCACTTCCCTGTACGCCTTGGGTCAAAGTTGCTGCTTCCATCTGCAGAGGAGGAAACAGGCCCATGGGAGGCCCTCACCAGAAGTCTAACCCCCATCTAACGCAAGGCCTGATTCATTAACCCTGACTCTGCCCCAAGGCTCCAGCCTCCACTTTGGTGGCTAACGATGTGGGGTTCAGTGAAACTGACATGGGTGTGAACCTCGGCGCCTCTGATCACTGGCTGAGTGGCCCTGGCCAGGCGCTCCCCGCCCCTGAGCCTCAGTTTTCTCATCTGCATGATGGGGATAGTGACACGCCCACCTCCTGGAGGTAGTGATGGTGGAGCGAGGGAAACCTGGGCCCTGAGCGGCGGCTCCAGAGGCCTCCCTGGGCTGCGAGGTTGCCTGGGGACCTGCAGGGAGAGGCAGACACAGGGCTAGCGCAGGGAGAACCGGAGGCCCAGGACCGGCTCACCTCCTCTCCACGGCCCGCCTCCTGGTGCTCTGCTGAAGCTGTCCCCTCTCCTTGTTACACCCGTTGCCCAGCTGAGCTGCTCCTTCAGGCTGAAACCCACAGCCTCAGTGCGTCCCCCAGACTGTCCGCATCTAGTGAAACTATACCAGTAATGATGATCGCTGCCCTACACAGACCGGGCTCCGAGCAGAAACCCTAGAGCATAGATTCTACTTCCAGCCCCTACAGAGCGGATCACACAGCTGGTCGGCGGCCGAGCAGGGGCCTGAACCTGGGCAGCATGGCGATGGTCACGGCCCTGCCCCCAACAAAGGCCCGAACGCAGTCAGAGCCCAAGAAACACTCACCACATGCGCGAGCGGATGTGTCGTATCAGATGGCGCTTTACCTCTCCTGGTCTCTTTCCCTGACAAGATGTTCATCTCTTGAGGTCAGGGACTCGGGCAGATTTGTGTTGTGACCAGCACAGAACCTGGTACCCAGTAGGTACAGCCATGAAATTAAAAGATGCTTGTTCCTTGGAGGAAGAGCTATGATAAGCCTAGACAGGGTATTAAAAAGCAGAAACATTACTTTGCCGACCAAGGTCTGTCTAATCAAAGCTATGGTTTTTCCAGCAGTCATGTATGGACGTGAGAGTTGGACCATAAAGAAAGCTGAGCACAGAAGAATTGATGCTTTTGCACTGTGTGCTGGAGAAGAGTTTTGAGAGACCCTTGAACTGCAAGGAGATCCAACCAGTCCATCCTAAAGGAAATCAACTCTGAATATTCATTGGAAGGACTGATGCTGAAACTGAAGCTCCAGTACTTTGACCACCCGATGTGAAGGGCTGACTCATTGCAAGAGACCCTGATGCTGGGTAAGATTGTAGGTGAAAGCAGAAAGGGGTGGCAGAGGATGAAATGCTTAGAAAGTACCATCAATTCAATGGCCATGAATTTGAGCAAACCCTGGGACACGGTGAAGGACAGAGGAGCCTGGCGCGCTATAGTCCACGCGATTGCAGACAGTCAGACGCGATTTAACGAGTGAACAGCAACAAATGCTTGCTGACTAAATGAAAGAATGAGTGAAGCAGGAGAGACGGTGTGCAGCCTACAAAGACGGACACGGAGGAAGGCGGCCGAGAAAGCTCTCTCCTGATGAGGCCACGGTCAGTGAAGCCTGGGCCTCAGGTTCATTTCCATGACCTTCATTATGCCTCCAAACAGCTGGGAGCGAAGGCAGGAAGGGGCCTGGGCCCACCTGAAGGGGCCGTGCTGACTCACAGAGAGGCTGTCGTGTCCAGCGCGCGCCACAGTTAGTTGCTTGCTTTTAGTTTTTTAAAAAAACAGCTTTACTGAGATATAATCATACGCCACAAAATTCGTCCATTTAAAATGCACAGTTCAGCATTTTCCATCATGATTAGAGCCGCGCAGTCACCATTCAACCTAACTGTAGAACGTTTCATCACCCAGCAGAAGCCTTGCCAGCTCCAGCGGTCACTGCCCATCTCTGCCGCCCTCCCCCAGCCCGGGGCAATCACTCATCTACTTCCTGTCTCTACAGATTCACCTGTTCTGTGCATTTCGTACAGAGTCCAGGTGTTCGTGACTGGCTTCTTTCGCTGAGCATGATGGCCACGGTGCATCCACACTGTGACCTGTGTAGGACACGCACATTTCACGGCTGAAGAGTATTCCATGGCGTGGGCAGACTGCATTCTGTCTATCCAGGCATCAGTTGACGGACATGTGGCTTTTTAACCACTTTTTACTACTATGAGTAATGCTGCTGTGAACGCTCATGTACAAATCTGTGTGGACACATGCTCTCGTGTCTCGAGTATCCGCGCAGGAGGAGAATTGCTGGGTCATATGGTAACTCTACGGTTAGCGTTTTGCTTCCTCTCAATCTAGGGTGGAAGAACAATAATCTTTCTTGAACAATTTAAAAATGCATTCCAATGCCTAAGTAGGACTAAAACTTCTGCCAAGTTGAACCAAGAACCCAAAAAGCGGGTCCGTGAGGGGACCAGGCACCTCAGTAAGTCATGTCAGTTCAGACCCTGGCTTTGCCAGTCACTGCGTGACCTTGTCCAAGGGTGGTCCGCCTCTCTGGACCTCAGCATCCTTGGCTATCAGGAAGAATATCAGACGGAGCTTGAAGACTCCAGGCACCTCCCAGTGCCTCTTGGAGCCTCAGCTTCTCCTTCATCGATTGAGGTTGTGGCGCTGGCCTCTCAAAGTCCCTTTGGCTTCCTCTTACATGCTAAGAATCTCCTCCGGAGCTTCATTCAGAATTCGGCCAGCAGCAGGACCTCACACCGCCTCCTGACCAGCTTCCTGGAGACGAGACAGGAGTTTTTATTTTCAGAGAGGAGGATCCTCGAAGGAGCTGCTGGTATCCTGATCAGGGCCGCAAAGCTGACTCAAGTGGGCCCTGCTTCTGACTTGGGGGAGCTGGGGAGGCGAGTAAGACCACTCTCACAGACAGACAGACAAACAGACAGACCGACTGTCACCCAGCTGGTCACCCACACCCTCTTTGCCTGTCCTGGTGCAGTGAACTAAAGTCTCTTCCCTCAGGGTGGTCTCGGGAGAACCCTGTAAGGGGAGATCCAGACATCGCAGGGGAGGAGGCGCCCCCAGCTCACAGAGCCAGTCCTGGTTTCCAGGAAACAGGGTCAAAGGCAGCTAGCAGGAGGATCCAGTTTCCCCAAGACAAGCCCGACGGGTGCAGGCAGCTGGTGTGTGTGTGCCAGGGACACAGACGAAATCGATCGGCATGGCGGGCAGTGCCCCTGCCCCTCACTCTCCACTCCCAGGTCGGAGCCCGCAGCTAGCTCAGCCCAGCGGTCCCCCACGCGATGTGGGCCTGTGGGGGCGTGAACCCCGGGCCGTCCGGCTATGGGGTCGTAGGAGCCACCTCGCTTTCCTCCGTCGCCTCATCTGGAAGGTGGGGATCACAAGAGCATCACCTCCCAGGGGGATCCGACGAGCGGAGGCACACGTAAGGTGCCCGGGCAAGGAGCCTGAGGGCGTGCTGTCTCGCCGGTGATTATTTTAGGTCAGACGGTCTCCGGCCTTGAATGAGCGCACGGCCCCCGTTGATGTGTGTGTATTTATAAAGTACAGACAGTGAACTAGCACATTCCATCCGTCATAAAACACATCCTCAGAATGGAAGTTTCCGAAGGCTCATGAGGGGATGCAAGCATTCCCATCTTTTCTTTGCTCTCCCTGCCCCGTCCAGAGCTCAGCCTCCACCCAGGGAGACGGCTGAAGGGGCTGGGCCAGGGGCGGGTGGCCCAGACCCCTCCCTTGGGCTCTGGGACCAGGCCGTGAATCCTGGAGGCAGGAAGGCATCCATCCTCCAACCTCGTGCAGGAGGAGCCTGGGCAGATGTTTGCATTTTCTGGTGGCTCAGACGGTAAAGTGTCTGCCTACCATACGACCCAGGTTCAATCGCTGGGTTGGGAAGATCTCCTGGAGAAGGAAAAGGCAACCCACTCCAGTATCCTTGCCAGGAGAATCCTATGGACGGAGGAACCTGGTAGGCTATAGTCCATGAGGTTGCAAAGAGTTGGAATGTGACTGAGTGACCTCACTTTCACTTTCTTTTTGCTGGTAAGCCTTGTACCAGGCCCCATTCCAAGCACTTCCTGATTATTAACTCCTTGACAAGGAGAGGCTCTGTGCTTTGTTTTAGCAGATGGGGAGCTGAGGCACAGAGAGGTTAAGTAACCTGTCCATAGTCACACAGCTGGCAAGGAACAAACGCAGCTCTGAACCAAGGCAGTCGGGCTCCAGAGCCTGGGCTCCCGTCTACGCTCACCACGGCCGGCCCCCTCTCCAGCTCCCGCCCCGAGGGCCTGGGGCCTCTGACCCCCCTAACGGTAACATGATTGCAACCCCCATTTACAGATGCAGAGGCTGAGCTTCGCAGGTGTGGAATGAGCCGCCCCCAGCCCAGCTGGGAGGCGGCTGGGATTCAGTCTCAGGTCCCTCAAACTTCCAAGTGGAGATCTTCACCAGCCGTCTCCAAGCTGCCCCTGGAGACCCGGTTTTGAGAAGAGTACTGGAGACGGAGTCCAGGAGGCTTCTCTGAGCACCGACTCTGCCGTCGACTCACTCGGGCGATCTTGGGCAAGTCCCCGCAGGGGGACTCAGCTCCCGGCACCTTCACAGCTATGCCCTGCACAGGCTGAGCTGTCGACTCATTTCACAGAGTGGGAGAAACTTGCCTGAGGATGCAGTGTGCAAGGGGCGGTCCCTGGACTCGAACCCGGGCCATCAGAGCCCTCCTCCCCAACACAGCAGCGGGGGAGAGGAAGCAGACACTTGAAGAGGTGGAGCTGAGATACGCAGGGCCACAGTGAGGACCCAAGGCAGAGTGTGCCTGGGGAATAGTCGGTGCTCAGGAGAGGTCTAGGGGAGGAGAGGGCAGAAGAGGCCTATGGCAGGCTCCAGCCAGGCAGACACCGGGTGTCCCACCGAGCAGCCGGCCCCGCCGGGCCCCGGGGGGCCTGCAGTGCTGGGGGGCCGTCCAGATGCAGGGCACGCAGAGCACAGCTATCAGACTAACAAGGGCAGCGTCTGCTGCCCCGCCAGCTGCCAGGCAGCTCCCCGGTGTGCCCACCTACACTCAGGAGAGGTCAGTACCCGCTGAGGGCAAGGGCAGGGAGGGACCGGGCCCTGTGGAGTCTTCAGATCTCTGAGAGGCGCCAAACCTCGAGGTGGCCGGCACAGCCCTGGCCAAATCCTCTGCTGGACCCCACTGGTGCCCACTACCCACCTGGACTGCAGGAGCCTGTGCTGGGTGGGTGAGACGGGGTACGGAGCGCAGACGCTTGCCCCCCTGGCATGAGAACAAGGGGCACAGAGAGCCCGCAGCATGCCTGCCCGCCTCGCTTTGCAGGCTCCTGGGACAGGAGGCTTGCCACCTCTCAGGGCGGCCTTGGCATTGCCCTGCGGGGCGGTGTAACNCACCTGGACTGCAGGAGCCTGTGCTGGGTGGGTGAGACGGGGTACGGAGCGCAGACGCTTGCCCCCCTGGCATGAGAACAAGGGGCACAGAGAGCCCGCAGCATGCCTGCCCGCCTCGCTTTGCAGGCTCCTGGGACAGGAGGCCTGCCACCTCTCAGGGCGGCCTTGGCATTGCCCTGCGGGGCGGTGTAACAGGCCAGAGGTGCGTGGCTCAGAGCACGTGGGGCTGAGCCGGGAGCTGGCTCCTTACAGCCCAGGCTCTAGCGTCAGACAGACATGGGCTCAAGGACTTAATGGCTCTCTTTCTTACTTTCCTGATTTTAAAATGAGAAGCAAAGGAGCATCTGTCCTGAAGGGTGTGGGGGCTTCCCTGGTGGCTCGGACGATAAAGAATCTGCCTGCAATGCAGGAGACCAGGTTCCATCCCTGGGTCGGGAAGATCCCTGGGAGAAGAGAATGGCACCCCACTGCAGTATTCTGGCCTGGAGAACCCCAGGGACAGAGGAGCCTGGCGGGCTGCAGTCCACGGGGCCGCAGAGGGTCAGACACGTCTGAGCGACTGACACCCTGACTCGCGCTTCTGAGGGTGTGAGAACTGGAAAGGTGAATCTGTGTGCAGCACTCAGCACAGGGCCGGGCGCAGAGTAATGACTCTGAAAGCGCTGGCCACCGCCGCCGCCGCCATCCACGCGTATTACCGCTATTCTGCTTCATCCACTTCCCACCTGCCTCTGTCTGACCCTCAGACCTCTCTTCTGGAAGACTGGGCTAATACCTGCCTCGCGGGGTTGCTATGAGGATTAGCCGTGCTAACTCCGGCTCTCGTAAATGACCACACAGTACCGGCCGTGCAATCAGGGTTCTTCATCAACCCCACCCCGGGGCTGAGGGTCAGAAGAGTGCAAGTCTTCAGAGCCCTCGCTGTGACCCCGGGCAGCTAACCTGACCTCTCCAAGACCCGGTTCCTCGTGGCTTGGGATACAGCAGGCACGCCATAAATGCGGTCCCTTTCCTACCTCCTCAGGGGTGTTCCCGCAAGCGGGGGCCCCTGCCGGCAGGGCGGCCTCTGGAGGTTGCCGAGCCTGCCGAGGGGCCGCCTGCGCCCCAGGAGGCTGCGAGGTGACGGGCACCCCAGTCTCGCCAGGAAGCCCATGGCCAGCAGCCTCTCAGGCTCAGAGGGGAAGCACCTCGAGCGTCTGAAGGAGGGTCAGAGGGCAGACGGGACTCCGCGAGGCCTGCGTGAGGCCTGGGCACCCCGGGTCCTGCCTGCCTGCGTCTCCCACCCCCTCACCTGGTCACCTGGCTCCCGCTCACTTCCTTCCGTCTGCTGGAAGGCGTCCCCCGACCCTGCACTCTGACCTCCTGACTTTGCTGGTCCATGGTGCTTTCCCACACCTGTCCTCACTGGGGCTCCCCACGGCCACGCAGCTGGGATCCCGACCCGTGTCATCCACCCCCCAAGTCCCTTCTGCTCTGCTGGACTTTGATCTCAGCTCGAGCTCTCTGCAGGGCCCAGCAGTCAGGACGGACACCTGCTGGCCNTCCCACACCTGTCCTCACTGGGGCTCCCCACGGCCACGCAGCTGGGATCCCGACCCGTGTCATCCACCCCCCAAGTCCCTTCTGCTCTGCTGGACTTTGATCTCAGCTCGAGCTCTCTGCAGGGCCCAGCAGTCAGGACGGACACCTGCTGGCCGTGTTGGGACAGTGGGCAGCACCCTGCCTGGAGACGCTTGTCCTGCCCCCGTGCCTCTCTGTGCATGGCCGGGCCTCCTCTCCCACGTCCTGTCTCCCTGAGGCCCGGGCTGCTTCGCCCCCCAGGGCCCCGGCACAGCAGGGGCTGAGGACACGGCGGCTCCAGGCCCCTGGCCCTCGGGGGCGGACCCTGTGCTGGGCGAGATGGTCAGCAACGCGAACACCGCTGTGTGAGATGGTGGAGCCCAAAGGATGACGTCCACAGGGCCCGAGAGGGACAGGGCAGGGCGGGGGAGGGCTTTGGTACGTAGACCAGTGGTCAGGGGAGTCCTTGAGGGAAGGAGACATTCATGCCGGTCCTGGAGGCTCAGAAGGAGCCAGCCGGGGAGGATCAGAGGCAAGGCGCACGCAGGCAGATGGAAGAGCCCGTGCGAAGTCTCTGTGCGGAGGCTGAGGGCGCGGGGTCGGCTGGCTGGAGGGAAGGACCGCGTGGGGCAGAGATGCCGTGAAGGGCCCTGGGCCAGGAGCTTAGACTGTCTGCGAGGAGGACAGGGATGCACTAGCGGGTTCAAGCAAGGGAGGTGACAGCATCTGATTTCTGTTCTGAAAGAACATCTGGCCGCTGAGTGGAGAACAGTTACGGAAGGGGTCCCGGGGACGAGGGAGGGAAAGACTCCCCCGCGGTAGCTTGAAATGATCAACTTCACCACCAACGAGAGCAGCACGTGACCCTGTTCCTCAGAGACACAGGATTCTGGGAAACTGAGCTTCTGAATAGCAAACAGGAAGGACACAGAGCGGGGCCTGCCAGTAAGCAATGGCAACCTCAGAGCCCATACGCGCACAGGCCGCGCCGAGCTGAGGCCTCTCGCCAAAGTCCCAGTGAGCTCTAAGAGCTACAAAGTCAACTGAAATAGTCGCTCATATTTTAAAATTGGAGTCCAGGTTAAAAAAAAAAAAAAAAAAATCTGGGTTTCTGGCTTTTTTGGAACATTCCAGAATTCTGACAGTCCCGGATATGTACTCGGTCAGGGCACAGAGTCGAGGTCATTTCTTTCAGCACGTGACTCAGTCTGGCAGAGGCCCCACCTCTCCCTACTGCCCCCCAGCCCCGTCACCGGTTACTCTCAGGGCCCACAAGGCATCTGAGCGTGTTCTTCAAGGCCTACTGATTCCCAGGCTTCGTGAGGGTGTGGAGTGACCGGAGTTTTCATCCTCAGCTGTGGCTGTGTACGCTGCAAAGAGTTGTCCAGGGTCACTCTGCAAACTATTCTGTCATTTCTAGCACAGTTGGAATTATCTTGTGAATTGAAGACATGCATTTGCCATAACCCTACAACTCCGATCCTGGGTTTATTCTGAGGCAGGAGACGGGCGGGCTCGAGGCCAGGCATGTGCAGCTGGCCTCCCGTTTACAGTTCCTGGGAGAGGGAAAGTAGGTTTCAGCCCGGACACTCACGACTAACCTTCTGACGGCCGGGACAAAAAGGCTAAACTCTGAGAAAAAGATCAAGAGATGACATGTTTGCCCTCCTTGGGGCAAGGGAGACACTACACATGTGCAGAAAGGCTCATCCGGGGTCACAAGGCAGGGGACCCCAGGCCATAATAATAAGTCTTGCCATTTCCCTCCCCAGAAACCCTTGCCCTGAAATCCGTCTTGGCTGGGGGCCGCCAGCACACCCAGGGGAGGGTCTTAAGACAAGCTAGCCAGGGGAGGGGGCAAAACAAGATGAAAAACAAGATGACTGGCCAGAGGGCAGACCCAGACCCGGACCGTCCCCTTATCAATGGTTTCAGCTTCCCAAGCCCGGCTCTCGAGATCCCCTGGCTGAGTTTGCTTGTGCATCTTTCTGCCTGTCCTCTGTTTTTCCAGCAAACGCTGCAGTATTCTCTTTACCTTCCGCCTCCTTATCAGAACTTTCCTGCCAAGGCTGGCACGGACTGGGGATTTAGGCTCCAGCCACTGGCCTTTGTGGGCAGCGGTAGGGCTCCTGGTTTACACCCAGGTGACCAGAGTTCACTTCCAGCTGCTGCTGCTGCATCCAGAGTCAATACGGTAGAGGAGCTGGTACACAGTGCCCGAGAGGACACACGCAAGCACCAGTGTCCGTCGGCAAGAGCCAGAGCACGCTGTACTGCAGACCACCCGGAGCCCCACCTGCGGCACGACGATGAAGGCGGCACAACTATGCACAGCCCGGGCGAATGCCAGAGACACGAGGCGAGGGAAAACAGCAAGCCTCGGAGAAACAGACAGGACGGGTCCATTCCACTTATCTAGCGTGCCCAAACAGACGCACCCGACCCCCTAAAATGTAAGGAATTGAAACCGAACAGGATCCCGTGGGGGCCTCCTGGATGCAAACACGTTTTCAGGTCCCTCCCATTTCTTATTTGCAGGATAAAGGCTCCCTCTCCTAGACCTTCCCAGAGTACCAGAGGGCAGATACCAACAGCTGCTCGCCAGGGAAGTAAGGGAACGCAGAAGCAAGCGGGCAGCGGTCCAGAAACGACGGTGTCGTTCAGTCGCTCAGTCGTGTCTGACTCTGCGACCCCGTGGACTGCAGCACGCCAGGCCTCCCTGTCCTTCACCATCTCCCGGAGCTTGCTCAGACTCATGCCCATCGAGCTGGTGACTTAAGAATATCTTGGAGCGCTTCTCCAGGAGTGAAGCCCCCACCCAGGTGGAGGATGGTAACTTTAAAGCCCAGGATCCTTGGAGCACCGCCCTGTAACCACACCACCAACCAATCAGAAGAAAGTCACAGGCCCCACAGCCCTCACCCCAACTTTAAAAACTTCTCCCCCTAAAACATCAGGGAGTTTCAGCTTTTTTCTTTTTTAAGGTCAGTGCTTTTTGTATCCTGACCAGAAAACCTTTGCCTTCCTAATACGGGAAGATAGATACTCAGCTCTGTGTCCTCTGAAATCCTGGTTCTGCTTTTTACATTTAGGTCTATGATCCATTTTAAACTGATTTTTTTTAACATGTAAAAAGTTGCATATTTTAATGTATGCAGCTCAGTGAATTCGAGGGTAAGTGCACACGCATGAAACTATCATCACCGTCAAGGCCGTAGAGGTGCCCCTCCGCTCCCAGCTTTCTCCTGCCTCTACTCTTACCATTATTTCCAAACTGCCTCTTGTCTGGGACGTGAGGGAACAGTTGAGATTCTTTCTTCCCCACTCTGAAATCCCATTTCCGCATTTGTTAACGGTGTTTTCCTTTCCCCATGGGTTTGACTTAATGCTTTGCTTTGTCGTTTAAAAATTATTTTTCTTTAAATTGTGTTCTCCTCTTTTGTTTGCGTATATTTCACATTAAAAAAAAAAAAGAAGAACTGCCGTCTCAGCCCCTCTTCTGTGGAGGCACTGAGCTCAGGGCCGTGGAGAAAGTGGTGACCTAATAGCCCTTCCCACGCCACGAGTGGACAGCCCCGCAAGCCCGCCGAGGTTTCTGACTCGTGACGAGGCGCATGTGGTTTCTCCTGTTGGGAAAGATCCAAGGTGGAGGAAGAATTGATTGAAACCAGTTGCCTAAACACCGGCTGGGGAGGCCTTCCCGGGGAGCATGTTAATGTGAGCACGATCTGAAGGTCTCGGTGGGCCACAAGCTGAACCCAAGTCAAGGGTTTAAGGTCATGGAAGACCTCATCCACCGCCTCCACAGTGTACACACAGTTTCTCCTGTGTCCGGTAGAGCCAGGAGTCCTTCCCGTTTCCCTTCCTCTCCTCTGTCCAACCCCGTGCGGGGCTCTTGGACTCGTCTCCAGGAGCGGGAACACTCGGAGGGGGCTACAGAGGGAGGGGGCTGGGGGGCCTGTCCTTGGAAGAGCAGGAGAAAGGTGGGCCTGAGGCCCAGAGGGTAGATCCCCCAGGTAGGCACGGGGGAGGAAGACCCCAGCCCCAGGACGGAAAGCTTGATCCTAGGATTGTCTAACCTGTCGGGATTCCCAGGGGACGGGGCCCTCTCCCCGTGGTACAATCGTCCAAAGGCTCCCGGGCTCCCATCCCTCCACACCAAGCTCCCCGACCGTGAACGGGAGGCAGGAGACAGGGGCGCCCCCGGCTGAACGGCAGCGGCGTGTCCCCAGGGGACAGATGCTTCCAGGTGAGGAGGACCTGCGCCCTGCCCGGGTAGGAGAGAGGGACCCCAGAGCTCTCCTTCTCCGAGTCAAGGAGACCCTGCCAACTGTGCAAGCGTCGGCGAGCTCCTTGGAGGTCAAAAGGGGAGTGATGTCAACCTATCCATCGGCCTCTTTCCTGGAATCCCTCTTGGCTCAGAGACGCCCAGGCGCACACAGGAGGACGCTGGGATGGACCGAATCCAGGCTCAGAACCCGGCCAAGCAAGGTGACTGGCCAAAGGGAGCCCGGAAGAGATGCCCCGTAAGAGCGGTTCAAGCCGCCACGAGGGCGTGGCTCTCTCGCTGAGGCCGCCTGGCTCTCTGTCCACAAGTAAACTCTTTCCTCCTAATAAACACTGGCCATGTTTCATTACTTTCCGTCTCTGGGGGAATTCCTTTCTGCAAAGCCGAAGGGCCAGGGCCTTGTCGCCGGCCACTGGTCCGGTGGCCAGGAGTCAGCGCCCTCACTGCCGGAGCCCGACCTCCGTCTCTGGCTGGGGACTGAAATCCTGCTTCCAGCCGCCGCTGGCCGCGGCCACCCAAGATCAGAAGGACACCTTTGTCCTTGAGCGTTGTGTGAGTCAAGGCTCGAGACCCGGGGGGGACCCAGTCCTTCCGGGCCACTTACTGGAAGGACACTTGGTTTCCCTTCGGGCCCTGGCGCTGAGCGGGAGGCCTAAGGCAGCTGGGTGGAATGTGCCGCCAGCCCCCGGCTCTGCCTGGAATTTCACGGGCGCATTTTGCAGTCACTAAACTTAGCACCGGGGGCCTGTGGCCTCTGGGTCGGCCCCGGTGTGCCAGAGGCTGAGAATGAATCGCAGGGAGAGTGGGCAGGAGAAAACGCAACGGGCCAGGCCTGGGGACACGTCTCGGCCTGCGGGGAGGAGAGGGCCCTGACAGGCAGTCCTGGACCCCTCCTGCCCTGCTCCCCTTGGCCCGGAGATGCCAGCCTCACCCCCCAGAAAAGAGTCCACACTCTCTGGGGAGAGGGTCTGGTGGGAGTCCGTTACCCCACACATTCCACATATGTTTACTGAGGGCCTACTGTGTACCAGGCGCCTTGCTACACCCTGAAGACACTGAGGGGATTTGAGAGACCCTGTCTGGCCCCCTGCAGCAGACAGACGGGTTCAGCCAAAGGGTGCTGTGGGTGCTGACGGGGGCAGCCCCAACCTGTGGAATCAAGGAGGGCTTCCCAGAGGAGGAGGCATCTAAATGGAGACCTGGAGGTGGACGGAAGAGCCTGGCTGCGGAGAGGAGGGGAAAGGCGGCTCAGGCAGACGGCCAGGCCAGGCTGCGGGGATGAGGGGGATGAGGGGCTGTGCCCTGACGCCCAGCCCAGGTGCCTCTCATGACACCCTGATGCCACTCTGACTTTCTGCCTGCTCCCCGGACCGCCGTGCCGGAGAAAAGAGACCACTCTTTGGGGTTCCGCTCTTGGGCAGGAGTTCTGGCTCCTGCTTCCCGACCGTACCACCCTGGGCAAGCCAGCTCACTCCTTTGGGCCTCGGTTTCCTTTTCTGTAAAATGGGGAAAAGAGCAGGTCCTCAGGGCTTCCCTGGTGGCGCAATGGGAAAGAATCTGCCTGCCAGTGCAGGAGACGCAGGTTTAAACATCTCTGGTCCGGGAAGATCAGAGCAGCTAAGCCCACAGCTACTGAGCCCGTGCTCCGCAGGGGAGAAGCCGCCGCAGCAAGGGGCCCCCGCGCCCCGGCTAGAGAAGAGCCCGCCAGCAGTGAAGACCCAGCACAGCCCAGATAAATATATCACATTAAAGCTTCTGATTGGAAGTGTTCACAAGAAACGCTCATTTAAAAAGAAAAAGGCAGGTTCTTAGTGACGACTCCCTGACCGTGTGGGTCACGGGGCCTGATGCTTAGCAGACCCCCGATAAAACAGGAGCTGTCTCCACCCAGCCCGTGGCTTTCCGCTGGCCGCGGCCACCCAAGATCAGAAGGACACCTTTGTCCTTGAGCGTTGTGTGAGTCAAGGCTCGAGACCCGGGGGGGACCCAGTCCTTCCGGGCCACTTACTGGAAGGACACTTGGTTTCCCTTCGGGCCCTGGCGCTGAGCGGGAGGCCTAAGGCAGCTGGGTGGAATGTGCCGCCAGCCCCCGGCTCTGCCTGGAATTTCACGGGCGCATTTTGCAGTCACTAAACTTAGCACCGGGGGCCTGTGGCCTCTGGGTCGGCCCCGGTGTGCCAGAGGCTGAGAATGAATCGCAGGGAGAGTGGGCAGGAGAAAACGCAACGGGCCAGGCCTGGGGACACGTCTCGGCCTGCGGGGAGGAGAGGGCCCTGACAGGCAGTCCTGGACCCCTCCTGCCCTGCTCCCCTTGGCCCGGAGATGCCAGCCTCACCCCCCAGAAAAGAGTCCACACTCTCTGGGGAGAGGGTCTGGTGGGAGTCCGTTACCCCACACATTCCACATATGTTTACTGAGGGCCTACTGTGTACCAGGCGCCTTGCTACACCCTGAAGACACTGAGGGGATTTGAGAGACCCTGTCTGGCCCCCTGCAGCAGACAGACGGGTTCAGCCAAAGGGTGCTGTGGGTGCTGACGGGGGCAGCCCCAACCTGTGGAATCAAGGAGGGCTTCCCAGAGGAGGAGGCATCTAAATGGAGACCTGGAGGTGGACGGAAGAGCCTGGCTGCGGAGAGGAGGGGAAAGGCGGCTCAGGCAGACGGCCAGGCCAGGCTGCGGGGATGAGGGGGATGAGGGGCTGTGCCCTGACGCCCAGCCCAGGTGCCTCTCATGACACCCTGATGCCACTCTGACTTTCTGCCTGCTCCCCGGACCGCCGTGCCGGAGAAAAGAGACCACTCTTTGGGGTTCCGCTCTTGGGCAGGAGTTCTGGCTCCTGCTTCCCGACCGTACCACCCTGGGCAAGCCAGCTCACTCCTTTGGGCCTCGGTTTCCTTTTCTGTAAAATGGGGAAAAGAGCAGGTCCTCAGGGCTTCCCTGGTGGCGCAATGGGAAAGAATCTGCCTGCCAGTGCAGGAGACGCAGGTTTAAACATCTCTGGTCCGGGAAGATCAGAGCAGCTAAGCCCACAGCTACTGAGCCCGTGCTCCGCAGGGGAGAAGCCGCCGCAGCAAGGGGCCCCCGCGCCCCGGCTAGAGAAGAGCCCGCCAGCAGTGAAGACCCAGCACAGCCCAGATAAATATATCACATTAAAGCTTCTGATTGGAAGTGTTCACAAGAAACGCTCATTTAAAAAGAAAAAGGCAGGTTCTTAGTGACGACTCCCTGACCGTGTGGGTCACGGGGCCTGATGCTTAGCAGACCCCCGATAAAACAGGAGCTGTCTCCACCCAGCCCGTGGCTTCGTCGCCCACCGGTCAGTGAGCCTCCCGAGGGCAGGGCAGCCCTCCTCCGAAGCCCCGTCCGTGGCCTGGTCCGGGAGGAGGCGGACGCCTGTCGGGCCGGAAGCTTTGTTTTCTGCACGCTGCTCAGTGCCTGGCCGGAGCGCGGGGAAGACTGTTCAAACGCCTGGACGGGAGTCTCTGTCTGCCTGCCCAGGCTGCTCGGCTCCTGGAGGACAGAGAAGGTCAGCCTCCCTTGCGTGGCTAGCAGCTGCCACCGACAGGCCCCGAGAGCTGCCCTTCGTCTCCCTCGGACGAGGAGGTGGCCCCGGCGGCTGCCAGCCCTGCCTTGGACCGGGGCAGCTTTCTGCCGCCCTCACCCTGGGGGCTGGCATGCACCGCTGACCCGCGAATGCCAGCCCATCCTAAGCTCACGCGCAGGCCCGGGGCGGGGCTCTGGGCGGCCCCTCGCTTGGGCTGTCCGCCTGCCCCAAAGGGGTCTCTGGATGCGGGGTGGGGGGGGCAGTGAGGTGCTGGACCCCGACCAGAGTCCAACCTCTTCTTGGGCAGCTGGCCCCAGGGAACTCTGACTTGTCATACATTCCCTCGGGGCTGTTAAATTTTATTTTTAGGATTTATTGAGCACCTCCTGGGTGACCCAGAGTTCTCTCATAAATCTTCTTATTCCGAAGGCCCGGGAGGTCAGGATTAGCCCCTCGGTTTACAGATGGGAGCTCATGGCGGAGAAGCGAGGTGGGTGCCCGGAGGTCACACAGCCAGGAAGGGGCAGAGGAGCAATAAAAGCCAGCTGCTGACTCCAGAGCTCCCTCAAGCCAGGAGAGGATGCAGCTCAGCTGGGTGTCCTGATACGGAGCTGAGCCGGGAAACGGGCAGCACCAGCCAGGGCGAGGCAGAGACTAGGCCTGACCCCGCGCCTGCAGACTGACCCCAAGGCCTGCACACAGCCAGGCGGCCCTGGGGCCCAGCAGTGGAAACCGGCCAGGCTGCAGACCGGCTCTCTGTCCCGCCCCACGGCCAGCACCTGCGGCAGACAGCGAATGCCTCCTAAATGCGGAATGAACGGAAGCCGGATGGGGTGAGGGGAGATCCCTCGGCTGAGGGAGCAGACACCAGTGGGTCCAGCTGCCCAGGGGCCTTCTTACTGTTCCCACTGCTGAGCTGGCCGGGGTGGACGGGTCCAGGGGTTCACACCCGCTGGACCGGTCACAGCCTGCCCTCCCTGGTCAGGGGTGACTGGCCCAGGCATGAGCCATCTATTTGGGACAATGAGTCTCAACCCAGGAATTTTTCTTGAATGTGGGACCCAGAAGGTCGAGCCCAGATGCTGTAAAATGTGAAACTCAGGGGCTGGGGCAATTAAGTTTCCACTTACGCAGCTTAGTGAAAGCCATAATCGTCTCCACTAGGACAGTTTCCACCTGCAACTCAGAATCAATCTGGCCACCAGTGGCTTGGCGGATCACATTGTATTTTTCTCATATGATGGGAAATCTAGAGGGAGGTGAGCTCGGGCATTGATTCACTCAGGGAGATCAGAGCTGGAGTTCTGTGGTTTCCTTGTCTTTCCCTCCTGGCTACGAGATGGTTGCCGCAGCTCCAGGCATCATATCTGCATTCAAGGGAGGATGAAAGGGAGGAAGGCTAGGCCAGCTATAGTTGATGCCTTTTATAACAACAACAAAAAACACCCGGAAACTTTTTCAGAACTCACAGCAGATGTCTGCTATGTCTCATTGACCAAAACTGTGTCTCATATGGCTGCAGCAAAGGAAGCCGGGAAAGAGCGTTTAGCTGAGCACAGTGCTGAACGTAACCAGGGCCGTTTTAAATGAGAGGGGACACCGGGTAGACAGCTGCCCACCTTTGCCCTGCGATGGTCCTCAAGAAGCAGACGGACTGATACACAGAGGGCTGTGGTGGTCTGGGTACCTGATTCCAGGTCTTGGTTCAACACCCCTGTGGATTCTGTGATTGCCTTAAACTCTACTTTTGGGCTAAGCCCCTGATAGTTCAGTTGGTAAAGAATCCACCTGCCCTGCAGGTGACCCCAGTTGGATTCTTGGGTTGGGAAGATCTGCTGGGGAAGGGATAGGCTAACCACTCCATTATTCTTGGGATTCCCAGCGGTTCCGTTGGAAAGAATCTGCCTGCAATGCGGGAGACCTGGGTTGCATCCCTGGGTTGGGAAGATCCCCTGGAGAAGGGAATAGCTACCCACTCCGGTATTCTGGCCTGGAGAATCCCAACAGTCCATGGGGTCGCAAAGAGTTGGACACGACTGAGTGGCTTTCACTCCACAAGCCAGTTCCGGTGGGTTTTCAGATAATCCCGGAACTGCTGCAGAAGCCAGGTGCACGGCCCGCTTCTGAGGACGGTGTCTGCCTGGGCACTGGTGCCCGTCAGGGACCATGACCTGGGTCATGTGACATCATTACCGTGCCAGGAGTGGATGGGCCAGGAATCTGGGCCCTGGGACCTGGCATAGCAACAGTCCCATCTGGAGGGAAGGAAATGAAATATGGTGTCCTGGGCCTGGCTTCCTGAAGACAAAGGAAGGGGGCTGCGGGTGTGCAGTGTGCTGGGTGGCAGACAGCTGCCGCTTTGCAATTTGAGAGGGGCAAGAACGGTGAGGGACTGGAGGGGCATCACGAGGAGAACCCGGGAGGGGGCCAGGCTCAGCTGCGGGAGCCTCAGTTTCCTCACCTGTCGAATGGGGCCGCTAACAGTTCTCATCTCTGTTGACTGAAGATTAAATGAAGTCCTATGATCGAGGGTTTGGCATAGGATTTGGAACATGCTGAGTGCTCAGCAAGCAGTGGCTATAACATTACTGTTTTAGTAGGTACTCAGGAAATGCTGTAATTAATTTAATTAATTTGGCTGTGTCGATCTCAGTTGCTTCGTTGTGTCACGCTGGATCTCTCGTTGCGACGCGTGGACTCTCCAGCTGCGGCTTCCGGGGTCGCAGCACTTGAGCGTGGTTGGTGCGTGGCACGTGTTCCCTGACCAGGGATTGAACCTGTGGTGGAAGCGCAGAGTCCTACCCACCGGACTCCCGGGCAAGTCCCGCTAAGACCTTTTTTAAGAACGTGCATCAGGATGAAACGAGAGGCCGGCACAGCACTTAGCGGAGTGCCAGGCTCAGGCCGGATGCTGGACACAGGCGGCTAAAATGAAACTCTGAGAAGGCGTGGGCACGAAGGCCAGCCAGGTGATTAGGCTGGACTGTTGCCACCTTGGAGTGCCAAGCAGAGAGTGGGTGGGAAGAGGGGAGTCACGGACAGTTCTTGAGCAGGGGAGTGGCCGGCTGGCACAGGGGTGTCTCAAAGCTTATCTGGCATCCATCTGCTGTTTATCAGTGTTTGGGCGAAGACGTGAGGGAGCTGGCCACGAAAGGGGCCCATTAAGCCCCAGAACAATGGCTTTGCGGCAGCCTTTGTGGAGCCAGATTCCTGCTGCCCAAACCACCCAACTTCCCGCTCCCAACCTGCTGGGAGCTGCGGGAGGCGGCCTTTATCCTCCGGTAATGAGCCAGGGAAGAAATGCTCATTCATCTGCGAGCCCCGGGCCACTCCCCAGTTCCATCTCCACCCAGAAACCTCTGCCAAAGGTCCCTGCACGGGCTAACAGGATTGGCGCTGAGCTTATCTGGGTGAACAAGGCCGCTGAAGGGCCCCTTCTGATGGTTCAATGTGCCGTTAACCCTTTGTTCGCACTTCAAGCTCTACCAAGGTTTAGAGAGTCCATCTGACATTAACCCCTTACCTGCGGGTAAGGTTTCACATCCACCTGTGGGCATAGGAGAGCTTTCAAAATGCAGAAATGAGCTGGATCCCCACGTTTAAGATCCCAGAGCCTCCGTCTTATCTACCCCCTCACTTTTTTTGTGAAGTAAACTGCCACCTAGAGAAGATAGGGGGCACTTTCAAGGCCAACCGGGCTAATTCAGGGTCAGGTTTGGGATGGGGTTGACTCACTGGACTGTCAACTTTTAAGGTACACTGTACAAGAAACCAGATTTGCAAAAAAAAAAAAACGTTGTCGAACTGACCAACTCCAGGCGCAGAGTCAGTGAGGTTTGCTTTCAAAGCCTATCTTTGAGTTAGCAAGAGTTAAAAAAAAAAAAAAAAAAAACAACTCTCTATACCATGATATCATGGACCATACAGAAGGCTGAGCATCGAAGAACTGAGGGCTTTGAACAGTGGTGTAGAGAAAATGCTTGACAGTCCCTTGGACAGCAAGGAGATCCAACCAGTAAATCCTGAAGGAAATCAACACCGAATATTCAGTGGGAGGCCTGATGCTGGAGCTGAAGCTCCAATACTTTGGCCACCTGATGCAAAGAGCCAACTCACTGGAAAAGACCCTGATGCTGAGAAAGACCGAGGGCAGGAGGAGAAGGGAGAGACAGAGGGTGAGATAGTTGGATGGCATCACCGACTCGATGCACATGAGTCTGAGCAAATTCTGGGAGATAGTGTAGGACAGGAAAGCCTGGCATGCTGTAGTCCATGGGGTCGCAGAGTGACTGAGCAACTGAACAGCCATCGTACCAAGTTCATAATTCAGAAAGATTAGCTTTGTTTGTCTGCTGGCTTCAAGGTTGCAGACTTCCACTTTCTCAGAAGTGACTATTTTTAAGAGAATTAATGGAGCTTGCTTTTTAGCATTTATGGAAGTGGGCTTGCAAAGGATCTGACATTTCTGCAGGTGGGCTGAAACGTCTATAGGAGGTCACCAGTTGGCTAATGACTTAGCAGCTATTGTCCAGCATAACTTCCTGTTCACCCCACAGGGCTCAGAACACATAGGTTCAAGGGCAGAAATGGGTCCACGGCAAGCTCTGCCCGTCTTCCCACTGGGTGCATGTCTGAGCTGTTCATGGGTCTTTGTGGGGCAGGAGAGTGACCAAGACTCAGCCCTAATATTAAGAAACTCAGGACCATCTTCTTATTCAAACCAAAATAATAAGCTCACATTCTAGATTCTGGCAAGTCCACCACTGGGCCTTCTAGACTACCAGAAACTTTTGCGTGGGTGCAGAAGCAAGTTCGGGGTGGCATACCTGCAGTGACAAAGATTCAGGGCACCTAAATGACCTTCAGATGGTTTAATAACGAAGGGTATGTTCAAAGGTACGTCTAGACAATTCAGTGAGGCAGGCGCGCAAAGAACAAAGTGCCGCCCTACACAACGGTGAGAAGGATCCGGAGGTACAGACGGTGGGAAGAACAAGGACTAGAACCACTGGGCGCATTGTTACTCAAGAAAGGAAATGTTCACTTACCTGAGTGTGTGCGTGCAGAAAGCATCTCTGGGAGGACGGGAAGGAGACAGACCGGTGTTCTCTGGGGAGGGAGACTCCACCCAGGGAGAGAAGGAGTCTGGCTTTTAGTTGTAAATTAACACACTTTTTTCTCCCACTAGTAGTTTTGTTCACCATATGCAGGCATCATATTTCAACTGAAAGTAGTTACTTATCCAAGAGAACTGAAAATATGTGTCCAAGCAAAAACCTGTGTACAGATGTTCATAACAGTGTAAGTCATTATTTTGCCAAGCATTAGACAAAGTATGGGAAAACCCCAAAAGCCCATCAGCTGATGAATGGATAAAGATAAAGTGAGCTTTCCCTGAAATGGACAATTACTCTGCCATAAAAAGGGATGAAGCACGGATACAGGCTCAGCATGGGTGAGCCTTGGAAACATGCTGAGTGGAAGAAGTCAGACATGAGACAGATCCATAGAGACAGAAAGCAGATTAATATCTGCCTGGGGGAGGGGGAAATGGAGAGTGACGGCTAGTGGACATTGGGGCTCTCTTTGCGGTGATGAAATGTTCTAGAATTATATAGTGGTAAAGGTCGCATTATATACAGTGGTAATTGTTGGGCTTCCCTGGGGGCTCAGCTGGTAAAGAATCCACCTGCAATGCAGGAGACCTGGGTTCGATCCCTGGGTTGGGAAGATCCCTTGGAGAAGGGAAAGGCTACCCACGCCAGTATTCTGGCCTGGAGAATTCCATGGACTGTATAGTCCATGAGGTCACAAAGAGTCGGACATGACTGAGCAACTTTCACTCACTCACTCAGTAGTTGCATAACCCTGTAAATATGAGAAAAAAAACAACACTGAATTGTATTCTTTGAAATTAAAAAACAACATGTCCCATTTTTATAAGGCCACAGTCATACTGGATCAGGGCCCAGCCGAATGACCTCACCTTAATCTAGTTCAATCTGCAGAGACTCTATCGCCAAACAAGGTCACATTCACAGGTACTTGGGGTTAGGACCTCAGTGTATTTTTTGTGGGGGATCCAAACTAACCCCATCGAAGAACTGATGCTTTCAAACTGTGGTGCTAGAGAAGACTCTTGAGAGTCTTCAGCAAGGAGATCAAACCAGTCAATCCTAAAGGGAATCAACCCTGCATATTCACTGGAAGGACCGATGCTGAAGCTAAAGCTCCAATACTTTGGCCACCTGATGTGAAGAGCCGACTCATTAGAAAAACCCTGATGCTGGGAAGGATTGAAGGCAGGAGGAGAAGGGGATGACAGAGGATGAGAAGGCTGGATGGCGTCACCGGCTCAATGGATATGAATCTGAACAAACTCCAGGAGATGGATGGTGAAGGACATGGAAGCCTGGCATGCTGCAGTCCACGGGGTCAAAAACAGTCAGACAGGACGTAGAGACCAAATAACAACAATCTAACCCCTAACACTAAGTCTGGCCCAGCCGAGGAGCGAGAGCGAGGAGGGTGCCTCTGAGAGGGCGGTGTGCTCAGGAGAGCGAGCTGGGGCTGGACAAGCTCAGGATAAAGGAGACCTTTGCTCTGGGAAGCAAGGGTGACTTCCTGGGGGAGGCATTAGAGTTGGGCCTCTTGTCAGGTGGCTACTGTCAGGATGTCGTCCACATCAGGATCGTTTTGAGTCTGTAGGGGATGTTATTAATAATCACACCAGGACGACCAGTGTAAACCAGGACGGTGGTAGGTCAGTTGGATTCTGTGCTCGCCTTGGTCTTAAGAGCTGGAGAGAATTTGCATATGCAAGGTTGGCAGGAAGAGCACATGGAGAGAACAGCAGCTGGGGAAGGCTCAGGGGGGAGAACCTTCCAGATGCTCACAGGGAAGGACCAAGTCTGAAGACAGAGGGTCTTGGGAAGCTGGGAAGAGCCTTGATTGCCAACCTGAGGAGTGAGGAGTCTTCAGCCAAAGTCCATGGAGGCTGGACCCTTGTGGTCAAACCAGGGGTCTCCTGGAGGAAGGGGCTGCCCGCCGTGCAGGGAAGCACGGACCCTCCAAACCCAAACCAGGAAACCAGCTGGTGGAGAGTTTGCCCATCAGCCCAGAGCATGAAGCCACCCCAGCTCAGGAGGACAGACGCCCCACCAACTCATCTGTTAACTGGGGCCTTCACCCCTGGGAAAGCAGGCCTTTCTTCACAGCATGGTTCAGCTCTGACTAGACTCTGGAAGCAAGGCGGGTGTCAGTTTGGTTGTTAAAACCTTAGGGTTTGGGGTTTTTTTTTCTTATTGTTATTTTTGGAAAGAGATGGTGTTGAAGATCAACGTCTGAATCTAGTAAAAGCTGGTTTTTAGTTACTTAATCCCTTGGAAAGATATCAATCATCATTTTTCTTATTTAAGCATTTTTAAAGAAAGGTGCACATTTGCGGTGGGGAGCGGGGAAGGGGAGAAATATTAACAGCTAAACGCTGAGGTTTGACGACCTCAGAGTCCGGTAATGAAGCCTCTGCAAGCTGCGGGGGCTGTGTGCTCTCCTCTGAGCCCTCCAGGCGCCCCCCCACCTCCCCGCCCCTGGATGGGGCCCCCAGCCTGCCGCAGTCCGCTCCCCCGGCCCCTGCCGCTGTGAGCAGCCCTGCCCCAGCGGCCCTCCCTCGGGCTTGGGATCGCTCTTCCCCTGCTTGTGGGTCTGCGCTCTGCTCCCCTGTCTGTTGGGAGCCCCGGGGCTCCGTCCGTGGCCCTTTTCTCCCCTTCATCTACATGCATCTCCTAGTGGCCTCCTGAGTCCACACGCTGGTCACTCCACAAGCGCTTCTCCTGCTAGACCTCCTCCCCCGCCCCCCAGGCTGCAGACCTGCATGTCCGGCTGCCTCCTGGCACCCCCTCCCCCCAGCCTCATTGTCCCCAGTGACCCCCACTTAATGTGTCCAACGAGCTGAGAGGTGGGCAGTGCTGAGGCTCGGCGTAGGGGGAGTTACCTCTATGCAGCGTGAAACCAGTGGGGGAAGAGCCGTGTGAGTGTGGAGCCTCCGCCCTTCAGATTCTCCATCTACAACTAGAGTCGTAGGTTCGGGCTGGTCAGGTTGATTTCTCCAGACCCTTCCAGCTCCAAATGAGGACAAGGAAGCTGGTAGAAAGACTGGGGCAGAAGAACATGTATGTGAGGGAAAAGAAAAAGAAGATGAGAAACATCATATCTCTGGAAGCACTGACATGCATGCGTGCATATGTGCCAAGTCACTTCAGTTGTGTCCGACTCTTTGCCCGCCAGGCTCCTCTGTCCGTGGGATTCTCCAGACAAGGATACTGGAGTGGGTTGCCATGCCCTCCTCCAGGGGATCATCCCGACCCAGGGATCAAACCCGTGTCTCCTGCATTGCAGCGTGGGTTCTTTACCGCTGAGTCACCGGGGAGGCTCCAGGAGTGCTGACTCCACAGTGAAATCCCGCCTGTCCTTCCTCATCCTACGGCCTCACCCGGCTGTCAGCTGATGCTACAAATTCTTCCTCTGAGCCTCAGCCCTCTCCCTCGGATCCTTCTTTCTGATTCTTTTTCTCCCTCAGGTTCTTAAATCCCTAGGAAGGGTGTCACTCTAAATCATGCATGAAAAGAGTTTTCAACTTTGCTGTGCAGAGGACGCTTATCTAAACAGCTGTGTCAGAAAGGAGCCTGAGGTTGTGCTTAGACTCAATGAGAGATGTTGTGCAATTGATTAGCAATATCTGCTGCGGGAAAGGGAAGGAGGAGCAGGGTTGCGAGAGCACTCACCCAGCCTCCAGTTCAGAGTCAGGTCAAGGAGATCCGGCAGGGAGGTCAGTCTGAGAAAGGGACGCCTTTTCCTCCAACTTCTCCCACGCTATATAAAGGAAGGAGGGAAAGAAAACGTGTACTTTCTAAGCATCACTCTCTAAGGGTCCACCGTGATACATCAGCTAATGCCAGGCTCCAGAAATTGATCTCAAGGCAGGGTTATCAGTTCCATTTTACAGATGAAGAGACAGAGGCACAGTAACAAAGAAACAACCCAAAAGCCCACCAGGAAGGCATCGGAGAAGTAAACCGTGGGATCTTCACACAAATGGAACACTCTGCAGCTGTGAGAGAGGGTGAGGTTGACCAGATGGCTGTGGGGGAAGTACGTCTACATGTTGTATCAGTAATCTGATACTATGACTGAGCTGCAAAACAGATCCTCCTAAACTCGGTGGCTAAAAACAGCTATGCGTTTAGCTCATGGCTCTGAGAACCCGAGGGTCAGCAGTCAGGCTGGGCTCCTACACACGCCTGTGACCAGGCCTCGGTTGGGTAGGTGGCTTTGCTGGTCGTGTCTGGGGTGCCCATTCTCCGGGTCCTTGACTGGGGCCACTGGGCCGCCTTTCCTGCCTACGGATCTCTCATCCTCCTGTAGGCTATTGCAGGCTTAATCCCCTGGGCAAAAAAGCTCCGGAAGTGTTAACAGAGGCAGGCAAAGCTTCTTGAGGCCTGGCCCGGAAGCGGCACCATCTCTTCCAGAGCATTCTTCCGGTCAAGGCAAGGCATCTGGCCACGTCCAGGTTCAAGGCGGTGGAACTAGGCTCTGCCTCTTGATGGGAGGAGCTGCAAAGTCACCCGAGAACAGGCATGAGACAGGGAGCTGTGAGGGACTGGGGCTGCTTTTACAACCAGCCACACCTATGAAGCCACATAAGTGAGCTGTGAAAATCGTGTGACATGTCGGTCACCTCCAGGGAGTAGAAGCAGTAGCAGTGGGCGACTCCTGCCTTCTCTTGTGTTTATCACGTGTCCCTTCTTGATGTTTTATTTTTGTTTCAAAAATGAAACTAAAAAAAAAATCTCTTGGCCACCCTGCATAGCGTGTGGGAATCTTAGTTCCTGAACCCGCGGTCAAATCAGTGGCCCCTGCGCTGGCAGCATGGAGTCTCAACCACGGACCGCCCTCCAAAATGAAGCAGTCTGATTTAAGAGAAATAAGGAATTTATCCTTCAGGTGTTCTTTTTCAGACTCAAGAAATGATACACGTGTGGAGAAGGGGGTGCTCGGGGGTTTCAAGTCTGTCTGAAGGCCCCTGGGTGAACATCAAGGGGTCCTGGATGAGCAGCCAGCCAGCCAGCCAGCTATTCCACACGACGGAATCCCATCGACGGTAACGCGCTCACACGGCCTGACGCATTCGGCTCTGCTGCAGAACGTGTGCGGTGCGTGTGGCACCGTATGTGTCTGTTTGTGTGAAAGGTGTACAAACTCACTCTGGCAGGGACACAGCACGGCTGCGGCTGCCCCAGGGTCGGGGTGGACAGGGCGCAGCTTCCTCTCTGCACCCTTTCGCGCCCGTTTGATTTCTGTCCCATGAATATGGCTCCTCCTCAGAAGTAGAGAGACGTTTTCAAATGACTTGGTTTTAGAGTGAATCTAGCAGTTTTGAATGGATAAGCAACAAGGCCCTCCTCTAGTAGCATGGGGAAGTACACACCCTCTTCAGGTAAACCATAATGGAAAAGAATATTTTTAAACCGCCTATATGTGTAAAACTGAGTGATTGGCACAATACTGTAAATTAGCTATACTTCAATAAAAAAAAATATGTATTTATTTAAAAAGAAGATGCCAAAACAATAACAACAAAAAAGTAAGTCTAAGTTTTAGAAACAAAGAATTCTTTTTAAAGTGCCTGGAGGAAGGGAGACAAAAGATGACATGGATTTTGTTCCAACCGCTGACTCACTCTTTGACCCGAGGGTAGGTCACTGGCTATCTCTGAGCATCAGTTTCCACCACCAGCTACAGAATGGCCCTGGCTCACTCCCGGGTTGCTGTGAGCAGGGCCATTGTTGGCCAGCTCCAGGGGTGCCATTCACATCGCGGGCCACGTGACTGGCGCCCTTGCCATTGTGCAGTGCACAGCGTGGGCAGCTGGAGGAGGCAGCCCTGATGCGAGGGAAAGGGAGATAAGGGAGGGGAGAGGGAAGCGCACCTGAGTGAGTGTGCGGAATGGCGCAGTGCGTTCCTCTAAGTGAGCGCGGACCATCACTGCGTCCCTCCCCAGGCTCCCGGGTCTTCCAGGAACCAAGCCCGAGGTGAGCAGGGGCCACACTGCAGGCTGCTGACAACTCTCACGCCACCTTTGGGGGCCCAGGCGAGCTGTCTCCTCGGGTCCATCCCCAGCTGGCGCAGAGTCTCCATCCCCGGGGTTGGGATGCGGAGAGGAATCCCTCACACACCAAGATGCTTTTTCAAATTGCAGAGATGGTAGCCCAGTCAGAGAGCCCTAGGCTTGAATTCCAGCCGTGACACAATTAAAACAGGAGGGAAGGGGGCAGGGCACAACCTTTAAAGGAATGACATAGCACTGGACGTGACAAAACCGGTTAGAACCAACTAGGTCCAAGATGGCGGAAGATGTGACTTCCAGTAGACTTGAGGCCTTAAAGTGCTGCACTCAATATGCCAGCAAATTTGGAAAACTCAGCAGTGGCCACAGGACTGGAAAAGGTCAGTTTTCATTCCAATCCTAAAGAAAGGCAATGCCAAAGAATGTTCAAACTATTGCACAGTTGCACGCATCTCACACGCTAGCAAAGTAATGCTCAAAGTCCTGCAAGCTAGAGTTCAACGGTATGTGTATTTCTTTGCACTGATCACTGAGGAAGGGTTTCTCATCTCTCCTCGCTATTCTTTGGAACTCTTTATTCAAGTGGGTATATCTTTCCTTTTCTCCTTTGCCTTTAGCTTCTCTTCTTTTACAGCTATTTGTAAGGCCTCCTCAGACAGCCATTTTGCTTTTTTGCATTTCTTTTCCATGGGGATGGTCTTGATCCCTGTCTCCTGTACAATGTCACGAACCTCCATCCATAGTTCTTCAGGCACTCTATCAGGTCTAGTCCTTTCAATCTATTTCTCACTTCCACTGTATAATCATAAGGGATTTGATTTAGGTCATACCTGAATGGTCTAGCGGTTTTCCCTACTTTCTTCAATTTGAGTCTGAATTTGGTAATAAGGAGTTCATGATCTGAGCCACAGTCAGCTCCTGGTCTTGTTTTTGTTGACTGTATAGAGCTTCTCCATCTTTGGCTGCAAAGAATATAATCAATCTGATTTTGGTGTTGACCATCTGGTGATGTCCATGTGTAGAGTCTTCTCTTGTGTTGTTGGAAGAGGGTGTTTGCTATGACCCGTGCGTTCTCTTGGCAGAACTCTATTCTTCTGAGGGATTCCTGCCTGTAGTAGATATAGGTTAGTAGTAGATCTAACGGTCATCTGAGTTAAATTCACCCATTCCAGTACATCTTAGTTCGCTGATTCCTAGAATGTCGACGTTCACTCTTGCCATCTAGTTTGACCACTTCCAATTTGCCTTGATTCATGGACCTGACATTCCAGGGTCCTATGCAGTATTGCTCTTTACAGCATCGGACCTTGCTTCCATCACCAGTCACATCCACAGCTGGGTATTGTTTTCGCTTTCGCTCTGTCTCTTCATTCTTTCTGGAGTTATTTCTCCACTGACCTCCAGTAGCATATTGGGCACTTACCGACTTGGGGAGTTCCTCTTTCAGTGTCCTAGCCTTTTCATGCTGTTCATGGGGTTCTCAAGGCAGGAATACTGAAGTGGTTTGCCATTCCCTTCTCCAGTGGACCACATTCTGTCAGACCTCTCCACCATGACCCGCCCATCTTGGGTGGCCCTACAGGGCATGGCTTAGTTTCAGTGAGTTAGACAAGGCTGTGGTCCATGTGATTAGATTGGTTAGTTTTCTGTGATTGTGGTTTTCAGTCTGTCTGCCCTCTGATGGAGACAGATAAGAGGCTTATGGAAGCTTCCTGATGGGAGAGACTGACTGAGGGGGAAACTGGGTCTTGTTCTGATGGGCAGGGCCGAGCTCAGTAAACCTAATCCAATTTTCTGTTGATGGGTGGAGCTGTGTTCCCTCTCTGCTCTTTGCTGCTGCTACTGCTGCTAAGTCGCTTCAGTCGTGTCCAACTCTGTGCAACCCCATAGACGGCAGCCCACCCGGCTCTCCCGTCCCTGGGATTCTCCAGGCAAGAATGCTGGAGTGGGTTGCCATTTCCTTCTCCTATGCATGAAAGTGAAAAGTGAAAGGGAAGTTCTGTCCGACTCCTAGCGATCCCGTGGACTGCAGCCCACCAGGCTCCTCCATCCATGGGCCAAACTGTGGTGGAGGTGATGCAGGTGACGGCGCCTCCTCCGTGCGTCCCACACGTGCAGGGCTGCACTCGGCGCCCTGAGCCCGGCAGCAGGCCCGCGCCGACCCGCGCTTCCGCTGGAGGCTCCCGGGCGCCGACCCGCGCTTCCGCTGGAGGCTCCCGGGCGCCGACCCACGCTTCTGCTGGAGGCTCCTGGGCGCCCACGGGCAAGTCCAGGACAGTCTCCTGTGGGTCACTCTCCTTTTCCCGGGTCCTGGGGCACACAAGGCTCTGTTTGCGCCCTCCGAGAGTCTCTTTCCCAGTCCTGAGCAAATTCTGGGGGCTCTATGGTGGGTTAACGGCGACCTCCTCCAAGAGGGCTTGTGCCATACCCAGGGCTGCTGCGCCCCAGCCGCTGTCCCTGCAGCAGCCCACTGCTGACCCGGACCCCACAGCAGAAGCTCAGACACGGTTCTGGCTCAGTCTCTGTGGGGGCCCTGGGTCCTGGTGTCTACAAGGCTTGTTTGAGCCCTCTGAGCCTTTCTGGTGGGTGTGGGGTTTGATTCTAAACGCGAATTCGCCCCCCGTACTATCTTGCTGGGGCTTCTCCTTTGCCCTTGGGCCTGGGGTATCTCCTCACAGCTGCTCCAGCCCCTGCCGTCTTACTGGGGTTTCTCTGACCTTGTACGTGGGGTATCTCTTCACGGCCACTCCAGCAGAGCGCAGCCACTGCTCCTGACCTTGGACATGGGGTATCCCCTCACGTGGAAATCTCTACCCGTTCCCCAAGATAGTTGGAATAATCTTCCTTCTCACTTGCCTATGAGGTTGCCCAGCCCATAATAACTAACCACCCCTTATTTCGGGGCCTCTCACCTGAGATGGCCCACACTGTCTGTGGAGTGTTTCTCTCTAAACAAATCCACTTCTTACCTATCACTTTCTCTCTCACTGAACTCTTTCTGCAGTGAGACCTCAAGAACCTGAATGTCACGAAGTCCTGAGACCAGGTGCGTGATCTCAGCTACGAGACTGTGGGTTCAAGCCCCAGTGTGGGCTGTGGGGTTCACTGTCCTTGGGACCTCTGAGTCTCAGGTCAAGGCCACGGCAGCGGGTGGGGGAATATATCCGAGTGCAGAGGACCCCAGCCACTCAGGCCCGGGCTGGTCCCTAAGGGCCCGGCTGACGCCCAGGTTGAGCCTCACGTTCCAGCAGCCTGGCACTGCGGTGAGAGAGGGCCACACAGCAGAGTGGGGCTCACGGAGGCAGGGCCTCCCAGCCAGCTGCAGGGCGAGGGGGCAGAGCCCCGCCTTCACCTCCCTCCAGGTGGCAGACAGTGGCCTCAGCCTCTCGGCCGCAGCGTGACTTTGCGTGACCCTCCCCTCCCATCCACCCCATCAGATCTGGATGATCCAGTTTTCTGACAAGCCCTGCGGGCTCTCCAGGCTGGGGCTGAGTCTGTGTGCCATGGCAGGGAAGCGCAGGGGTTTT
This sequence comes from Cephalophus harveyi, assembly GCA_006410635.1. Classification (NCBI taxonomy): domain Eukaryota; kingdom Metazoa; phylum Chordata; class Mammalia; order Artiodactyla; family Bovidae; genus Cephalophus; species Cephalophus harveyi. The sequence continues at coordinate 207,097 of SJYT01048256.1, read as the reverse complement.
CCAGGTGGACTGGGGCCAGGGCCAGGAGACTTCCGGACAAGAGGGCAAGGTACCCACCTCTCATGAGCACAGCAGGCCTCCCGGGGAGCCTCCTAGTCAGCCCTGCTTAGTCCACGAGGGGGGAGGCCAGCAGATCCAGGGGAGGTGACAAGACCACCAGGCACCCAGTAAGGAAAGACGCGGTGTCTTCAGCAGCCTGACCAGCCTAAAATCTCCAAGAGAAAGATGTTTATAAGAAGTGGCTTCCCTGGGCTCCTTCGCCCGAGCCCGGAAGCAGACTCAGGACACTGTGCACGCGGGAGGAGGGTGTCCGGAGCCCGACTCTCAGTCCCCTCGTCCCCTGCCCAGCTGTGTGCCCTTGGGCAAAGCAGCTGCTTCCTGGGCAGAGGCTTGGAGCCAGAATGATCACCCTGTGGTTGCAGTTCGTAACCGCCCCGCCCGATTAAGGGACAGGGCTGGGTGAGGAGACACCCCATCACAGGTGAGCGATCCCTTCAGGAGTGGCCAGTAGCGATCACGTCTGCAAGTTTGTTCAGACAGTCATGGGTTCGGGTCCCGGCTCTGCCACTTGACCGGCTGTGTCTTCATGGGCAAGAGACGTCACACCCCTGGGACTCAGTCTTCACCTGTGAAATGGGGACGATATGAACGCCCCTCCCAGGAGAGGTGCAGGGACTGAGTGCCGGGCTGGGTGTGGACTGCTTGTACGTGGCAGGCCCTCAGTATGCCACAGCCTGCTCGGGGTCACTGCTGTTGATACTGGCCCCTGTTTCCTGCTTATTAGCAGTAATAGGGACCATCTCACGAGCGCCTTGCTCTGCCTTCATTTCTGCATCTGTAACAGGGGACGCAATGAGGATGAGACGGTTGGGTGGCGTTACCGACTCTATGGACGTGAACCTGAGCAAACTCTGGGATGTAGTGGAGGACAGGGGAGCCTGGCTCCCCGCAGCCCATGGGGTGGCAAAGAGTCCACTGAACCACCACTGCCAAATGGGGACAGTAAAAGGCTGGCATCACAGGGCTGCTGACGGGTTCTGTGCGCAGCGTGCCTGGCACAGAGCGAGCGCTCAGTAAATGCCTGGCCTCATTATTAGTTTCACCGTCGCTGCTGCTGCTGTCCTTTGCTTAGCTCAGAGAGCCAGCAGAGTCCTCCTCCAGGAAGCACTCCTCCTGCGCGCCCCCCAGGGGAAGGGAGAAGCAGGGAAGCCGGCTGGGTGGCGGACTGGGAGGGAGACCAGGCTCCCGCCCCTCCACCTCCTCCAGCCCCGTTTTGGCTCCCACTGGGGCCCATCTGCAGGCGTCTGATCCTGCCCAGGGGCTGGCAGCGGGGCCGGAGCGCAGAGACTGGGGCTGGGCGCACGCGGGGCCGCACGTGGGGCGCACGCGGGGCCGCACGTGGCCGCCCGCGCCCGGCTGTCTGCCCGGGGAGGGTCGGGCAGGTCGTGGCCGGCAGCCGGCGCCGGGCCTGGCGGGCCTCCAGGCCGCCTCGGCCCCGCGGGGCTGGGGGAGCGAGTCCCCGCCCACCAGCCCTGCAGAGCGCATTTCTCCTTCCACCTCCGCCTTCCTAGAGCCCGACTCCCAGCCTGGGGGCAGGGGAGGGGGCGGGCGGGGTGCAAACGCACGCAGCGAAATCGGCCTCACGTCTTCCCTTTTCTCTCTCATCCCGAACGCGGTGGGCTACTTATTCCCCTCGACTCTTTAGAACTGAGTCCAAATCGGCCTCCCCTGCACACCCCGTGGACGCCGGGGACCCCACCATCCTCCCCCACCCCTCGCTGTTGCCCTAGGGCCCCCACCCACAGCGGCGTCCTGCTGCGCGAGCTGCCGGCGAGGAAAGCTATGTTTTCTGTTAAAAGGTGCGGGAAAGGAGCTTGCCTTTGCTACTGTCCTGGAGGCGACGTGGTGGAGACAGTTCACAGACAGAGCCCAAAGCCTAGAGTGTTTGGGAACCCCTTTAAGGAAAAGAATCGAAACTTCGGTAGGATAGGTGAGGTTTAGAATGAAAGAAGGAATTGCGGCAAACTGGAGATTTTTGAGAGCTGGCAAATGCCACAAACACCATAAAATCCGGAAGAGTTCATAACACATTTGTATTAAGTAACTGTTTGAGCGACCTTTATAATCCTTTCCCCCAGCATTTCCTTGATCACTTTTATATGATGACCGTTTCGTCTGTTATTTATAGGGAATTAAACAATAACCCAGCCTTTCCTGTAAGGAGCCCTGTCGAACAGTTTTTATTACTACGGAGTGTTCAGGAAAATTCTTTATTTCACAAGGTGTACTTGTAAATGTCTTATATAAACACACACATTTTAGCAACAGTGTCAAGAGCTGGAAAAATGTCCATCAAGTTCATGTATGACCCTTTACAGAACTGGGTATAGACCGTCTTCTATATCAGCACAGCTGGCAATAATTACGTCATATTTTCAATTACATACATTATCTCAGGAAAATCAAATGTGTTTCCAACTTAACTGTGCCTCAGCTAGATTCCCCCGATAACCACAGCCACCCCAATACTACTCAGCATGAGAGAAAGGGATGGATGAGACTCCTGGTGGAAAGAGAGGCTGCTTGCCGGTGGAACATATGACATTTACAAAGCTGTACACGTGACCAGTGGACGAGGGACCGGGGGCCCACCCGGAAACAGGCAAGGCGCCCGTGGCAGGAGAGCCCTGGAGAGTTCTTTTCTGAGCGCTACGGCCTGAACGTGTCCCCCCACCCATCCCCCGGTTTGCTGAATCCTAACCCCCAAACCTGATGGTTTGAGGCGGTGGGGCCCTTGGAAGGTAGTTAGATTGTGTGGGCGGTGCCCTCGTGAAGGGGATCAGTGCTCGTATAAAACCGATCCCACTGAGCTCTCAGCCCCTTCGAGGTGTGAGGACCCAGCGAGCAGCCTGGGACATGGAAGAGGGCCCTCGCCTGACCACGTGGGCACCCTGGTCTTGGACATCCAGCCTCCAGAACTGGGAGCCACACATTTCTGCTGTTGATGAGCCGCCCAGGCAGTCTGTTTCAGCAGTCAGGACGGAGGGAGGCCCTGAGCTTGCTGACCGGCTCTGGAACACGGGCTCCTCGTCAGCAATGGAGGGAACATGGTAATAGAAGCAGCTGCCTCATGAATAAATTATTCTGCCACGGGGTAGGTGCCTATTAAACATTTGGTGAGGGACCTCCCTGGCGGTCCAGTGGTTCAGACTCTGCACTTGTAGTGCAGGGGGGTGTGGGTTCAACCCCTGGTCCGGGAACTAAGGTCCCACATGCCCCAAAGCGTAGCCAGAAACAGACAAGACTGCTGGATGAGCGACCAGTGAGAGAGGCTTACAGCTGGGAAGTGAAGGCATAAGGGCCTCCCAGAGGGACGCGGCGGCAAAATCCATCTCCCGGCGCAGGAGGCGTAAGAGATTCGCGTTTGATCCCTGGGTTGGGAAGATCCCTTGAAGTAGGAAATGGCAACCCATTCCGGTATTCTTGCCTGGGAAATGCCATGGGCAGAGGAGCCGGGCGGGCTACAGTCCGTAGGGTCGCAGAGAGCCACACACGATCAAGCGACTGATCAGTTCACTGAAGGTCCCGGCGGATTTGTCAAAACCAGGTTCTAAGGAGGAAGTAAGCTTTATTTTTTTGGGCTCCAAAATCACTGCAAATGGTGACTGCAGCCATGAAATTAAAAGACGCTTACTCCTTGGAAGGAAAGTTATGACCAACCTAGATAGCATATTCAAAAGCAGAGACATCACTTTGCCAACAAAGGTCTAGTCAAGGCTATGGTTTTTCCAGTGGTCATGTATGGATGTGACAGTTGGACTGTGAAGAAAGCTGAGTGCCGAAGAATTGATGCTTTTGAACTGTGGTGTTGGAGAAGACTCTTGAGAGTCCCTTGGACTGCAAGGAGATCCAACCTGTCCATTCTAAAGGAGATCAGTCCTGGGTGTTCTTTGGAAGGAATGATGCTAAAGCTGAAACTCCAGTACTTTGGCCACCTCATGCAAAGAGTTGACTCATTGGAAAAGACTCTGATGCTGGGAGGGATTGGGGGCAGGAGGAGAAGGGGATGAGATGGCTGGATGGCATCACGGACTCGATGGACGTGAGTCTGAGTGAACTCCAGGAGTTGGTGATAGACAGGGAGGCCTGGCGTGCTGCAATTCATGGGATCACAAAGAGTTGGATACAACTGAGTGACTGAACTGAACTGAACTGAACTGAAGCTTGTGTGGGGCAGCAGCTGGGGCTGGGGCTCTCCCGGGGTGGGGCTGGGAGCATCCTGGGATGCGGTAACTCAACCTCCACACACGGCCTCGGGGACGAGGACCGTACTCAGAGGGCAGCAGGCGCCTTAGTCATCTCCTCCCACACAGGACCCCCACCCCTGCTCCCTGGGTCCCCTGTCGCTTCAGAAAGAAGAGGACCCGCTGACCCCAACGGGCAGAGGCTCCGAAAGATGAGAGACATGGAAGGCTCCGGTCACGCCAACCTTGAAAACACAGAGAACAGGAGGTTTAAGCTCTCAGGAGAACGAGCAAGAAAGAACGTGAGGGGTCACATAGTGGACGAGGAGAGAAATGTGGACAGAGAGAGCAGGGATCCCCGGGAGAGAGGGGAGAGCCAGGGGAAGGTGCCTCTCTGCATTTGCTCCATGCACACCGTTCCTCCATCAGCTGGTCAGCAAACACCTGTGGTTTGGGGGACAGCGGCGAGCAAGGCAGATGAAGCCCTCGGCTCTCGGGCAGCTTAGATTTTGGTGATGGAGACAGAAAGTACACAAGTGAGCAAAGAAGTAAACCGATAAAGGCGTGCTGAGAATGAAGACAGGGTGAGATCGTAGGAGGTGCCTGGGGTTCCTTTACATGGAGGGGTAACGTGTGCTGAGACCGCACCAGTCAGAAGGAGCGGGAAGATGCGGGAACAGCATTCAGGGCAGAGGAACAGCAAGCAGGGAGGCCCTGGGGTGGGCATGGCCTGGTGTGAGGCAGGAACAGTGAGGAGCGGAGGGAGGTGGGGGGAGACTTGGGGCGGCGAGGTGGGGGAGCACACGAGCTTAGCCTGGTGCGCAGGGAGTCAGGTATGCAGCCAGGATAATGCATTCGATTTTTAAGCATATAGGGTCTCAAAGAAAATCCTGCATTCTACTGTTCAAATGGCCTGGATACTTAAATTGGTGTTGAGAGTATTTACAAGTATTTACAGAGCACCCACTGCTAGCTGATGGCATCACTGACTCAAAAGACGTGAGCTTGAGCAGACCCTGGGAGTTGGTGATGGACAGGGAAGCCTGGCGTGCTGCAGTCCATGGGGTCGCAAAGAGTCGGACGCGCCTGAGCGACTGCAGAACCGTGAGGCTGTGAGCCAGACTCTGGGAAGTCCAGGGTCTCCAGGGCCACTTTTTCCATCCGATTCTTACACGGTGACGGCTGCACCTAATCCCCAAGGTTCGGCTGACCGGCCCTCCGCAGCCCAGGGAGGTGATGTGATTCATCCTCCGGGGCAGAGCGGGAAGGCTTCTGACTCCTAGGCTGGCCTGTGTTTTGCTGGAGCACAGCTTCCCAGCCCTTTCTGACGTCGGTGTGGCCTCCTTACCGTGAATAAAGCGATCTCTCTGCACTTTGTCGTCTCCTGGGCTCTGTGGACGCTGTTGCCTCTTTTCAGTGGCCTGGGCAGTGTTCCTGAGGCCCTGCCGCTGCCCTTCGTCCTGTTTCCAGGGTCGTCCCCACCCCTGAGTAGGACTGCTGTGACCTGGACACTGGGCTGGATCGGGCCGGCACCAGTGGCCGTCAGAGGCCGCTCACCCATCAATGCCTTTGTGCACGTCAGAAAAAAAGGCTCCCTCTGCTCGAGACACTTGACTTCCAGCCTCCAGAGGAGCATTGTAATAACTTTTTTTTTTGGCCGCACTGTGTGACAGGATCTTAGTTCCCTGACCCGGGATCGACCCCGTGTCCCTACGCTGGGAGGCTACAGGCTGAACTACCAGATCGCCAGGGACACCTCTGCAAGAACGTTCTGTTAGAGCATCCTTTGGGCCAGCTGTTAAAACCCTCCTCCTGACGTGTGAGTTCTCCTCGGTGTGTGAGGCACTCACTTGGGGATGGTGCACACCCTGAGTGACAGGGTGGTTCTCCAGGCCCCTGCAGAGAGCTCTGAACCCCAGCGGAAGGGAGACCCCTTTGGAAGTGGCCACTCTTGACTGCACAAGTGGTCACAGCTGTGGCCCAGGTGGCGACCGTGGCTGTCCAGGCTTTCCCAGAGCTGGCCTGCGCACTGGGACCCCGGGCTTCTGCTCCCCCTTCCCCCAGGGGCTGGCTGTCGCCTCTGCTGTAGCTGGGATGCCCTGCAGACCCGTCTCCCCTGCAGATCCGTCTCCCCACACCTTCTCCTGGCTCGGGGAGAGGGGGCCCCTGAGCTGCCCCCTCACCCTGGGGCTCTGACACTCACTGGATGTCCTTGTAGCCAGCACCACTTCCAAACAACAGGGCTCATCTTTGAGGTCTTCCAGCTTCTAAATTTAGAAGTGTGGATTAAATCCAAATAAATGGAGAGTTACATAACTTCACATCCCTCTCTGCTGTCCCTCCCCTTGGAATAATCAGGCTTAATCAGCTAATGACTGGGCCCTGAATCCAGCCCCATCCTCAGAGAAGCTATTAGGCTTATATAAGAAGTGACATTGGCCTGGTGTATCATGAGGATTTCAAATACATTCTGTCACCCGATCTTTCTCTCTTAATTTCTCCCCTTCGCCCACACATTTCAACACACACACACACACACACACTCCCCCAAACATGTCCATCAAATGCCAGAGCTGCTTAGTTAGTCTGGGATCAAACGCATGCAAGCTGAGAGGAGGTTTGGTTCAAATATATCACCTAAAAATAAATCGCCTCAATCCGTAATGACAGCTAATCCAGGAAAGAAGGAAGCGCTTTGCCGTAGAATTACAGACTATCTGAGGGGGAAAGGAGGTGCGGGGAGGAAGCTCCGAGGACTCCCTAATTATCCCAACAGTCCAGCACAAAATGGCAAGCAGAGTAAGTGGTGGGCTCCCTGTCGCTGGAGGGGAGCAAGCACAAGTGAGGGGTAACAGAGAAGGATTCCCGCACTGAGCAGCTTCTGGACACTTAAATTCTGTGCCAGGAATTGTACTCTGGAGACATCATAAGGGAGACGGCAAACGGCTTCATCTCAAATGCCAAATCTTACCTACTGGGAGTGGCTGCTTGGAGCTCTGGACACACTCAGATTCTGAGGCTCAGTGAGAAAGAATTTTTTGATAATCTGCAACGTTTTCAAAGGTGGAAGAGGAGAAACTGATGTCTGGATCAGTTAGTAACACCTGCCTCGGGTGCAGAGGCGGAGCACAGAGGGTGTGCTGTTTGCCAGCGCGGTGTCTGGTCCTTCAGCCTTCCCTTCGTAGATGAGCAGACTGGCACGCAGAGGTTCACAGCTGGGGCTTCCCTGCGGGCTCAGACGGCCAAGAACCTGCCTGCGGTGCAGGAAACCCGGGTTCAGTCCCTGGTTCGGAAGATCCCACCTGCTGCTGAGCAACTAAACCGAGCACCACAGCAGGTGAAGCCCTAGAGCCCGCGCTCCGCGCAAGGCAAGCCGCTGCGGCGAGAAGCCCGCGCTCCGCGCAAGGGAAGCTGCTGCGGCGAGAAGCCCGCGCGCACCGCAACTCGCCGCCGCTAGAGAAGACCCCTCAAAGCGCAGGAGTCCTAGCACAGCCAAAAAGACATAATTAAATACAATTACGGGGAAAGGGCCTTGGATGCAGAGGCTCCAGGGACTATGCGGGCCTGCATCTCTGTGACGGGAGGAACGGGCCCAGGGCTGAACACGCAGCGCCAGCCAGCACTGTACCCTCGTCCCCGGAGGACACAGGCATCGCAGCTTGCGGCCTCCGAGTCGCGGGTTCAGGGAGGGCATCGGCTGGGTCTGCGGGCTACCTTCTGACCCCGGATGGGCCCTCCACGCCCAGCACCCTTCTCTGACCCCCAGCATTACTGGGGATGATGAGGACACTGAGGCGAGTGGGTGGGGGCATCTCCTCCTCAGATCCTGTGCCTGGTGGCACCTCGGAGCCCAGCCGGTCCTGGCCAGGGAACATTCTCCAGCAAACACCGAGCGGGAAACCCAAGGGGCAGAGGGCTCATGGCAGGGACCCAGCAAGTGGGCCGTGCCTCTTGGCCCGGCCTGCCCCGGCAGCTGGCTTCCCAGCCCAGCCTGCACCGTGCCAGCTCCCCGAGGCTATTAGCACCGTGCCACGTGTGACCGGGTCAGGTTTCCTGGTGCGCCCCCAGCCACAGGTTGAAATTGCCGCTCCCCAATCCGGAGACCCCCAGCCCCGTCCCCCAGTCCTCAGAATGCGCGGCCCGGCCAGCTGCCACGGGTGGCCCTTCTACTCTCCCCAAGGGCCCTTTCAACAGCCTCTCACTCCCCTCTCATCCGTCCTTCCTGTGCTGGGGGCCTCTCTGGCCAGCCCTATTGTTGTTCAGCTTCGGTCCCTGCTACTTCCTGTCAGGGGTGGGGGTGGTGGGGGAGGGAGATGTCATTTTATCCAAATCCCTGCTAAGAAACAAAGTCACTGGTCCTTGTGTGCAGATGTGGGACTGAGCCCAAAGGTGAGGCGGACTCAAGCAGGCCCCTCAGGACCTCCAGTTGCAGAAGCTCTCGGGCGTGCCTGCTTGGTGTCCTGTGCAGGTGATGTCCTGGGCGGTGCAGGCCTTGAGGGGTCGTGGCCCCGGAGGCTGGGAAGGGAGACCGTGTCCCCCCACCCCCCACATCTCACCTCAGATCCTCTTCAAAACGGTCAAAGAGTTTCACTGACTTTACAGAAGTGCCACCATCCCTACGATGCACCCCAACGCTCACCCTGCCCAGGAGATAAGTCGGGGCGGGTGTGTGTGTGTGAGATTTTCTGGTGGCAAAAGGTAGACCCTGAACCGCTGCCCAGGCTCACGGACTTGAGCCCTCCTGCGTGGCTCGTTAACTGGGGGCTGCCCGAAAAGTCAGAGGCAGGTCATTTCCAAAGACCTGGCATCGGGTCGCTTTTTGCAAATTCTTTCTTGGAAACCCAGACCGTGAGGCAGATAAAAATATAAGGCAGGATGGGCCATCGAGCCTTCCAGAGTCCTGGGCAGTGTGTATGTGTGTGTGTGCGCGCGCACGTGTGTGCATTGGTGAGTGCTCCCTGCCCGTGTTTGTGTGTGTGTGTGTGTGTGCGTGTGTGTGCGCACGCGCGTGCGTTGGTGAGTGCTCCCTGGCAGTGTGTGTGTGTGTGCGTGTGCGCGCGCACGCGCGTGCGTTGCACTCACGAGGGACCGTCACACACACACACTGTGTGTGTGCGCACGTGCGTGCGTTGGTGAGTGCTCCCTGGCAGTGTTTCTGTGTGTGTGTGTGCACGCGTGTGTGTTGGTGAGTGCTCCCTGGCAGTGTTTCTGTGTATGCACGCGCGCACGCGCGTGTGTTGGTGAGTGCTCCCTGGCAGTGTTTCTGTGTGTGTGTGTGTGTGCACGCGCGTGCGTTGGTGAGTGCTCCCTGGGTGGGAAGCCCCGCTCTCCTGATTGTTCCCGGGTTGCTTGCCTCAGGAAGGGTTAAGGGGCCTAGAAGCGCCCGCTGACAGTCGAGGATACTGTGATTGTCGCCTCTATTTTTGTCGCCTGTTTGCCTTTCCAGCTTCGTGTTGCTCCAGCTGACATTTCAATGAGTTTGCATTTGCAGAGCCTACACCAACCGGTGCTCTGGGTGCCGTGGGGGTGTGGGGAGGCCGGCCCAACCCCAACAGATGGAAGGGGGTGTGGCTGCTGGAGAGTAGAATGTGGTCCCAGATCCAGCAGGAGCTGCTGGGAGCATCTGAAATGCTTTAAAGGGAAGAGGCAAGGTGCCACCGACAGAGAATGGGGACAGGACAGCCCCGATCCAAGCGCCTGTTCTCTGGTGCGCTGTGTGGCCCTGGCTACGACACTTTCCCTCTCTGTTTTCACCGGACACGAGGCCCATCTTCCCGGAATGTGAAGCATGCCACATGGCCTTAAATAACATGAGTGTATGCGCACACACACACACAGACTGCACCTTATCTGATTCCCTTTGGACCCGCCGCTCTGATCACACTCCAGGAGGACGGCTTGGGCGGTGCTGACTCCTGGCACACCTTGCTGACCCCTGCAGGCCTCGCTGGCCCGGCGCCCCGGCAGCCGCGGAGCCGGGTCGGCCTGTGGCGCACGTGGCTTCCCGGGCACCGCTGTGTTCTATTTGCGCAGTGTCCCAGGGCCCTTTCCCGCGGCGATATGAATGAAGCCTTCTGAGTTTTTTTTAATGACCTTAAGTAAAGGACGAGTAAATGTCCACTGAACACAACATATTAAGGAAACGACTGGATGGAAGGGACGTGAGCGTAATAAAAATGTGGAGTCGGGACGAGAAGGGCCATACTGGGGAGACAGAGTGGGCGGATCTCCTGGGTTCGCAGAAGCTCTGCCAGGCTGGACCCCACCCGCCCCGACCCCTGGAGCGGGGCCCGCTGGCCTCGGTCCTGCCAGCCACTTTGCAGCAGTAGGGGGGTAGGCAGTCGGAGCAGAGGCCTGGCTGGTGACACGGAGCCAAAAGCTCTTCAGGCGAGTGTCTGAAACTGGGGCACGTACACCCCTTTCGGTGCCAGGATCCGGTCTGTGCGGTTCGTAAAGGCCTGAAAACGGAGGACAATGAAAACCCACTTGTACGTGGTTTAACACGTTATCCTTGGCAAAGACAGCATGGCTTTTTCTGCGGTAGAGGATGTGTGTATCCCAGACACTGTGGGAGAGGTCCCTGGGACCCAGGAGGCCTGAGAGCTCCCCACCCAGGTAGCGGCCGAAACAGGACTCGGCATCAGGCCACGTGGTGTGGGTCCCAGCGCGGCCCACGTGACCTTCGGGCGCCCTCCCATTGGCTGGGGCTCAGCTCACAAGCCACAGCAGTGGCTCAGCTGACTCCGGCCAAAGACCCGGGGCCTTTTTGCGGGGACAGGGGGTCCCTCTTGGAATCAAAGTCTCAAAATCAGCAGGGCTCAGGTTGAGGGGATCAAGGAAAGACGTGTCACTGGGCTCGAGGCAGAGTCCTCAGAGAGAGCGTCTACTGGCGGACATTGGGGGTCGCGGCCCCTCCTAGAGCGGAGCAGGGCGCCTGACCGACGGTCTTGACCAGACGGCCAAGGCTGAGGGTGTGCAGACTGGGGCGCCCCCCACCCCCAGGAACGGTGGTGCAGGATGCGAGGCAGGCAGGGGGAGCGCCTCTGCGCCTCGGTTCTCTCCTCTGCAGCCGGGCGTCCCAGCGGCCCGGTCCTTGGAGGGGAGCTGGGGCAATCGGATGGGGTCACCGTGCAGGGCTTGCCCTCGGTAACTGACACTCCATAAATGTCAGCGACCAGCTTCTTTATTATTTGTTAGAAAGAGGAACCACAGCCAAGCCACTGCTGGCCAGACGTGTGCCTAATGGATGCCACATGCCCCTTCCGGTGGCCGCCGGGGGCCTTGGGGCTGGCCGACGGGCGCTCATGTCCGGGCTCCACCGCCGAGCTGCGCGACCCAGGAACTGACCTCTGGCCCCTGGGCCACAGTGGTCACGCCTGCTGCCAGCTGCTTCCTGGGCGCAAACCCGCGTCTGCAGGGCAGGCGGCAGCAAGCTGGGCCCAGGGCCTCGGGGCAGGTGGGCGCCTCCCGGGTAGGGGGTGGGGGGCTGCGTGCCTGCCCCGCCGGAGTGAAGCTGGCCCCGCACACGGCAGGCAGCGGCCAGAGGGCGGGAGCAGGCCCGCCGGAACGACGCTTCCCCGCCAAGGATGGCTCTGACCAGAGGCCCCAAGCCCCAGGGCTGCTGCTTCCGGCGGGCCGGAGGCAGGGCCTCTCCCGGCGCAGGGAGAGAGGCCTCTCTCCGGGGCCCCTCACAGAGGCAGCCCCTGTGCAGCGTCTGCTTAGGTGCCTGCAGCTCCATCCTCCAGCCGTGGACTCCGGAGCCGGATGGCTGGGGTCAAACCCGAACACAACTGTCCACAGCTCACGCGACCCTGGGCGCCTCCTCCGCTCTCCACGCCTCACTTAATGTTCCCATCTGCAGAACGGGGAGATGGCCGTTCCTTCCTCCTGGCTGTGAGGGTGAGATGAGATGTTTGTAAAGGACTTAGAACAGGGCCTGGCAGTAAAAACGCAGCACGCCATGTCAGCCGCCGTCATTATCGTCTTTATCACCACCATCACTTCCAGCATCGCTTGGCAGGTGGGTGCAGCCCCTCTGGGTTCTGGGGTAACTTTACTACTACGATTATTATTTTGGCTGCACCGCATGGCTTGAGGGATCTTAGTTCTCCAAGCTGGGATTGGACCTGGGCCTTCCTGAGGTGGAAGCGCTTGGTTCTGAGTACTGAACTGCCAGGGAATTCCCTGGGGTAACTTTGAAGGACACAAAGACACATCTGGCTTCAAGAAGCGTAGTTTTGACTTCCCCTGGAGCTCCCCGGACGCAGGGGTATGCGTGGTGCTGACAACTAGTGGGCGCTGAGTGTCTGCTGGGTGCAGACCGTGCTGAGCCCTCTGGGTGGACGGTTCCGGTTCGGCTTGAGAAAGTGGTGCTATTATCACAGTTTCTGATCTCACGGGAGGAAACACACCCGCAGGGACACGCTTCCCACGCACACCAGGTGGGCTCCCGGGTGCCGCAATGAGGCGGAGCCCGGCCGTTTCAGGATGAAGAAGAATTTATGGAGAGGCTGCCAGGTACTCGTGGAATCTTCAGGAAGCCTGGAGAACGAGGCCCAGCAGGAGCTAAGGGCCGGGACAGGGAGGGTGGACGGGGCGAGAACGAGGTCTTTGCCACCGCTGCGGCGTCTCAGCGCCACTGCCTGTGGGAGGGAGTGCCCCACTGCCCTTGCATCCTGGCACTTGTTGCTGAAAATCAGAGTCCCCGAGACCAGGGGCCGGAGAGGTGGCTTCCAGGCGAGAGAGGGAGGCAGTGCCTGGCCTCTCTGGCTTCCTTGCTTCCTCCAAGACCCAGCAACGAGAGGATGCGCTTGCCATAGAAAGGGGGTTCAGATAAAGGGGAACCAGATGGACAGGTAACAGGATTGCTCTAATTGCCAAACAGTTGTCTGTCTGGAGGATGTATCAGTCAGTGACGCCACACTGATGCCATGTAACAAACCAGCCCAAACCTCAGGGGCTTGAAACGAGAGCCGTTCACTCTCGTGGGCCTGTGGGTCGACCGGCGTTCAGACTCAGCCAGCTTCTGCTGGGTGGTCTGCTCATGCGGGCCCACGGGCCGCCGGGGCGGTTCTGCCTCTTGTCCCTCTCGTCCTCCGTGGGCCAGTGTGCTGGCTGTGATCGCTCTTCTCGTGGCGGTGGCGGAGGCACAAGCTGGCAAGGGCGGGTGCACAAGGCCCCTGAACGTCGGGTCTGGAGCTGGCACGTTGTCGCCTCCGTTCCATTCCACTGGCCAAAGTCAAGGGCAGGAGGCTACGCCTCATCCTGGACGCGCCCTTCAGTCCACACGGGGGTGCTGACGGAGCAGCATCAGTGACCCCTCCGTCAAGAGGTCCTGCCTCCCTTCCCGATGCTTCTGCTGCCAGGGGAACCACTGACCGAAACTGCCCGGGAGTAACCACTGGCGTGTGCTGTTATCTTGCAACAGGACGTCCTGGTAAGGAACGAGGAACTAACAAGCCACCATCAACCGGAGGAATTCAGGAAAGGTCCGAAGGAGAGAGGAGATGCCCATCCGTCTGTCCTCCCAGAATCCTTCTCGCTGGAATCCATCTTGCCTGAGCGAAGTGCACCCCACCCCAGCAAGGACCCTGGGTCAGAAAGGTTGACTAAAGACGACCTGGAAACTAACCCTTTCCGTAAGACCCGAGACGGCGAGCCACGTGGCCGAGCAGCCCTCTCGGGCTCTCCTACCCTCCTGCTCTCCGCCCGGGCACCCCTTCCCAATGAACAAGCCTCATGCTTCGTTAGCATGCGTGTCTCCTCAGCCCGTTCATTTCTGAGACGAGCCGCCTCCGGGGCCCTGGAAGGGGTCCCCCCCCGCTGCAGCACTGCCGGCCGTGAGCGCCGAGGAAGCCTGTCCAGACGGCCCGGCTGCAGCGCCGCCCTGGGGCCCTCCCGTCAGTGCGTCCATCGACCTGCTAAGGAGACGCCAGAGCGAAAAGGAGCGCGAGGCCTCAGGGGCGCCTTCAGACGCGAACCGGCTCTGCAGTGGCCCCGGGCGTCCCGCGGCGCTCGTCGCTCGCCATGGAAACCACCTGGGCGTTGCTCTGGTGCTGCGGTTCAGGTGCTCAGTCGTGTCCGACTCTTCGCAACCTGCTGGACTGTGGCCCGCCAGGCCCCTCTGCCCACGGGATTCTCCAGGCACGAATACTGGAGTGGGCCGCCACTTCCTCCTCCAGGGGACCTTCCCGACTCAGCGCGGGATCCGTGTCTCCTGCATTGGCAGGCGGGTTCTTTACCGTTGAGCCAGCAGGGAAGCCCCATGGTGCTCCGTTATTTGCAGTCAAAGCACTTTCTCTGGCACTACGGTACCTCCGGTGTGGGGCTCTTTTGAAGAAATGAGACCCTAACAACAGCCAACACTTACTGAACGGCTTTCAGGTGATACTATTTGCTCCAGGTCACACAGTAAACACATTCCTGAGTCAGGATTTGAACCCAGCGGGCTGGCCCCATGAGGCACACTAACCGCCCACCCCATATCAGAGCACATGAAATGCTTGGCTCACGGCACACAGGAGAAAGCAAATTAGCACCTCTGTTCCTTTGAGAATCGCACACAGTTTTAAGAATCTGATTTTAAAAACCAAGGTGTTAGAGCCCCACCCCTAGCCCCAGGGCACAAGCCCACCTAGTTCTGCGCCCAGTTCCAAGGGGTTCATGCAGAGGCCGTTGTTATCCAAGGGGACGCGGAGGCAAGGCGCTGGGCGCCGATGGTCGTGACCAGGGTCCACACCCGGTGCCTCTCCACCTCCCTCCCTGCTGCGGTGTGGGGGCCCACTCGGCCCGGCCCAGTGCACTGCCCGCACACCCTGAGCCGTGACCTGGGGTCGGGGCAAGACACGCATCTCTTCCTCAAGGGTGCAGGAGACGTCTGTGCCTGGCCCCAGGTCCGAGGCGGGCGGGGGAGGAAGTCAAGTGGAGGTGAAAGTGGGCAGAGAGAGATCCCTAACATCCAGAGCTGTGGTGGACTCTGCCCCCAGGAAGACGTCTGGGGGCGGTCGTCTCGGGTGGCACGCGGGCCTGGCCACGGTTCCCATCTCGGGAGCCGGCGTCCAGGGCCTGGAGGAGGCTGCTGGGCGCGGGGCATCAAGGCTCGGAGGCCGGGCCCAGGCGGCAGCACTGGCCAGAGCCTTGCTCCCTGCCGCGCAGCTGCCCCCACTGCCAAGGGGCGGGTCCCGAGCTGGGCAGCCCCAGGGCCCCAGGGTCCAGGTGTGGTCAGAGGGCAGGGATCAGGCCCCTGGACCACAGCCGATCCTGCAGTGGCTTGTCAGGCTGCCGGCAAGGGCACCGTTAGCCACGCTGGGTAAAGGCATGGCTGGTCCTAACTGTTTGCGTGATCTGCAGTCCCCAGAGGCAGGGCTAGTCCCACGATCCCTGTGGGGGGCACCCGAGCAGCCCCCCATCCCTCCCCAGTCGCTAACTCAGGGTTACGGGAGCCCAGCCTCCCCCAGTCACCGGCCCAGGCCCCTCCCCTCGCCCCTCAGGGTCCTCCCAGGCTCATGCCAGCCTGGCCCCAGTGCCTCCCACATCGCTGCCTTAAGGGGAGGACCCAGCAGTTCTTGGGGAATTGTGGCTGATCCTGGCCTCCGGGCACAGATGCTTTTCCCAGAACTTCAGGGTCTGGAAAAATTCCCAGACGCTCCCAGGCCAGTAGTTCTGTGGGAATTCCCCGAATTACGAGGCAGATTCGCAGTCCCCCTGCCCCCGTACCCCCTCCAGGCACCGCACCTCTGGCTCAGGCCCCGGGCAGGAGTCTGCACGTAGACCAGGGCCCCTGGCAGACTAAGCACGCGCATGCTGCTCCAGCCTCGCTTCCGCACGGCCCGCCCCAGAGGAGGGCCCAGAACCAGCGAGCGGCACCTGGCCGGGCACCTCTGCGTGGGCTGTGGGGGCCAGGCAGGCAGGAAAGTCTTACTAACCACTTGAGATCTTCCTGAACTGTTTCGGTATCTTACCATGAGCACTGACAGGTTCCCGACAGGTTCACCTTCATGAAGGTGAAAGAGGAGAGTGAAAAAGCCGGCTTAAAACTCAACATTTAAAAAACGAAGATCGTGGCATCTGGTCCCATCACTTCATGGCAAACAGGTGGGGAAAATGTGGAAGCAGTGACAGATTTCATTTCCTTTGGCTGCAAAATCAATGCGGACGGTGACCGCAGCCGCAAAATTGAAAGACGCTTGCTCCTTGGAAGAGTAGCTATGTCAAACCTAGACGGTGTTTTAAAAAGCAGAGACATCAGTTTGCCAACAAATGTCTGTCTCGTCAAGGCTATGATTTTTCCAGTAGTCATGTATGGCTATGGGAGTTGGACGATTAAGAAGGCTGAGCGCCGAAGAACTGACGCTTTTGAACTGTGGTCTTGGAGAAGACTCTTGAGAGTCCCTTGGACAGCAAGGAGATCCAACGAGTCCATCCTAAAGGAAATCAACCCTGAATATTCACTGGAAGGATTGATGCTGAAGCTGAAGCTTCAATACTTTGGCCACCTGATGTGAAGAGCTGACTCACTGGAAAAGACCCTGATGCTGAGAAAGGTTGAGGGCAGGAGGAGCAGGGGATGACAGAGGATGAGATGGATGGATGGCATCACTGACTTGATGGACGTGAGTCTGAGCAAGCTCCGGGAGTTGGTGACGGACAGGGAGGCCTGGCGTGCTGCAGTCCTGGGGTCACAAAGAATTGGACATGACTGAGTGACTGAACAACGATAACAACAGCGACTGGTCCCATCATCTAAAAAACAAACAGATATCAGGGGAAACATTTTCAGCGAAAGTCTCTCAAGGTCTCTCCAGAGACCCAGTGGCAATGAGTCTAAAGCTCGCTCAGGGGTGTTGGGTCGGTGAGCCTGTGTGAGAGGGCGGTACGGGGCTGGCGGGAACGACCCTCTCGCCCCACCTGTCCCCGCCCAAGCCAGCCACAGGGCCAGCAGAGTCCCCTTCCTCCCCGGTCACCCGCGGCCTCTGCTGTCCTGCACAGCCAGTCCAAGAACGCCAGTTCCCAGGGAGCCCCCGCTGTGGCTCTGACACTGACCCCAGTGTAGCCATCTGGGCAACCCACGCAGGGCAGCTCTTTGCCTTTGCATCCGAGGGGAGTGGATGCCCCAGGAGAGACCATTCACAGCCCAGACCCCCGGCACAATCCTCGTGCAGGGATGGGCAGGTGTCCCGAGCGTGGTCAGTGATAGCCCTTGGTGGCACTTATGTTGGAACACCTGGGGGACGTCGGCGTTCTCTGGGCTGGCCCAGTGCAGCCTGGAGCTGCTGGTGGCTACCTTCCCATCAGCCCAGGTGAGGCTGCCTGAGAATGAAGCGGCAGAGGAGATCAGAGCCAACAGAAGGGAGTGCCTGGCTGCATGCCCTCAGGCCGAGTGATGCCTCCCTTGCCTCCTCTATCAGTGTCGAACAGCATTTGTGCATCTGACTCCAGCCACGCCTGAATCCCCAGCGCCTGCCAGTTACAGGAATCAACAAGGGCCCCTACGCTTGAGCCTGGTCTTCCGTCACAGGCAGCAAACGGCAGGAGACTCAACTGTGTAACAGAGAAGCTGGGACGTGAGCCCACACCTCTCACTGCCTGGCTAGAAGGGCCCCAGGACGGGACTTCTCAGACGCTTGGGTCCTGGGGATGAAGATTCACCGTGATGAAGAGCCCACTATAACAGCTTCCCGTGATATCAACCACTTGGGGAAGGGCCGGGGAGGAATTTCCGGCAAATGGAACGAGGCTCATGCCCCTGAGCTAGCGAGGCCTGGGTGCTCCCGCTGACACCCTTCCGCAAGCAGAGCAGGGGCAGGTGCCAGAAAGAGCTGCTCTATTTCCAGGCTCCCATGAGGGCCATTTGGGAATCTCTTGGCCCAACAGGACCACTCGGGGAGAAAGCTGTGTGCCCTCTATGGTCTGGCTGCCGACTGTGGGAAGGACTGGACAGATGAAGGGGGCAGAAGGGGACTCCAGGAGGGTGCTGTAGGCACAAAGGCCTGGGACCCGCACCCTCTCCATCGCCAGAACCAGCACCACCACGGCCCCTGTGCGGGCAATCTCCCTGCCAGGAGAGGCGCTTCACGGGCTCCGTCCCATTCAGCTTTCCCATCTGCTATAAGAAGCACAAGCTTCCGTCCATCCTCGTTACAGACGGGGAAACGGGTTCACACAGGTCAAGGGACTCTCTCAAGGTCACACAGCCAAGAGCCAAGATTCCAATCACGGTGCCCGGGCCGGTCCTCTCTGGGCCCCCTTCCTTCATCTCTGGGGGCGGCGGGGTGGTGAGACGCGCAGGGGGCCATGGAGAGGCAGGCCAGGGGCGGGAGGAAGACCGCAGACCACCCAGGCAGTCCCCGCCCACCCCGGGTCTCCTGGGGCCCCGGCCAAGCGGTTCCCCCCCCGGCTCTGACCGCATGCTTCCCCGTCCCCACCAGGTCCTCGGTCAAGCTTCAGACAGGCGTTCCCGCGGCACAGAACCGGGCCATGTCCAGTGGGGTCTCCCGCGGAAGGGGGCAGTTGCAGGCTTGCACAGCCAGCATCAGCATGCGGCCTGCACCGAGGTTCCCATGGCGACGTGGAGCCACCTGTGGCTGCCTGCAGACAGCCTGCTGGGAAGAGTCCCGCAGGGGCAGGGTAACCGCTTCCAGGGCAGGAAGACACCTGTTTGAACTCTTGGTCCTCATAGAGGATAATAATAACAGAAGGGCTAGCGCTTCTTTTTAAGAAAAAAAAAAAAAAAGAAATTAAGATATAACTGAAGGCAGCAGCGTATCAGGCTCAGGAATCCAGCCTGATGATTCGAGGCGTGTGTGTGCTCACCGCCACAACACCCATCAGCCCATCACCACGCACAGCGGCGAGGCTTCTCCTGGGTGACGGCGTTTAAGATCACGGTCAATGCACATTAACGACAGGCAAGCACAGAGCCGCCGCTTCCTTAGCGCCGAGGCGGGCGGAGCTCTCAGGGCTTTCTCGTGCACTTACTGAAGACACCTGGTCCACAGTCCTCTGCGGAGGTGCTGCTCTTATCCCCATTTCACAGAGGGGCACACTGAGTCCACATGGCGGCAGAGAGACGCAGGGCAGCAGGTCAGGAGCAGTGAGCAAGTGAGGGCTGCCCTGGGATGGAGGCCCTGTGCACACCCCATTCGGAGGGGACGGCTGGGCTCCTCTCTCCAATCAGAACAGGATCCCGGGAGGAAAGCGCCCCCAGGAGAGGAACCAAAGGGACACAGGAAAAGAACACAGAGGGAGCTCGTAGGGAGCGCAACGGAGACCACACGGAGAACCGCCCTTCCCTCCTGAAACTGGGGAGGGCTCCGCTGACTGACAGAAGTCTTGAGCTGGTAGCAGTAATGGGCAGGCACCGGAGCGGGAGGGCCAGCAGAGACGCCAGGCACACGGACGCTCGAGCCTGGGCGGGCAGCCGCGCTCCGGAATCGCACCCGCAGCTGTGAGGCTGCAGTGCAGAGGCAGGGCTGCTCCTGGCTCTGCTCCTGGCTCTTCACTGCGGTCCTCACTCGTGGCTCACGGCTCGGTCCCCACAGGGGACGGTGAAGTAAACGGTGCTCGTTTTGTACGCTGGCATATGTGTGGCCACAGAGACACACCGTGGAAGCCTTTTACACGCGGATACGGACCGATCCACAAGACGCAGTGAGGTAAACGCAAGGCGTCTAGTGTGTGCACGCTCAACCGCGTCCGACACTTTCAGACCCCGTGGACTGCAGCCCGCCAGGCTCCTCTGTCCATGGGATTCTCCAGGCAAGAATGCTGGAGTGGGCTGCCGTTCCCTTCTCAGGAGGTTGATCCCGACCCAGGCATTGAACCTGAGTCTCCTGCCCTGGCAGGCGGGTTCTTTACCACTGAGCCACCTGCTGGGCACGGCACCAAAGGCACGTTCCTTAAGGAGAAAAAGGGATAAACGGGACCCCAGCAAAATGAATGACGTGTGCTCCGCAAGAGACTGTGCCGCCAGGATGAAAAGACAAGCCTCCAGCCGGGAGAAAGGACGTCCAACCCCGTCTCTAGGAGAGCTTGTGTCCAGAGTCCTCAGAGGACGCTCTAAGGCCGACAGCGAGAAAACGAACAGCTCAGCTGGGCAAAGGGCAGAGATTCTCAACAGAGTTCTCCACAGCCGATGGCAAATAAGCGCGAGAGGGATGTTCCACACCACTCTCCACTGGGGAAATGCAAACTAGGGCTATGATTAGACAGTACTAGAAACCTGCTGAAAAGGCTTAAAAAAAAAAAAAAGACACAAAAAACCAATAGCATGCAGGGCCGACAAGGGCACAAAGCAACCCGAGCTCTCACACACACCCTGGTGGGGAGAAGGTACAGCAATCTGGAAAAGAGTGGGCACTTTCTCAGCCATTAAACTTAGGCTTACATACAGCTCAGCAACTGCACTTCTGGGTATTTCTCCTAGAAAAACCAAGACTTTAGGCTCATACGAAAATCTGTATGCGAACATACACATCAGCTTGATTTGTAAGAACCAGAATCTGGAAACCACCCAACTGTCCTTCAACAGGTGACTGAATAAACGCACTGGGAGCACCATTGAATGGAATACTGTGGAGCAATCAGCAGGGATGAATTAGTGATACGCAACAAATTAAACGGGTCTCAAAAGCACTGTTCTGAGCAAAAAAAAAAAAAAATGCCGACCTCAGAAAGTTACGTACTGTAGGATTCCATTTACAACACTGTCAGAGTGATATAATTACAGAGATAACAGATCAGTAGTTGCTAGGGCACGGGGCTGGGAAAGGATGTGATTGCAAAGCGTTTAGTGTGCGAGAATTTCTTTGTGGGGATTGGAACAGTTCTATATCCTGATGGTTACAACATCTATCCATGTGATAAAGTTTCACAGAACTATGTACCAGAAAACAAAACAATTACTACATGCAAAAACTGGTGAAATCCAAATAAGGTCTGATTTTGAGTTAATAATACTGCACCAATGTCAGTTTCCTGGTTTTGACAATGCGCCGTGATTATGTAAGATGTTATCACAGTGGGGAGCTGGGGGAAGCAGGGGAAAGGTCCATGGGAACTCGCTGTACTATTTTTGCAACCTCTCGTGAGTCTTAAAGTATCTCAAAATGGAAAAAAAAAAAATCAAGCAGTATTGTTTGGGGGCTACTTGGCTCAATTTGCTATTTTTTGCTGTAAAAAAAAAAAATAACAAGGTAAAGAATGTGTGTGGAGCGAGGCCCATCTGTGTGATGTAAATGCAGGATTCCTGTCGGTGACAGAATGCGGTATTTCTGGAAACAGACACAGGGACTGGGAACGCTGGAGCCGCGCGGGAGGGCAGCGGGACGGCGGGGTGCGGGGGGTGCGAGGGAGACCTGACTCTTCAGTTTTCCTCTTGAAACGTTCGCCTTTTGTGCTGCGGCTGTCTCTCACCCTTTACAACTTTTCAGGTCGTTTTTTGAAACCTGAGAGTGGGATCTGAGGCCCTGGGGGAGAGCAGCTGTCTGCCTGCCTCCAGGAGGCTCCAAGGACAGCCCAGGAGAGACAGCAGCAGGGTGCTGGGGACCAAGCCTTTACCAGGAAGGCGGTTATTTTACTGAGTTCCCGGGAGGCTGGGAACACAGAGGAGTAACTGACGGGGCAGCCAGAGCTCCCGCTCCCGCTGGCGGGGCTGGGAAGCGATGCCACCTTCGTGTCCATGACAGCCAGGAGTGGAGTGGACAAACGTGGCCGCCGCGGCAGCAGAGGCTTGCCAGGCCACTCGGCGGAGGCCTTGCTTCTCAGGCACGCCGAGTCCCCGTCCCCACGCAGCCACACCCTCTGGAAGCTGGGAGCTCCTGCTCAGGGTCCCTGTGGAGTTTGCAGCCCCACACACCCGGGACCTCCTGCCCTAACCAGACGGACTTGCACTGGGTTCTCGCGGCCAGAATCCACGGGGCAGACGCTGAGCCGGGCCCCGGGGTGAGAACGGGGAGGCCTCCTGGGCTGGTGGAGAGAGACAGGGCTGCGGTGGAGACGGCAGGCAGCGCCGCCTCTGTACTGTCTCGTGAGCCTGCTGGGGAAGCTTAGGGCAGACAGCATTTGAGATGAACAGCCCCCGCAGGCTCGGACAGTGGGCCCCGGCTGACCCCGGCTCCAGGGAGCCGTCCGGGTCTCATATCCGTCACCAGGTGGACAGGGACCGGGGACGGTGCGTCCACGGAACCTCCCAGAGCAGTGAGGGAGACCAAGCTGGGCCTCCGTGTGGGCATAAGCGGCCAAGAGGGAAGAGAGAGCCTCGAAGAGAAAGGAACAAACGCTGGGCTGTTCCCCATCCGGAGCCTGCAAGGAGGCAAAGCTAACCCAAGCGGGGAGAAGTCAGCATTGTGGGGACCTCTCGGGAAGAGGGGAGGGCAAGGGGCTGGGGGCAGGGGTGAGGAGGAGCCCGCGTCAGTCACGTGGGTGTGCTCATCTTCAACGACTCAGGCATTGGTGTTCCATGCCCTCTTCTTTACGCATGTGAGACAAAAGGTCATGAAACAGAGGTTTCTTTAAAAAAAAAAAAAAAAAAGAAGGCCACCTCGAGAAGGGGAGAAAGTATTTGCAAATCACCTGTATGACAAGGGGCTAATATCCAGCATGCATAAAGAACTCCTGCAACTCAACAACGACGAAGAGCAAAAACCAGACTTTAAAAACGGTCACAGGGGTTGAGTTGAGTAGACAGCTCTCCAAAGAAGATACTCAGATGGCCAAAGAGTACTTGGAGAGATGCTCAGCGGGACTGACTTAGCGAAATGCAAATCAGTGAGATACCATGCCCGAGCCATCAGGACGGCGACTGAAATGCCAGGACGAGAGAAGAAGAACCAGAGAGAAAGCGCCGTCGGGAGCACGTGGAGAAACTGGAACATTTGCGCAGCCCCGGGGGGAATGGAAAACGGGATGGCAGTTCCTTAAAACACTAAAAACAGAACTCTCATGTGATCCAGCCATTCTACTTCCGGATGTATATCCAAAAGAACGGACAGCAGAGTCTTGAGGAAATATCTGTACACCCTTGTTCAGAGCAACATTACTCACAGCCAAAAAGCGGAAGCAACCCAAGGGTGCGCGAGCAGAATGTGGTCTCCCCGTACAATGGAATATCATCCAGCCTTTAAAGGGAGGAAACTCTGACACACGCTTACAACACCAGTGAGCCCCGAGGACACGGTGCTCGGGGGAACCAGCCGGTCACAAGAGGACCAGTACTGCGTGATCCTGAGATATGGAGTCCTTAGAGCAGTCGAATCCCCAGGCAGCGAGGCAACGGCGGCTCCCAGGGGGCTGAAGGGGCGGGGCGGGGGCATCAGTGGTCAGCGGGGCCGAGATTCAGGCTGGGAAGATGAGGAAGCGCTGGAGATGCTGGTGCTGATGGCTGCACGGTAGTGTGAGTGTACCGAACGCCACTGAACCAGACACACAAAAGGGTTAAAATGATAAAGTTCACGTTGTATCTGTTTTGCCACAGTCAGACTGAGGGCAGGAGGAGGAGGGGACGGCAGAGGATGAGATGGCTGGATGGTAGCCCAGGCTTGATGGACATGAGTTTGAGCAGACTCTGGGAGATGAAGGACAAGGAGGCCTGGCGTGCTGCAGTCTGTGGGGTCGCAGAGAGTCGGACACGACTGAGCAACTGAACTACAAAGAAATCAAGCAAGCCGGTGAAAGGGATGTGGACTGGCCTCTAACTGGATCGGAAGTGGGGGCCTGAGACCGGGGCCCGCCGAGCCTGGGCCTCCTCCCCCAGCGAGAGCGTGGAAGCAGCGGCCGCGTCTGCAGGGCTGGGGAGGGTCGGAGGCCAGGGGTCCCGCTCACGGCAGTGAAGGTGTCAGAGCTCTCGTGGCTCCGCGAGGGGCCACAGACTTCTCCTCCCAGCCCGAGGTAGGAGGATCTGCGCTCCTTCTCCTCTGCACCCTTCTGCTTTCAGGCCTGAGCCGGGGGTAAAGCAGGACCCGCCCTGGGAGCGGCGGTCTCACCAAGCGGATTTCTCAACGCCTTCCCAGGCGGACCATCCCCTCTGGGCTCCCTCGACGCTGTGCTGAAGGGTGGGGAGCTCTCCTCCTGGGAGGATCAGACCCCTACTTCTGGGCCAGTCTCTCTGCCCTGTAAGCTCCTCCGCCTCCACTCCCCGCCAGCAGCTGGATTCAGGTCCAGACGCCACCGGGAACCCGGAGCCTCCGGCAGAACTGCCCAGCCTCAGCCTCTTGGTCTGCATCGCGGGGTGAACGGAGCCCTGCCTCCAGGCCACGCCGCTGTGAGGCCAGGGCTCCGTCGTGTCCTTCAGGGTGTGGACTCCAGGCCAGGATTCCGGGGGTGAAATTCCGGCTCTGCAGTTCCCTGTGTGGCCTGGGGGAGTGACCTACCCTTTCTAGGCCTCAGTGTGCTCATCTGAAAAATGGGGGTAACTTCAGGACAGACCGGGCCAGGACTGCTGAGAGGATGAATCCATTAACAGGCGTGAGATTCTCATGGGGTGCTGGCTCCCGGCAAGCACCCGGCAGACGTGAGCTAGTCCTTTGTCACGTTTCGGGGAAGGAAACTGGGGGTGGCGTGGAGCGTGGTCTGTGAGGCCCACAGCCCTGGCATTCGCAGCCTCCCGGGGACCGTGAGCAGGCCTGCGGGGTCTCGGGGCTTCCACTGGCTGCACCCCGCCTCCCCAGGCCTGGCTCCCTGACCCCCTGCCCCTTCAGCCCAAGTCCATCTGGCCTGAGCCCCGTGCAGCCCACACCCTCCTGGAGAAGAACCCTGGCCGCAGCAGGGACCCAGGGCCCAGGTCTGGGCGGGAGGAAGGGGGTCTGGGAGACAGGACGGCGGGCTGGGCGGAGTCCGACGCAAAGACTGCCCCCTTTTCCCCGGAACCCCAGCTCTGCGTGGCCTCCCTTGTGTTTCCCGGGGCGCGCCACAGGGCCTCGCTGACCTTCTCGCCGCTCCTCTGCCAGAGGGCTGTGCTGGGGAAGGGCGGTCCCTGCTCCGGGTGGTGTCGGCTGGCTCCGCTGAGGTGGGGGCCTGGAAGAAGCATTTCCAAGACGGCGGGTGGGTGCCCACCGCTGCAGGGGAGCTCAGCGGGAGGGGCGGGCGGGGTCCTGGGCTCCCCCCATCTCCTCCTCACTGGCTGTGGGGGCTTCCTCAGGGAGCAGAGGCTGGGTTTCCAGAGCCGAAGTCCCAGAATCCAGCCCAGTGTCCCTCCTCCAGACTCCACTGGACACGCGGAAGAGCCCAGGTTCAAGGGTAGGAGGGTCCACGTCACACCAAGGGTCTGATGGAAGAGTTATCAAAGAACCCGGGAGTCGTGTCTCCAGACTGGCATCCTTAACCTCTGGGACAAGTCTTGGAGAACATGGGGTTCGGGACGCTCTAACGGGCGGCCATCACGGCGGCTGCAAACCGCCTTGTCGTCTGAGCCGACACCAGCCCCAGTCCACAGGGCCTGAGGCGGAAGCCCCTGAGGGTTTGTTCAGGGGCTTACTCTGCTGAAGTGTTTGATTTAGCCTGAACGGAGAGATTTTCATGTAAAAAAAAAAAATTACAAACATTTCTTGAATGGTAGGTTTTACTTTAAAAAAATCCAGATTTCTAGGAAACCTGTAAGATTTGGTAACACTGGTAACCCTCGTTCCCTGACGAGGTCCCTGGGCGGGGTGAGGAACAGCCACTCTGGTAAATCCCCTGGTTCCCTGCGGCCCCCACATTTGGAGCTGGCCCCTGTGGGCCCTTGAGCTGGCAAAGTCTGGGTCACTAATTCTAAGACATCAAAAGAGACTGGGGAATAATCACTCCACTGGGACTGTCAGTGAAGAGGAGTGTGCAGCTGGGAGACGCATGAGGGGCACCTCCATGAAGCCCCTGGGAGAACTTCAGCTCTGTGGTTGGAGGGGGGTAATCCCGGAAGGCTTCTCAGAGGAGGTGACCCTGAGTTGAGCCTTGAAAGACAGGACAGATTTGGAAGCGTCCAGGGCTCTAGAAGGTAGTGATTTTCATCTCCAGGTGGATATCTGAACACTGAGATCAGGAAGGACACAACAGCAAGGTGCCTTCCCTGGGTTCCCAGTCTCTGCCATCCCCAATCCAGGTACCTCATTTCCAGGCGAGAACGAAGAGCAAAATCGGGGCTCTAAGTAGGTAGGGATTTGAAGGACACCCAAAGACACTGGGCCCTCCAGATACTGTCCTCACCGATGGGCCTCACTGCCTCAGATCCCACCATCAGCACCACCCTGGAGACGGCAGCACTCTGCGGGAAGCATGCGTGACTCGTTGCGGGGGGAAGCGGGGGACGTGTGTTTACACAGATTGCTCATTTGCCTCTGAATATGAGACACGCTCAGTCGTGTCTGACTCCGTGACCCCATGGACTGTAGCCCTCCAGGCTGCTCTGGAGTGGGTTGCCACGCCCTCCTGCAGGGGATCTTCCTGATGGAATCTGCTGGAAGCCCTGAGCGCCGCGGGGTCCAGGGGGACCCAGGGACCAGGGAGGGTGAGACTCCGGTGGGCTCCGAGCCTCCAGGGCCACCGTTCAGCAGGCCCCTGCAAGTCCCCGAGGGTCCCTTGTGACTCTGCCATTTCCCAAGGCAGCCCCTTCACACAATTCTGCTGGAAGCCCTGAGCGCCGCGGGGTCCAGGGGGACCCAGGGACCAGGGAGGGTGAGACTCCGGTGGGCTTCGAGCCTCCAGGGCCACCGTTCAGCAGGCCCCTGCAAGTCCCCGAGGGTCCCTTGTGACTCTGCCATTTCCCAAGGCAGCCCCTTCACACAAGGGCCCTGGGAGTTCAGAATCCCCTAATATAATCTCCCAGGACTCTCATGGATTCCAAGAATTCTAAGGACTCTTTATTAAATATTGTCTTTCCATGGTATTTTTGAAAATCATGCAAAGATACTGTGGTTCAAAGATTCCACTTCTAGGCTCCAAGGGTTTAAGACTCGTCCTCCAGGTCAAAGCTTTTACATCCAGTCCTCGTAAGACTTCATGTGCCCAATGTCCTTTCTCATCTGGACCCATAGCGGGAACCTCGTAAATGCCGTGAAGCCAGTGACTTATTTGTATGCCACCCATACTGTGATTTTTCTTTAAACCTAAATAAAACTAGAAGTCAAACCTTTTTCTTTTAATTTCACCTCATTCTAAACAATGATGGTTTCTGTGAAATCGTGGATTTGATACACGAACTGCTACTTTTCTAAAAACATACCAAAGAAGCTTTGGTAATGTAGATCCTGGCACCCCCTCAAACCACCCCAGGCACCACCGGCAACTTGGATACCACATTTCAGAAGCCGCTGTGCAAAGTGCCAGCCCCTCATTCCTGCAGGGAAGGAAGCGTGGAAACACCCACTTGCAAGTGGGCAGCAGATCGCTGCCCTCTAGGGCAATTCTGTGGGCACTGAGAACACGAGGTCCAGCCATACAGGGGTCTCAGCGCAAGGCCGGGCAGTCCTGCTGCCGGTGGAGGTCAGAGCTGGGAGGTTGGGTGCCCTTCTGAGCTCTCAGCCCTGAGACTCGAGTCGGGGCTGGAGCCTCCCGGGGATGCTATGCAATCGCGCCGTCTAGTGGCCAAAATGCAAGCCACTGAGGAGAGGAGCCAGGAGGGGTCAGCTCCTTGACTTGAGAGAACTGAAGATGAGACTCAGGGGCAGATAATGGAGACACAGAGGAAGCTGGCCGCTGGTCAGATACTAAACGGGCAGGACAGAAACAACTTCAGCATCCATCCCTGGATCACTGGTTAAAAACTCCCAGTGCGGGGACTGCCAAGGATGCCATGAAGATATGCTATGGATACGGAAGGATGCTCAGTTGAGAGCGGAAGGAGCCCCCATCAAAGCAACCCCAGGCAGCTTATGCACACACGAGTGCAAACCCACCTCGGGTCCCTCTAGGAGAGAATGGCTGGTACATCTTCCCCATCCACACCATGGCTTGAGCCAGAACCCAGCACTCACTCGGCCCCTCCCCCTCCTCTCCCCCTGGCTCCAACTGCCCCGCTCCTCTCCGTCTCCATGGCTACCACCTTGGGCAGAGCCAGCATCACCTCTGCCTTCACCTCAGCCAAGAGAGCGATCCCGATGCCAGGCAGAGCTCGCCACCTCCCATAAACTCCCCAGAAGGGTCCTGTCCCCCTCTGCCGGCCTGCTCTCAGGGCCCCGGCCCTCGCCCTCCGCCCCTACCTGCCGAGGGCTGTCACCTCCTCCAGCCCCTGCGTCTTCGCGTGTGCTGGTCCCCGGCCCTCAAACACGCCTGGCTCTGCCCCTCTCCCATCTGAAACGTCGCCTCAAAGTCCAGGCCTGGGCACAGTGTCACCTCCCCAGAGGTATTGGAATTTCATCTTTGCATTTTCTGATTTATTTGGGGGAACAAGTGGTATTGTGATATAATGAGAAGAAAGTCAAATTATAAACATTTTAAAACAAAATCAAGTGTAGATTACTGGCACATGGTGCATTTAAAGAAGGGAGAGGTCCGTGTGTCTGGAAGTCTGGGTTTCCAGGTAGGTGAGGATCAGAAGGATGGACACATTAATCATGGGAAAGAGCACAACATTCCAGAAAGGAAAACGTGGGAGCACAGACGTGGTACATTTAAATCTGGTAGCAAATCCTCTTTCCCTCTCAGGATTCACCCTTCCCACATTCTCAGTGTTCGCAGTGAGGCTGATTCGCAATACAGGCGTTATGAATTGGTCTGAAAAATGAGAGGCCCTCCTGGGATTTTTGCCCTATTTTGCCTCCTCTGTTAAAGAGGGTGTTGCCTTTCCACTGGAGCCAGACCTCCCTTGCCAGAGCAAAGGGAAAGCCTGAGCATAAACCTGTGCAGGAGAAACCGGAGCGGAAGACAGAGGGAGTCACACTTGTGAGAACAGCGACGGAGCGTCTGGATGCGGCCACACCTGACGTCATTTCCCTCTCGAAGTTTCAGATCTGTGAACCGATAAATGTCCCCTCTTTTCAGGACTGGGCGAGTTTGCCATTTGTTCCCAGCGCTTGTGAGCTCCAGGTTTCTGACTCCACGCTAGCCTGGGGTTGGGCGGGGGGGCAGGGGATGGTGGCAGAGACTTGCCGTGGACGCAGGGAGGGGCCTGGGCAGTGGCAGCAGGGCAACGAACGTGGTGGCCGTTTCTCGCAGGCAAGACTCTTACTCCCCGCGGCTTGAAGCAGCTAGTGTGGGAACTGCAGAGTCTGAACAGATGAGCCAACCCAGAAATCTGAAACAAAGAAATGCCCTCTCCCCTGACTGCCCACAGGCCACAGTCTCTCTCATCCATGCAGAAATCCTTTGAAAGGACACCCAGGGACGGGAATGGCCTGGGGCAGCTCCCGTTCCTGGCTTCTTGGGGCTCTGGAAGGAAGCCTTCTGAGTCTTCCCAGACCGCACTGGGAAGGCCACGACTCCACAAGACAACCGGGCAGGGGATGAAGTGCTGGGGGTGGGATCAGCTGGAGCATTTTGCACGGCTCTCTGCCCGCTCGGGCATCGCCTGACTGCCCCCGAGGGCCTCTGGTCGGGGAGGGGGATGCTGTGGGGGCGGAGGAGAGAGACGCGGGCCGGCCCCTGCTTCTGGCCTACATCAGGCTCCTGGGAGCTGCGCGAAGGCATGACACACAGGAACCCTGCGGGCCCCAGACGGTCAGCACCAGGGTTGCGTGTCCCCCACGACGACCAACAAGAGTGCCTGGCACAGGGTCGTGCAAAAGGGATTGATTTCCTTTCAGAAAACAGAGCCCAAGGCCTTGCTGAGAGTGAGCAAGGCAGGAGCTCACAAGGACTGAGGCGGGCGAGCACGCGTGTCACTGCCGCGGCTCTGCAGGGCTCCACACTGCCCCCCACCCCCACAGCCATCTCATCCGGCCTCCACGAGGGCGCCACCGCCTCTGAAAACTGCGGCCGGGGACCAGACACAGACCGCTTCCCAGCTGCGAGAGCTGCAGCTGCAAGTGAGTAGAGATCAACAGAGAGGAAGATATTTGTGAAAAGTTGATCCCTACTCATGATGAAAACTCTAAGGAAAAAACAGTATTAAAGAGAACTGCCTTAAGCTGATAACGGGTATCTGACAAACACAGAGATACATACTGACAGAGAGAGACACACACACACGTGCGCACACAGAGCTAACATCATTGCTAATGAAATACTGAGTGCTTTTCTCCTAAGACTCTCCTAGGATCAAGAAAAGGATGTCCATCACTGACATTTCTACTCAAGACTGTATGGTAGGACCCAGTCATCTCAATAAGGCAAGAGATAAAAATAAAACAAACAAGGATTGGAATGGAAATATACAAACTGTCATTATTTCAGATGAGAAAACTGGGCATGGAAAAATTCAAAATAATCTAAAAATATTAGAATGAATGAGTAAATTTAACAAGGTTGCTGGATATAATCAATGTACAAAAATTAATTGAATTCTTATAAACTAGCAACATCTAGAAAATGAAAAAATTTTAAGTCATTTATAATAATATGAAGAATCATCAAATCTTATGAATAAATCTAATTGAAGACGTGTGAGACCCAAAGGTAAAAACTCATACACACTTCAGAGAAACTGCCCAGTCACGTCTGACTCTTTGCGACCCCATGGGCTGCAGCCTGCCAGACTCCTCTGTCCATGGAGTTCTCCAGGCCAGCATACTGGAGTAGGTACTGCTTCCTTCTCCAGGGGATCTTCCCAACCCAGGGACTGAACCCAGGTCTCCTGCGTTGCAGGCGGATTCTTTACCAGCTGAGTCACTGGGGAAGCCCAGAGAAGCTAGAGAACACCTCAGTAAATTGAGGGCAATGCCGTCTTCACTAACTGGTCAACTTAATATTATTAGGACGTCAATTCTCCCCAGACAGATTTGTAGACAGACAGTCCTGCCCAAGGATTTTTTTGACTTTTGTTATTCGGTCAGTAAGTCTTGTCTGACTCTTTATGACCCGATGTACCGCAGCACGCCAGGCTTCCCTGTCCTTCACTGTCTTCAGAGTTTGCTCAGATTCATGTCCATTGAGTCAGCGATGCTATATCCATCTCATCCTCGGTCGCCCCCTTCTCCTCCTGCCTTTAATCTTTCTAAACATCAGGGTCTTTTCCAATGAGTTGTCTCTTCGCATCAAGCGGCCAAAGTATTGTGGCTTCAGCCTCAACATCAGTCCTTCCAATGAACATTCAGGACTGATTTCCTTTAGGATAGGCTGGTTTCATCTCCTTGTAGTGCAGGGGACTCTCAAGAGTCTTCTCCAACACAATTGGAAAACATCAATTCTTCGGCACTCAGCCTTCTTTATGGTCCAACTCTCACATCCATACATGACTACTGGAAAAATCATAGCTTTGGCTGTATGGACCTTTGTTAGCAAAGTGACGTCTCCGCTTTTTAATACACTGTCTAGGTTTGTCATGGCTTCCCTTCCAAGGCGCGAGCATCTTCTAATCTCTTGGCTGCAGCCACCGTCCACAGTGATTTTGGAGCCCAAGAAGATAAAATCTGTCACTGCTTCCCCTTTTTACCCCTTCTATTTTCCATGAAGTGATTGGACCAAATGCCATGATCTTATTTTTTTAATGCTGAGTTTTACAATGCTGTGAAAGCAATACACCTTCAGTAGAAACCTGAATTTTGATCTCTTTGCAGGCTAGCCTGACCTGGTTACGATCCTCTCTCGTGATGCTGGGCAGTGGCAGCTACAGCTCCTGGTGAGCCCCGCGGTCAGGAGGGCGAACAACCCATACACTCACCACCGTTCTGTTCTTCGCTTTCAGCGTAGCATTCAATAAATCACACGAAATATTATCATAAAATAGGCTTTGTGTGATGACTTTGCCCAACCGCAGGCTACTGTAAGTGTTCTGAGCATGTGCACGGTAGGCTAGGCTGCATGATGCTATTCAGTAGGTTCAGTTCAGTTCAGTCGCTCAGTCGTGTCCGACTCTTTGCGACCCCATGGACTGTAGCACCCCAGGCCACCCTGTCCATCACCAGTTCCCGGAGCTCACTCAAACTCAGGTCCATCGAGTCAGTGATGCCATCCAGCCATCTCATCTTCTGTCGTCCCCTTCTCCTCCGCCTTCAGTCTTTCCCAGCATCAGAGTCTTTTCCAATGAGTCAACTCTTCGCATGAGGTGGCCAAAGTACTGGAGTTTCAGCTTTAGCATCATTCCTTCCAAAGAACACCCAGGGCTGATCTCCTTCAGAATGGACTGGTTGGATCTCCTTGCAGTCCAAGGGACTCTCAAGAGTCTTCTCCAACACCACAGTTCAAAAGCATCAATTCTTCAGCACTCAGCTTTCTTCACAGTCCAACTCTCACATCCATACATGACCACAGGAAAAACCATAGCCTTGACTAGACGGATCTTTGTTGGCAAAGTAATGTCTCTGCTTTTGAATATGATATCTAGGTTGGTCATAACTTTCCTTCCAAGGAAAAAGCGTCTTTTAATTTCATGGCTTCAGTCACCATCTGCAGTGATTTTGGAGCCCCAAAAAATAAAGTCTGACACTGTTTCCAGTTTCCCCATCTATTTCCCATGAAGTGATGGGACTGGATGCCATGATCTTCATTTTCTGAATGTTGAGCTTTAAGCCAACTTTTTCAGTCTCCTCTTTCACTTTCATCAAGAGGCTTTTTAGCTCCTCTTCACTTTCTGCCATAAGGGTGGTGTCATCTGCATATCTGAGGTTATTGATATTTCTCCCGGCAATCTTGATTTCAGCCCAGCGTTTCTCATGATGTACTCTGCATAGAAGTTAAATAAGCAGGGTGACAATATACAGCCTTGACACACTCCTTTTCCTATTTGGAACCAGTCTGTTGTTCTATGTCCAGTTCTAACTGTTGCTTCCTGACCTGCATACAGGCTTCTCAAGAGGCAGGTCAGGTGTATTGCTCAGTCGTGTCCAACTCTTTGCTACCCCATGGAGCCAACCAGGCTCCTCCCTCCATGGGATTCTCCAGGCAAGAGTAGTGGACTGGGTTGCCATTTCCTTCTCCAGGGGGGTCTTCCTGACCCAGGGATCTCCCGCATTCCAGGCAGACGCTTTAACCTCTGAGCCTCCAGGGAAGCTCCGAAAACAGGTAGTGCAGTAGTGTTAGTCATTCGGTTGTGTCCAAGTCCTTGCGACCCCATGGAGTGCAGCCCATCAGGCTAGATGTCCATGGGATTCTCCAGGCAAGAATACTGGAGTGGGTAGCTATTCCCTTCTCCAGGGGATCTTCCCCACCCAGGGATAGAACCCAGGTCTACTGCCTTGCGGGTTCTTTACCCTCTGAGCCAGCAGGGAAGGCCAGGGTCTTTTTAGTAAATAGTATTAGCTCAGTTGGATATAACCACATGGGGAAAAAAAATGAACCTTCCTCATGCCACACACAAACACTAGTTGAGCCTTAGATCTGCAGTAAAATGATAATTCTCCCAGAAAAAAAAAAAGAATATCTTCACGACCCTGCGTCCTGCAAAGATTCCTTAAAGCAGGTTGAGAGAAGATGCTTGCAGTATATCTGCGAATAAGAACTCATATCTAGAATATACAAAGAACTTTTATAGATTAGTAAGAAACTGGAGAACACCCAGGTTTCAAAAATGAGTAAAACCTTGCACAGCCACCACGAGGAAGAGGACACCTGAACGACCAGGAACAGAGACACGTCACGGGCCATCCCGGACAGGCCGGCTAAGTCTCAGCAGGGCACCGTCCCCCCGTGCCCCGCTGGCACCGCCCGCCGGCTAGTGCGTGCGGCGGACCCGAGAGGGCTCCCTTCCGGGAAGCGCCCCGCTGCCGTCTGCCCCGGCTCCGGAGAGCCGCCCTGTCTGAGGCCAGGGCCCTTGCAGAGCGGTCGGCACCCGGCGCCGCATGAGGCCTGCTGTTTCCGCCGCAGCGGCTGCTCGGGAGGGTCGCCCGGGGCCCCCTGCCGGCTGATGGGGCCTTGTCGGCCTGCGGTGCCCACCAGCTTCTCCCTCCGGCCCGTTGGGCCCCTCTCCCTGTCTCCTCACAGAGACCTGGCGGCCCAGACTCCATCACAGCACTGGCTTGCGGAGCACGTGGACTCAGAGCAGCCGGAACGCTCAGGAGTACCGCCTGGCTCGGAATTTACTGCCCCTTCGGAACACGGTCTGACGGCGTCTGCTGAGGGCCACGGGTGCATAAACACCCTATGCCTGGCAAACTCTCCCCGGGTGGACATCCCTCCGGAACCAGTGCTCTGTCCGCAAAAGCCTTGTTCACAGAAGCTTTATTCCTGGCGGCCCGGACTGGACCCTCCAAATGCCCCCCCGCGAGAGAAGGGTGAGTCCGTGGTGGCAACACCTGACCGCACCTCGACAGGAGAAAGCTGTTCTGAACACCACGGGGACGAATTTCACTGGCGATATACGCTGCCCTGAGGACGCCAGACCCAGGACAACGTAGGCCGTGGGACTCCCCTCAGGTGCCCTCGGGAACCAGGCTCACCCCACCTGTGCGGATGGAGCCAGGGAGGCGGGGAGGCGGTGCTGGAGGGGCGTCTGGAAGCTGGAGGAGCCCCATGCCTTGGTGGGAGCGGTGGCTATGTGCACGCGTGAGTGTGTGTGTGAGTGTGTGTGAGAGTGTGTGTGTGTGTGTTAGTTGCTCAGTCATGTTTGAGTCTCTGCAGCCCCATGGACCGTAGCCCGCCAGGCTCCTCTGTCCGTGGGATTCTCCAGGCAAGAACACTGGAGTAGGTTGCCATTCCCTTCTCCAGGGGTCTTCCCGGCCCGGGGATCAAACCTGGGTCTCCTGCCTTGCAGGCGGATTCTTTATGGCCTGAGCCACCAGGGAAGCCCATGCGGGTGTATTCACGGGCAAAAACTGGTGAATCTCCGCAACGAAGACTGTGCCTTTACTGAATGCTGCACCTCAGCAAAGAAAATAAGGTGAAAAAACACATAAGGCCCAGGCCTCCATAATGAGCCACATTTATTGTGAACTTAATCTGTTCCCGGTCCAGGGCCTGACATGCAGTAGCTCATATACTCCTCACACGGACACACACACACGCACCCCAACAGACATACCAACACATACTCCAGCATACACACACGTCCCGACACAGAAGCACACAGCCACCAGCTGACAGTGCAGCCCCAGAGCCCCGCTGCGCACTCCCTGTGCTCCTGGCGTCCCGTCTTCCGATGTGATCACACGCCCATCTGCAGGTCCGGGTGCACCCAGGGCCCCCTTGCAGGCCAGGACCGGCCGTTGCGGCCGGCGCTGCAGGGGGAGGACACACCTGAGGGGCAGCGGGTGCCAGGGCCACGCTAGGACACAGACCTGGAAGCTGGGCAGGTTCGGGCAGGTTCCGGTGTAAACTCGGATTTCACCCTCTGCAGCCTAGGGAGGGGTGATCATCACGCCAGGTACCCTCAGCCCCCGAGAGGCCATGCAATCCATTCTTGCCTTTTGTTTTTGAGAAGTGGGGAAAGCTGTGACTTCCTTCACAGGACTGGTGGGTTTGGGGCTCAGAGGTCCTTCAGTCACCAAGCTGGGAGAGGCTCCAAGTGATGGTGGACCAGACCCACTCAGAAATCAGATTTTATCTACCCCCAAGACAGCTGTTCACACAGAGGCCTGGAAGACACAGGCAGGTGGGAGGAGAAGCAAAAACAGCCCTGTTTCCTCCCCCCGCTTCTCCAGAGAAGCCCCTCCCTGCAGACCGAGACCCCAGCGCAGCTGCTGTTGAAAGGACGCTGAGTCCCAGCCGGCCTTCTCGCCTGAGGCTGGACAAACATGCAAATAAGAACCTCGCTGGCGAATTCCTCCACCCACACTCAGGACCACATCCCATCCTGAGGGAGCGGAAGGGAACTCAGACCTCATGAGCCCCACCTCCGGGACCCAGGCAAAACACATTCCTGAAGGTCTAGGGCTTCAGGCTGGCTGTCTGGGAACTCAGCGATGGAAAAGTCCCCGAGCTCAGGGCCCCTGGAGAGGCCGTGGGCTTCGCCACCCCAGACACTGAACCGAGGCACGGCCAGCCTGTGGTTAGGGCTCTCCTCAAGAGAAGCTGTCTTGGCAGGGGATGAGAGAAGGTCTAGCACAACCCAGACTTGCTGCCGTCCCTGAGACTGACATACCACTTCTTCTGTGATGACTTAGGACTTAATCCACTCAGCTGGGACCCCGGGCCATCTGCTCGCCTGCAGGGAAGGCGAAGGCAAGAGGATCTTGGTTTTGGTCACTTGGCCCAAGTTCAACACCCCTGGAAAATTGTGTAACACACATACCAGGCCCACGCCCGGTCTCTCCGGCATGCCAGGCCCTGGTCCTCCCACACCTTTGCTCGGTTCAGTCTGAACCCTGTGAACTCCGGTCTCTGGAGGCCTCGGGGTCCATGGCAGACTGCTTTTCCTGTGTGCGGCCCACGTGCTTTGGTTGGCACACAGGCTTCCCCTCCTTCAGTTTCCGACCTGGGCTTCCTGGCTTCAGCGCTGCGCCTGTCCTGTGTGATGGCACAGTGCCTGGAGGTGCAGATGGCACCCACACTGGTGTCCCCTGGCCCCACAAGCAGGAGCTAACTGCCAGGGGGGCCTGGGCTGGGGGCATCGTCCCAGGCACAGCCAGAGGGTGGGGCTGCCTCGATGCTGCCTGGCGGGAAAAATGAACTAACAAATGCACCCAACCAGCTGACTCGGGCCCGCCAGGGCCAAGTGTGGCGTCTGGGCGACGAGCCTGGTGATGATGTGCTGGCCTCCGGACGCTCCCGGTGCATGGGGGCGGCCGGCAGGCGTGGAAGGAGCGAGCACACGGCACGGGGCCCCTTCTGGGCTGTGCAGGAGGGCCACCTGCAGAGGGCGGGCGCAGCGGGAGGCCGGGGAGGCCCAGGGACAAGCGCGGCGCCCAGGCGACCCTTGCGGGGGGCCCAGAGCCCGGCGGGGGCACGGCAGGCCGCGACCTGTGCTCCCTCGTCTGTCTCTCTGGGTCTCTGTCTCTGTCTCTGGGTCTCTGCCTTTGTCTCTCTGCGTCTCTGTCTCTGTCTCTCTGCGTCTCTGTCTTTCTAGCTACAGGACCCTGCCTCCAAAGGAGCCCAGAGAAATAAGTAATTAGCTGCACTCTGCCCCGAAATCCCTAAGCTCAAGAGAGTTAGAAAGATTCCAGAGAGAATCTAATCCAATATTCATAGGATATTTTAAGATATAATTTACACACAGTAAAATGAGTATATTTTCAATATACAGCTTCCTGGCTCTTACATATGTGTACATGCATGTAACTGCCAACCAGATGAAGATGGAAAACATTTCCAGCTCCTCAGAAAGTTCCTTCACGTCCTTTTCCAGTCAACTCCCGCCTTCACCAAAGCAAGCACTGTAAGCCATTCTACAGATTCCTTTAAATGAAACCACACAACATGTAACCCTTTGAATCTGGCTTCTCAAGCCCAGCACAGTGTTCACGCAGTTCTTCAGTACTGTTGCGTGTATCCATAGTTTGCTCCTTCTATTCCTGAGTTGCTGAGTAATAGTCTATCACATAAAGTTGTCACATGGGTATATCTCCATCGGTTTATTCATTCACCTGTTGATGGACACTTGGGTTATTTCCAGTTTTTAGTTATTATGAATAAAGATGCTATGAACTTTTATGTAAAAGTCTGTGTGTGGACCTGGGTTAAAGGACAAAGGAAATATTCTGATACAAACGGCTGAAAACCCCATTGATGACAAAGGCTTCAGGTATGGCTTGATTCAGGGGCTCACAATCCCACCAGCCTCCACTCCGTCTCTCTACTAGGCTTTCAGCTTTGCCTTTCTGGTACAAGAGCCCGTTCGCATCTCTTTGCCCTCTCCATTCACACTTAGAGCGCTATCTTTCACCTTTGCTTATCCAATCAGCAGACACCGATGGAGCCGACTCTGCCAAGCTTTGAGCTCCGGGGGAAAACAGTGGGTGAGCAAGCTCTGCCCTTGCTCTCACTGAACTTGTGAGCAGCAGGGGTGGAAGACAGACGGACACAGGAGCCCACAGACAGCTCGGGTACGCCAGGAGCTCCACGTGAGAGGAGGGCCTCCAGGAGAGGGAGGAGAGGGACGTCAGTGACTGCCCCACTCGGGGCAATAAAATAAGGCCACGAGGGTGCTGGCGCTTCCAGCCCTCTGTTGTTTCTCCGTGCAGTCTCCCTGGGGCTGCCCAGATGAAGCCTTCCAGATGTCAGATGTCCACACAGGGGCTGTTTGTTTGCCTCTGATCACAGACTTGTTTACGAAGCAAGGCTTGCGGAAAGCATTCCTTATGCACATGGATGATGAAAACCCTGCAGGAGAAGTCCGTGTCCTCTGAGGCTGGGAACTCAGTGTTCCACGTCAGTGTCGGTCTCTCCTTAGGAGCCTTCCGCTCAGCCGCCAGGGCTGGTGGGATGGACTATCTGTCAGTTGAATTAAATGTGTCCTCAGGCTGGAGTCCTGGGGGTTTCCAGGGCGGGACCAATTTGTCCCCAGGGGAAGAGTTCTAAGGAGGATGGAGCCTCTCTCTCCTCCCTGTCACTTCAGGATGGAGAGGCTTTGGATGACCGTGGATACTCTGCCTCAGAGAGTTTTTTCTCTTGGGCATCTGTTCATTTTACAACTCTCCCGTCCAGGCCTGGTACTCACCAGGCGCTTGGGCCATGCTCTGGGGCACAGTGATGAACCTGCGGGACCCAATGGAGCTCACAGTCCGGTGGAGGAGATGGGCGCCCCCAGGCCATTGGGCACTCGTGCATTACATGCGTCGGGACAGACCAAGCATCTGCCGCGGGACAGAAGTGCGGGGTCTTTGGGCAGGTGATCGGGGTGACCTGGAGTCAGTGGCAGCTGGGGTACAGAGATCGGAAGGGTGAGCACACGTGGCGTGAGGAGGGAAGGCAAGCGAGAGGGCAGTGTGTGCAACGGGGAGGCAGGTGGCTTAGGGCGCATCCAAGGAACCACGAGAACCCCGCGTGGGGGCGCAGCGTGAGAGCCGGGCGGGAGACTCGGCGGGCACAGGGCAGCCACGCCAGCCCTGTGGAGCCTCAGCAGTGCTGAGAGGTGAGGAGGGCCAGACGTGTCGCTCTGCGTCCCTCCCTCACGGCGCCACCCTCTGACCCTCCTGCTCCCCGTAGGGTCTTCCGTGCTCCCATCACGCCCTGCTTAGAACCTGCTAATGGCCCTTCCCGGCGGACCGAGTGAGTGAAGGCACTCAGCCGTGTCGGACTCTTTGCGACCCCGTGGACTGTAGCCTACCAGGCTCCTCTGTCCATGGGATTTTCCAGGCAAGGGCATTGCAGTGGGTTGCCTCTTCCTTCTCCAGAGGTCATCGGAAGCCGCGGTCTACTGCCTTTCTTTCCCTTGGGTAGTGTCACGCAGTGAGCTCCTGTAGGGCAGGGGTCGGCACGCCTTCTCCTGTGTTCCTAGCCGTGGTCTAAGCTTGGGCCACCACCAGTCCCATCACCATCGTTATCATCACGGTTCCGTTAATTAAGGGGGAACCACACGCCCTGGTCCAGCCGACTGCACGCACGGAGGCTCCAGCTTACAGACTCGGAGGAAGCGCTGGGCCCTGGCGTGGTGCTTCTGGCTTTCCCAGCAGTCATCCGAAGGGGGCACGCACTTTCAGGGGAGTTCCGGTTGCAGGGGGTAAATCTGGACCCCTGAGAGACAGGCGGTGGAAGAGGCTCTGTGATCAGTTCCTCCGCAGGCGTCTCTCGCATGCTCAGGCCTCCAGGTGCCGTGGCTCCCGTCAGCTGCCCTGGGGGCTTTCTGCGGCTCGCAGACCCCGGCTCTCTCGCAGCTGCGAGCAGCTCAGCAGCACACCTTGTGTTTGCTTCCGCTCCGTCCTGCTTCTCTCCCGGCTTCCCTGTCCGTGCTCCCCGCCCCGCTCTGCAGGGAAACAGCAGTACCAAGTGAGGCACCCAGCCTAGGACAGGAGCAGCAGCAGCGAGCTGTCCAGCCACAGCCCCTCAGAGACGGAGGGGGACCGGCCGCAGGTAGCGCTGGAGACGGCCTGGAGCAACGGGAGCACCTGCGTGCTGCTGACGGGGATGCAACGCGAAACGGCCCCTTTGGAAAACAGTCTGGCAGTTTCTCAAAACGTCAAATACACGCCTACCGTATGACCCAGCCTCAGACTTGTACCTGAATGTCTTGCTGTTCCGTCGCTCAGTTGTGTCCGACTCGGCAGCACACCAGGCCTCCATGTCCTTCACCAACTCCCGGAGTTTATTCAAACTCATGCAAACTAATTTAGCAGAAAGCAGGTCAGGGTTGCCTGGGGGCAGGGTTGGGGGGAAGATGGACTGCAAAGGGGCACAAGGAAACTTTGGGGGGCCCGGGACTGTCTGCCATGGTGCTTGTGCTGATGGTTTCATAGGAAAA
This sequence comes from Cephalophus harveyi, assembly GCA_006410635.1. Taxonomy (NCBI): domain Eukaryota; kingdom Metazoa; phylum Chordata; class Mammalia; order Artiodactyla; family Bovidae; genus Cephalophus; species Cephalophus harveyi. The sequence continues at coordinate 166,522 of SJYT01048256.1, read as the reverse complement.
GCTTAATAAAGATGCTATTAAAAAGCGAGGGGAAAAAAGAAAAGAAAAAAAATCACCAGGTCCAACCCAAACCATAGAGATATGATAACGCCAATGTTATTTAAAGCATTTCAACGGGCAGAGTAATAAGGAAAGCTTCCAAATTCCTTTTATGCAACCAGCATGAATCTGATACCCAAACCTGGCAAAAACAGCATGTTAACGAAGGGTGTGTGCGTGCTGGAGTTATCATTAACTCTGTAAATCAGCTACACTGCATCTGACCTAGTTTCAGAATTTTTCTTTGTTTTTGGTTTTCACGAGTTTAATTACGACGTGGCTTTGTGTGGATTTCTTTGGGCTTCCCCTGTCTAGGGAGACCGGCAACCAGCTAGGGCAGGAAGAGGAGGCACCCTGGCCTCCAAGACTGATGCCGACGACCGGGCTTCTCACTGGTGGGACCCAGAGTGGGGGCGGGTGCTCAGAGCCCTCAGGGGGTCCCTGACGCCCACCGCCCCCTGCTCCCACCGATCCACGCCTGCTCCCCACGCCACAGCTCCCACCTCAGCGGGCACCTCCTTCTCCTCCCTCTTCTCTGAAAGCCTCCGGCTCCTGCAGTCTCCAGCCTCTCCCTGTGATCCACCCCCACCACGTGCAGAAGCCTCTGCTCATTCCCCGTCCCAGGCTCTGCTCCCGCACAGCCCAGAGAACGAGGTGCACACTTAGGGGCACAGCCCACCAGGGGAGCCTCCCTCTCCACAACCCTGCGCCCGGGGGTTCGGATCCTGCTGGGGACCCACCACATTGTTCGTGACGCTGCATCTCCACAAGGCCAATCGCTCTGCCTGGTGGTCCTGCCCTGCCTCTCATGGGCAGGCCACGGGTCTCTCCCCACTCGTCATGGGACCTGGCAGCAAGCAGACGCCCCTGGAGACCTGTCGGGAGAAGATGCTCCCAGATGTCGCTCCGTGGGGCTGGCCCTGCTTGAGACGCTCTATACCTGACTGTGATCACAAGGAGGACACGCTCCTGAGGGACAGGGGTCATCCAAGCAAGTTATCAAGCCAAGGGGATCGTGAGAGCCTCCCCAGTTTGCAGCAAGTTAGTTGGTCAGAATGGTGACCTGGTGAACCCCAAAGTGCGGCTGGCCTCCGAAGTAAGGTAGTCTTGCTGGCGGCTGTGCCCTTTACCGGTAGAGTCTCTAGGTGCTTAGTGCCGGCCCTACACTGAGATGCTGAAATAGGTATTAATACTTTCTAAGTGAAAAGGGCCCACAAGAAGAAACCACATCCTTTCAATAGAACGCCAACTAATAAATGTAGAGTGGATGGCTGGAGTGAGGAGATACCCTTTGCAACCATGGCAGGAACAATCGATTTGAGCAAGAATCATCAAAGCACACTAGACCTCGTGGGGGGACATTTGATGAGGCAGAGGACATTTGCATGATGGGAGAGCAGTCTCACCGCACAAATTATTTACTGATTACAGGGGGGAAAATCGTAACTTTACGTGGAGAAACCTGGACGCCATTCTAGCCAAGAGATAAAAGTTAACATCACCAATAATGGGACAAATTCACATCCAGCGCTTCTCGATGAGGTCTCAGGAGAAAGACACAGCTCCACGGCAGAGGAATTTTTGTTAGAAGGCATAATCTGAGTCAGTCAGGAGGAAACACCAGACAAACTGGGGGCGCTTTGTGAATACTGGCGCGGACTCCTCTCAGGAAAGACACATAGGGGCTCCCTGGCGGCTCCGTGGCAGAGAATCCTCCGCCTGCCAAAGCAGAAGACGCGGGCTCGATCCCTGGTCTGGGAAGACCCCACGTGCCGCGGAGCAACTGAGCCTGTGCTCTGCAACAGAAGAAGCCACCGCAGAGAGAAGCGCGGCCAGAAAGGAAGAATAAATAAACTGGTTTTACAAAAGAAAGACAAATAAAGGCTGAGAAACTGTTCTGGATCAAAGGAAACTAAAGAGACATGAAAATGATCCCAGACTGGATTCTGGGCCAAAAGAAAAAAACTGCTAAACAAATATCATTGGGACAACTGGTGATATTTGAACGTTTGCAGATATTAGATATCATTATCGTCTCGATGTTGATTATACTGCAGTTATGTAAATGAATGTTCTTATTCTTAGAAATAGACAGTGAAGTATTTAGGGGTAAAGAGCATCAGGTCTGTGATTTACTCTCAAATAGTTAAGAAGACACAAAATTGTACATGGCAATTTGTAAATAATAACATACAAAATATAGTGATATATATTAAATATATAATATGTGCTATATAGAAAGGAAGGAAGGGAGAAAGAGAAACAACGGAAGGAAGAAAAGGTAAGTTAATGGGGCATCACGTGACCATTGATGGGTCTGGGTGAAAGGGATATGGGAGTTCCATGAATTATTCTTGCAACTTTTGGTTAGTTTGAAATTATTCAAAATATGAAAGTAAAGAAAACAGCAGATATACTCGACCCCATTTGTAAGTGAGGAAACTGAGGCTCAGCGAGGTTATATCAACAGGCCTGAGGATGCTCGGCAGTGGGTTTTGATTTAAGCTTCTTCCCCTCTACGCTAGGGTTTGGTTCCAGGGCTGCCAACTGTCACCTGGCCGCGAGCACCTAGGAGTCCTGCCAGCTCTGAGTTCCTTGAACCTCTGGGAAAGCTGCCCGGAGTGTTGAGTTGGCCCAGAAACACCCTCGACCATCTGGCCATCCCAAGGTTCTCAGTCCTGCCCACCTTTGCGGCTTTGCTCACAACGTTTCCTCTGAGTTTTGAAGGGCTGGGCAGCAGTGAAGATGCAAACTCTGGGTTAGGCAGAATCCCAGTGTTGTGATTTGAGTCAGAGTCTTCGGCTCACTCTGCAGACCGTTATCTGTACCTCCAGGATGGGGCAGGGACTACGCCATGGTGCAGGATGCCCCAGTCACTGTACCTACGAGACCCATGGCCATCTCGTTAAAATGCAGATTTGGACTCGGCAGGTCTCAGGGGGAGCCGAGCCGCTGTATTTCTGGCAGGCTCCCCGCTGAAGCCGTTGCTGCTGGTCCAGTGACCACACTTTGAGTAGCCAGGATCGTGCACGCGGTGCCCCCAATGAGACATCTTGTTCGTAATTAATGCTCCACCGGTTCCACGGGGGCTCAGGTGATAAAGAATCTGCCTGCGATGCAGGAGGCCTGGGTTCTATCCCTGGGTTGGGAAGATTCCCCTGGAGAAAGAAATGGCCCCCCACTCCAGTATTCTTGCCTGGAGAGTCCTGTGGACAGAGAAGCCTGGAGGGCTATGGTCCATGGGGTCGCAAAGAGTCAGACACGACTGAGCGACTCACACAACAACAGTGGTAGATACAGTAAAGAGAATGATAAAAAGTCACCATCCCTGGAAATCCAGCCCAGGTGTTTGCTCCGACGCCCTGGCCTTTTCTGATGAAAGGACTTGCACCAGTTTATTAGCAGGGACAGATTTTTTTTTTACCCCCCTGGCACGGACTTCTAAGAGAAATTGATCACCTGGATCCTCAGATAAGGACTCCGATTAGAACAAAAGACCACGTCTTCAGTCCTGCCGCGGAGGCCAGCCGTGCGTGAGCCAAGAAGAGCGGGCAGGCGGGGTCTCAGGTGCCGGCCGCGTCTGCAGCGCCCGCCTGTCTCAGGGGCCACGGGCTCCCAGCTCCCCGCCTGCCCGCCGCACAGGGGCAACAGTGACCTCCCCCCAGGACTGACGTGACGGCCGCAGAAGGCACCTGCCCGTCGTGGTCACCTGCTCGGTAACAAGACCTTCAGCCTGCACCGGTGAAACAGCTGAGAGACCAGCTGCTGACCGACACCGGCCGGAGATAAAAAGGACCCGCGTGATCCTTACCGCTGACCTTTGAGGCAGACGCCGTATCCACCACCGGCGCCCCGCTCCGCAGATGCGAAAGGGCTGTCCTGCCTCTGGTCAGGTGGCTGGCGGTGGGCACAGCTGGGCTCACCTGCAGGCAGCCAGGCCTTCCTTCTGATGGCACCGCAGAGAAGGCCCTGAATGCGCTTGCTCCCGGTCAGCTGGGTCTAATGCAGACCCTTCCCAAAGCCCGGGGCCCGGAGCTGACTGTCCCTTCCTGGAGGCATTTCTGTAAGCAGCTCGGCCGGTTGGTTCTGGGAACGGTGCTTGCTGGTGAACTGGCTGGAGCTTGAGAAGCTAGAGAGGGAAACAGGCTTGGCTGGGCCTTTACGGGCAGCCATCCGAGCAGCCCCATCCCAGAGCCTGTGGAGACCCCGTGTCCGTAGCGCAGCCGGATGTGGCCGTGTGGCTGTCGGCCTGGCTGAATCACTGGCCACCCCCCTCACCTTCCTCATCCTGCATCCTGGTCCTGAGACTAGCCCTGGCTCTCCCTAACCCCCTCTCACAGAAATCCCTCCCTGGGGAAGGGGGGCTTCGGTTCCTGGGCCAGGCACTGTGAGCGCACCAGGTTCGTCCCGCTTGTGGCCAGCAAGGGAGAGGCTGTGAGCCCCCAGTTTACCGATGGGGCTCAGACGGAGGGGCGTGTGCGCTCACGTGCATGACTGACCCGGGTGGCTGAGTCCTGGTTCCACCCTCCTCGGCGAGACGACCGGTGGCTCTGGAAGGCAGGTGTGTGGAGGTCCTCGGACGCGGAAACACAGGCACCCTCTTCGCCGTGACTCCCGCGAGCCCTCTACCCCTGGTCCCGGCCGGCCGGGGTCAGGAGCCCCGACCCTGTCGACTGAGTCGCGCTCAGGTGCAGGTGCGGGTCCCTGACCGACCCGGTACGGGCCGACCGGTCTCGATTAGGACCCGACGACGGCCTTGGTGACCTTGTCCCCGGAAGAACGACAACTCCACTGGTCCGTCTGTCCTGCGATCGGACCTCGGCACCCCCGTGGAATCGGGGGTGCCCCTCCCTGGGTGGACGGTCCCTGCGGGACGGGCTCCCTTCGTCTCGGCTCCGGGTCCCTCTCTGACCGACGACTGGCGTAGGAGATTCCGAGACGTTCGCGGACAAACGTGACGGGCGCTGTGCGTCGAGGATGCAGGGGCTCGTCGGGGACAACGAGAACTCGACTTTGCTTCGGAACGACGTCGAAAGTGCCTGACCGAGTCGGAAAGGTCAGGCTCCCCACCGTCTCCGACTCCCGTTCGCCTAGACCGAAGTATTGGGTTACGACTGAAATGAACAGTTTAGAACTACTTTTGATCTTTCTCTCGGTGCGTCCTCCTGCGACACCCGTACGTTCCCGATGACGGCCGCACACTGAGGCCGGTCGGACGGTGTAGCGGCGACCCGGAAACAATGGTCTTGCTCCGGGGTCTGTCGTCCCTGGAGTCCAAGGGGCCGTGTGTCACCCGGACACACGAGTCCGTGGAGTCAGTATAGACTGAGAGACGTTGGGGTACCTGGTACCTGGTGGTCCGAGGAGACAGGCACCCCTAAGAGGCCCGTTCTTGTGACCTCGCCCAACGGTACGGGAGGAGGTCCCCTGGAAGGACTGGGTCCCTAGCTTGGGTGCAGCGAATGTAGAGGACGTAACCGTCCACCCAAGAAATGGTGATCGCGGTGGAGTTATTTACGAACAAGTCTATTTAGACTTCATGTGAGACTGGGGGGTGGGGGGGTCGGGGGTGTTGCCTGTCGACGGACCCCTGTCGACTAGGCAGTGGAGTTCACAAGAGAAGAGGAGGGACGGGCGTCGTAGTAAAAGACATGTGTTTTCTAAAAAGAAGACTTTTTTCATGATACTCAATTATTCTGTGAATATTTATCAGTTACAACCAAAGGAATGAAAATAAGATCCCATGGTATGAAAAACCCCTGCTGTTTAGGTTTCTAACACGATATTCAACTATTTTCCTTATTTGATGTTTTTCTCCAGAAACCGAACAAAACCAATCTGCCCTGAAGTCTGGAAATGAGATCCTGTTCCCACAGCATCTCTTCTGTCTGTTGGGAGTGGGGTGGGCACGCTCGGCAGTTGCCACGGGCTGCTGAAAGGGGACAGCAGGTAATGGGAAGCAGCTGCTTGGCCTGCACGCGGCTCGAAGCCCCAGATCGGTGACGAGGTGCCGCAGACAAGAGACAGGCAGCTGTGGTTCGGGTGGAGGGCCCCCGAGTGGCCGAGCTCCCCCGGCGAGGCAGGGCCGGCTTGGCTGGCCGCTGTGCACGAGGCAGCTCGCCCTGTACCAGGCAGCTCGCCCCGCACACACGGTCTCCGTGCTAGAGCCGCGTGCACCCGCAGGCGCTGGGGGAAGGCCTCACTGTCCTCCACCCTGCCGCAGCTTGTAGCTCTCCTCCAAGACGCCACCCACCCGGGGCCCAGAACAGCCTCTGCCTGCATCAGCTGCACCAGCGGAAGGCACGTTACCCTTAAAGGGCCACAGAGGAAGCATGAGAAACCCCCAAAGGCGTGGGGGCCAGGCGGCCTCTGTCCCAACCTCCGTGCGGCTCTGCTGATGCAGCCTGCGAGCGGCCACAGACGCCACGGGAATGAACGGGCGAGACTGGGTTCCAATAAAACTTTATTTTCAAAAAAGAGGCGGCAAGCTCGACCTCAGGCTGTGGTCGGCGGCTCATCGGTGCCTCTGTTCAAAACCCTGTAACGGTTCCGCATCCCCGCAGAGTCAAACCCAGCTCCTGACGTGGCGGCAGGGAGCTGCGGGGCAGCTGGGTCCCCCAGCGCCACAAGCAGCGCCTTCCGGCCGCGAGGCCTTGGCGCTGGCCGCTTCCTCTGCCCAGAGCACTCAGGGGCCAACTTCTCACTGTTGCAGGACTCACCATTCCCGTTACTGAGGTCTCACAAAGACCGTTCCTTCAGCCCTCAGGAGTGACCGTCAGCTCCCTCCCTGCCCGCTTTTTAAAATGTATGATGCATTTACTGTTGGCCGTGCTGGGTCTTTGCTGCCGTGTGGGCTTTTCTCCAGCTGCAGCACGCAGGCTTCTCACTGAGCGGGCTTCTCCCGCTGTGGCTCCCGGGTTCTGGAGCACAAGCTCGGTGGTCGTGCCGCATGGGCTGAGCGGCTCGGTGGCACGTGGGATCTTCCCGGACCGGGGATCGAACCCGTGTCTCCTGCATGCGCAGGCAGATTCTTCACCACTGAGCCACCACGGAAGCCCCCTGCTAGCTCTTTATCGGAACACCTTGTCTTATTTTCTGCATAGCAGGCACCACCATCTGAATGAATCTCTTTTCTGTTTTAAATTAATTAATTAGTTTTATTTAAATTTTTGGCTGCACTTCATGGCTTGCAGGATGTTCCCTGACCGAAGACGGAGCTCAGGCTGTGGCTGAGCTCAGGCCCTGGACCGCTGGGCCATCCGGGATCTCCGGAATGATCTCTTCCCTTGGTTCACCTTCCCGGAGTCCTTCTCCCATAAGCTGGGGGAGGGGAGGGAACCCGAGGTCCAGCGGGCCTGCACACAGGGTTGGAGGGCAGTGCTCTGTGGAGAACGAAGAAATGAGAGGATTGGCAGGCAACCCAGTCGCCTCCCAGGCCGCTTCCCCGTCCTCCCGTTCCCAGGACCCCACAGCCCTCTGCTGACAGAGCCGTCTTTCACAGCGACCATCTGATCACCCCTGCCCCTGCCTGAGACCCTCTAGTGACGGCCACTGTTCAAAGTCCAAGCTCCTCTGCTGCCAGAGGCCCTGCCCAAGCGGACAGCGGCCTGCCTCTCCCCGCTCGACTCTCCTTCTGAAGCCAGGCTGCCCTGGGGGTCCACGGACGTGATCCCTAAGGACACCCTGTGTCGGTGGAGGTGTTTCTGCCTGATCAGAAAGCAGGTTATGTTCCAGGAATTCACTTTGAACGAAAGGATGAGGCTGTGAACACCTGATTCATGAGAGGCCGGGAACCCATCCAGTTTCCTCCAGTCACCCGGCCCAGATCGGGCTCTCGCAGTGACGCACTCCGGGCAGAGAGAGAGAATGTGATCTCTTCAGACTGACGCCAAGGCCCGGCGGGGCTGGCTGTGGAGGCGGTGGGGTGTGGCACACACTGCCTTCAGGGCTCATTCTGGCCTGACTCTCGGGGGAACCGGGACGCAGAGCAGCAGCCTGGCACTGTGAGCGCCTGTGTGGCTGTGTAGACGGCACTGTGCAGATGGCACAGAGCAGATGGCACAGTGTAGCCACGCTGTGTGGACCGCACTGTGCAGACCTCACCGTGTAGACCTCACTGTGTTGACTGCACCATGTAGATGGCACTGTGTAGACCTGTGTAGATGGCACCGTGTTGACCGCACTGTGTAGACCTCACCGTGTTGACTGCACTGTGTAGACGGCACCGTGTAGACGGCACTGTGTAGATGGCGCTGTGTAGACCTCACCGTGTTGACCTCACCATGTAGACGGCACCGTGTTGACCACACTGTGTAGACCTCACCGTGTTGACGGCACCGTGTAGACGGCACCGTGTAGACGGCACTATGTAGACCTCACTGCATAGACCTCACTGTGTCCTCTGCTGCTGCACTCAACGACACTGGAGCGCAGAGACGAGGCCGTGTGGGCGGCCCTCATGGGTTAGATATAGCTTATGGCTTGGCTATACTGAGGTGAGAGACTAGAAAGCTGCCGCCTTAGCGCTTCTTCTCCGATCGGCCTAGAGAGTAACATCAAAGCGGCTGAGCGTAGCGCCAACCGGCTCACGGATGCGGCGTCGCACGGGTACTTGAGGTGAGAAGACGATGACAGAGGCACTTGCGTCCCAGGCGTGTGCTGGGGGCGACCCCGAAGCGCCTGCTCTTCTGAACTGATGCCCATCACGCAGAGTCAACAGAGCGCCCACTCTGGGCGTTATTAACGCGGGCCGCTGTACAGGGCGTCACGCCCGCCAGGCTTACGAGCGACTACTTCCCGTCTCCGACCGCCGCGCCTATTTGGTTCCCACTTGCTTTCACCTGACCTCTCCGGCCCTATCGTGAATTCTTGCCTCCTGCCCGAGCAGCTCCCCCTTTCTGACGGTCTCCAGATTTGGCCCGTCCTGACTCTGGGGTCCTGGCTCTCCCCCTCGGGCTTGGCCTCGCCTGCTCACCCCTCGCTGCTGGTGGGTAAGCCGGGCCGCGAGCCCCCGGAGCAGGGAGGAGGTGGCGGGCAGCGCTGATGGGACAGAGGCGGCCTCCCCACCCGGGCGCCTGCAGCTCTTCCACAAGGGCCCTCGCTCCGTCACCCTCCTCCGCCAGGGCACCCCAAGGCCAGGAAGTGCTGACTTCCCGGGCCTGTCCTGTCGCTCTCTGACAACACTCTCAGAGGACGCGAGCTGTCGAAAGGCCTGAGAGCGGCCCTGAGGCCATCTGCTTCCTGCAGGGTGCTGACGCCGGGTGTGAGCTCCGAGGCGGCTGTCAACACCCATTCTGCCTCTCACCTGCTGGGACCGGCGCTGGAGCCGGCCACAGAAGGTCATCACTTCCCCTTCTCGCCGGCACAGGCTCCTGTGCTTGTTCTGCCTCTGGCCATTCATGCTCAGCAGATAACCGCGGCCACGGCCCCGTGTGGAACACGGGCAGGGCTCCGAGCGAGCCAGATATAGCCTGTTATCGCTGCGGTTACAGTGTGTGGGCTCATTGAGAAGTTTCGGGACACTTTATCAATGAGGGCCGCTGTGCCGGGAGCTCTGGCGTGGCTCATCTGAAGGACCAGAGGTGCAGATGAAGGCTGTGGAGACAGCCGGCCTGCTTATCTGGCATGCTTTCCCAGTGAGGTCAGACACCAGCGCCACGCCATCTCCCCTGATGGAAACAAACCACAGAAGGCCAGAGCCGGACGCCCAGGGAGGCTTCCGGGAGGGAGGCGGGAGACCCAGGTGAGGCCAGGTCTTGTCCAGGGTCCTGCAGCGAGGTCAGGTCAGAGACTCGGGTCCACAGCATAAGAGCCCCGGTGCCCCCCGCAAGCAGCGTCAGGCTTCCAAGGAGGAGCAGGAGGTTTGAGGGTGTGCATGCCTTGCTTTTCTGCCTTTAAAAACATGAAGGGGTCAGCAGAAGTCAGGCACGCGCTGTTTCTTTAGAGCCCCACGCGAAGCAGGACTTTTCATTCCCGTCAAGTGTCTGCATTTAAAACATTTCATTCAGGACGTCCCTGGTGGGCCAGTGGTAAAAGAACCCGCCTGCCAGTGCGGGGGGCGGGGCTTTGACCACCAGTCCGGGAAGATCCCGCGCGCCCTGGAGCAGCCGAGCCCGCGGGCCCCACCACTGCGCTCGCGCCCTGGGGCCCCTGCTCCGCACAAGAGAAGCCGCCTGAGCGAGAGCCTGGGCACCGCAGCGAGGAGCAGCCCGCCCGCCACGGAGACCCGGCGCAGCCGAAGATGAATGAACAAACAGATGCAGGGTTCATATTTAAAAAATAATAACTGCGCTCGTTTTCAGGTTTTCTTGTGAACATATAAAAATAAAATGCCGTTAGAAGAAGCACGCTGAGAACTGCTAAGTGACGACAGTTTTCGTGTCAACGGCACCGCACGACTCCAACGGAAAACTGCCTAGTTCCTCTGATGCTCGTTTTTTAAAAATCCAATCCAATTCACTGACGTTCATTCAGCCACAGGCGATGTGGGGGACAGTACTGTGAAGGCTACTGTAAACTTAAAGTGCAACTCTAGAGAAAAGAGCCACCTGTTTCTGAGGCGGTAACACGTGTAAAAATTTTATTGGTATATATAATCATGATCGGAGAAGGCACTGGCACCCCACTCCAGTACTCTTGCCTGGAAACTCCCATGGACGGAGGAGCCTGGTGGGCAACAGTCCATGGGGTCGCTAAGAGTCGGACATGACTGAGCGACTTCCCTTTCACTTTCCAGTTTCATGCATTGGAGAAGGAAATGGCAACCCACTCCAGCACTCTTGCCTGGAGAATCCCAGGGACGGAGGAGCCATCTATGGGGTCGCATAGGGTCGGACATGAAGCGACCCAGCAGCAGCAGCAGCAGCAGCATAATCATGACAAAACAACGTTCTACTAAATAGGATTGCATTGCAGGCGGATTCTTTACCAACGGAGCTATCAGTGAAGCTCTCTATTCTAATGAGTAAAATTAATCGTGGTATACACAGACTTTATAGTTGTCTCCAAATAAGCTGCAATATTAACTACATGAAGGTTTGTATAGCCCCATACTTAGAGTAACTATGTTAGAGTATTTTCATGATAAATGGTGAAAACAAAAACAAAAAATTCCCAGTTCACAACTCTGATGACTAGATGGTTGCTCCAGTGTGTATCCGTGAGACCCACAGGGAAGGAAGACACCTATCCGTGCCCACTGGTCCATCTATAACTGCGTACTGAGTGCGCCCACCCATTCCTGTAGCAGACCTGCTCCGGGCAGAGGGGCTGTGGAGGCGAACCAGACATCCAGGGCCCACTCTCACAGAACTCACGGGCATGGTGGGTAATAAGCAAATAAGAACAGAGAATGTAGAGAAAATAGATGATGATAGGTGCTTTGAAAAAAAAAAATAATAAGCAGATTAAAGGCACAGAAAGTTCGGGGGACGTGGGTTGTTGTTGATACAGGGTGGCCAAGGGAGGTACCGCAGAGACGCTGACGTCTGAGCAGAAATCTGAAGAAATAAAGGAGCAAGTTTCGGGGGCACTGTGGGGAGTTGTGCAGGTGGGACAGAAACACTGCAAAGGGCCTGAGGCAGGAGTGAGCTTGAACACAGCATGCAGAGGAGGCCCAAGCGGATAATGTTGATTTGGGGGTTGCTGACCTACAGGAGGCCTTTAAAACTTTCTACAAGATACAACAAAACCTGCTAAAAGGAGATATGATGAAATGACCAAGGGAGTGAGTGTGGCCGGAGCCGAGGAGCTGGGGGAGAGAGTGCCCGCAGGAGAGAGTCGAAGCCATGCCCGCTGCTGTGGAGTGGCCAGGAAAGAGAGAGGGGCGACCACTGGCCACGGGAGTCAGCGACTCGGAAGCCCCTGCGGGCCCTGGTGGACGGTCTCAGTGAAGTAACAGGTACAGAGGCCTGGCTCTGAGGTCAGAGGAGAGGAGGTCCTCACCACCCGGAGTCAGGATAGACTCTTGCTATCTCGGGTTAGCACTAGGGCACAGGGTCAAGACAGGAGACAGCTCTCAACGTTCCTAGAAATACGGCTCCTCCGCCGGCCCCTGGATCCCACATCCCCATGGCCAGGAGAGAAGCCAGGCTCCAGCTCGGAGTGCTCCTAGCAAGGCCTCCTCACTCCCACCCAACCCTCAGAGCCTTCCCACTGCCACCCATCTGCTCTGGAGACAGTCAGGGCCCATCGCAACATTGCTGTGTGGCTGTCAAAAGAGAGATATTAATCATACGTATAATATACAACAAAGGTACCAAGACAACTTACTGTAAGCACAAAATGGACAAAGTATACTCTGAAAGAGAATAATGGAGGGAAATGATTATATCAGAAGTCTTGGAGAAAGCCTTTCTCAGGAAGTGGCTTTAAAGCTAAAACATAAGTAAGAATCCACCATGCAACAAACGATGGGAAGACCGCTGCGGTGGAGACGCACGCGCAAAGGCTCTGAGGTGAGATGCGGCGCTGAAAGTGCGAGACTGGCGGGAGACCGGGAGGACGGGGCCTCTGGGAGGCCGGAGGAAGGCTGCCGTCAGGCTTTGCAGGGCCCTGCAGACCGTCAGAGAAGGCTTTGGGTTTCATTTTTCATTCCAAGTACAATGGGCAGCCACTCAATGAGCAAACCATTGTGTCCATCTAAGCACTCACTATTTTATGCTTGAAAAGAAAGGAAAACAGTCAGAAGCAAGACATGAAGCTTCCTTGAGGAAATGGGGACAGACAGGGCCTCTTCTGCTCCTAATACTTGGTTCTCATATAAGGGCCACTGTTCCAAAGTGCACACTGCATCTTTTTTTTTTTTTTGCACACTGCATCTTAAAAGACAGCACTCCAGAGTGAAAATGGCAGAGTAGGGAACTATAAAATTTCCTTATTCCACAGAAGGAGAAAATAAATTGGCAGAGAACCAAATGTACTGGGGCTTGAGAAACTAATGGAGAGTTCACAGCAACCAGGAGAATGCTTAACCAAGGGAAAACCTGTCAGAGGCTTGATAATAGAGCCTTGTGGTCTGACTTACCCCGACTCAGCAGCGGCCTTGAAAACGACCACCTACATTCCTGGTATAGTGTCTAGTATATAATGGAACAGAATACATCTAATTCCCAAAGAACTGTGGTTGTTCGCTTTGACCTGTCTGTGGCTCCCTAAAGGACCAATTCTTTATTCCAGCTACCACTAAACTCTCCAAGGACCGAGGCAGTTATCCACAGGGCGTTTGTCGAAACATTTAAAGGTAAATGTATTAACTGCTGCCACTTTAGGCAAAGGATAATACTTGGGACAAACTATAGTCAATTAAAAAAGCTTAGGAGGAAAGGCTACAGACGGAGACATTGTAGGGAAGGGTTTTAAAAGCTGGGACTCTAGAAGGTCAGCTGCGTGCCCAGGAACGGATGCAAGCTCAGGAAAGGCCCGTCATTGCTGCTGTTCACTCACAAGTCACGCCCGCCTCTTTGTGACCTCACAGACTGCAGCACACCAGGCTTCCCTGTCTTTCTTTATCTTCCGGAGTTTGCTCAAACTCCTGGTCATTGAGTCGGTGATGCCATCCAACCGTCTCATCCTCTGTCACCCTTCTCCTCCTGCCCTCAATCTTTCCCAGCATCAAGCACTTTTCCAATGATTTGGCTCTTCACATCAGGTGACCAGATTATTGGAGCTTCAGCATCAGTCTTTCCAATGAATATTCAGGATTGATTTCCTTTAGGATTGACTGGTTGGATCTCCTTGCTGTCCAAGGGACTCTCAAGCATCTTCTTCAGCACCACATTTCAAAAGCATCAGTTCTTCAGTGCTCAGCCTTCTTTATGGTCCAACTCTCACATCCATACATGACTACTGTGAAAACCATAGCTCTCACTATACTGACCTTTGTTGGAAAAGTGACGTCTCTGCTTTTTAATACGCTATCAAGGTTTGTCATAGCTTTTCTTCCAAGGAGCAAGTGTCTTTTATTTTCATGGCTGTAGTCATTGTCTGTAGCAATTTTGCAGCCCAAGAATATAAAATCTGCCACTGTTTCCACTTTCCCCCATCTATTTGCCATGAAGGAATGGGACCAGATGCCATGATCTTAGCTATCTGAATGCTGAGTTTTAACTCAGCTTTTTCATTCTCCTCTTTCACCCTCACCTCTGGCTGACCTTGAAGCTCTCCACAAGCAGGAGGCAAAGACTAAGGCATAACTGTGAAACACCTGGCTGAGATCTGAAGGTATGGCCCAACACATACATGAAGTCTATTTGCATAAACTGGGAGATTTTGTTGTTGTTATAAGCAAAGAATACAAATTTATATTTTTTGTCATGTAAGGCTATTGAGATTTGTCAAATCATTAGCTTACCGTTGTCTAACAGAACAGAGACTTCAGTGGCTGTATACAACAAGGAATATAGAGTTTACAAACATAACTCAGAGAGAGCCAAGCACACGAACAATGACGGCAACAGCAACAGGAAACTCGAGAGGGAGGAGGACACGGCTTCTAGAGCCGCCACATTACATTAACTTTATATTAGAAATGCCCAGTTTCCGGGAGTTCTCTGGTGGCTCAGTGGTGGTGAATCCACCTGCTAACGCAGGGGACGTGGGTTTGATTCCCGGTCCAGGAAGATCCCATGTGCCACGGGACAACTAAGGCGTGTGCCACATTGCTGAAGGCTGCACGCCACAGAGCCCACGCTCCGCAGCCAGAGAAGCCACGGCAAGAAGCCTGCGCGTCACAGCCAGGGCCCAGCCCCTGCTCTCCGCAACCAGAGAGGCCCTCACACACTACCAGGGCCCGGTGCAGCCGTAAACGAATCAAGCGATCGTTAAAAAGTCCAGTTTTCAACAAAAAATTACGAGCCATGCAAAGATACAGGAAAGTATGCCTCATACACAGGAACAAAGAAATGAATAGAGATGCTCCGTGAGGAAGCCAAGACACTGAACTCACTTAAGAAAAGACTGTAAGTCAACTATTTAAAAATGTTCAGAAAAACTAAAGCAGACACTGAGAATAACTTGTCAATAAATAGAAGCTATCAATTCAGAGACAGACGCTATATGAGAAACTAGAGAGAAATTCTGAAGTTGAAAAGTACAATAACTACAATGAAAATTTTATTAGGGAGGTAAACAGCATGTTGCAGCAGGCAGAAGCAAGATTCAGCAAACTTAAAGATATAGGGTGATTGATTGAGATTAGGTAGTCTGAGCAGCAGGAAAGAAAAAAAAAAAAAAAATGAAGAGAGCCTAAGAGACTTATAGTACAGCATTAAGCAAGAAAGATATGTATGTAAATCCCAGAAGGAGAGCAGAGAGAGAAAGGAGCAGAAAGAATATCTGAAATAATAATGGCCCAAAATGCTGCATTTGATGAAACATACGAATACATGTTTCACATATATCCAATATATGCTTCATAAACATCCAAGAATCTCAGTGAATCTCAAGATCCTCACTGACACGCACTGTAACCAAACTGCTGAAAGCCAAGGGCAGAATCCTAAAGGCAGCAGCCAGAGATGACTCAACATGTACAACATTCTAAATAAGATTAATTGCTAATTTCACTTCAGGAATCATGAAGGCCAGAAGGTAGTGGGAAGATGTATTCAAAGTGCTGAAAGAATAAAATGGTCAACCAAGATTTCCATACCCACGGGAACTATCCTTCAAAAATGAAAGAGAAATTAAGACTTTCAGATAAACAGGCAGAGATTTATTGCCTGTAGACCTACCCTACAAGAAATGTTAAAGGAGACCCTTCAGGCTAAGTGAAAGAGCAATAAACGGTGACTTGAATCTGCAGAAGAAAGAAAGAACAGCAGTAAAAGTAATTTCATAAGTAAATGTAAAAGTCAATTTTAAAGCATTTGTGGTCTGTAACTCTTTTTTTCCTGTATTATTTAAAACACAACTACATAAAACAACAATTTTAAATATATTAACGGGCACACAGTGTATAAAGATGCAATTTGTGACAATAACAGTATCTATATGCTGTCTACAGAGACCTACTTTGGATCCAAAGACACAAATGGGTTGAAAGTGAAAGGATGGAAAAAGATATTCCATGTAAATGGTAACGTAAAGAATTGGAGTGGCTATACTGATACGGGCTTCCCTCATAGCTCCGTTGGTAAAAAACCTGCCTGCAATGCAGGAGACTCAGGTTCAATTCCTGGGTCAGGAAGATCCCTTGGGGAAGGGAATGGTGACCCACCCCAGCATTCTTGCCTGGAGAATCCCATGGACGGAGGAGCCCACGGGGTTGTAAGAGTCAGACACGACTCTTGCATGTGACTAAGCCAGAAAGTGAAGCAGACAAAATAAACTTTAAGACATGAATTATAACAAGAGATAAAGGCATTGTATAATGATAGAAGGGCGCTTCGGTTAGGCTGCACTCCGATCTTGTATTCTATCACCCCTAGGCTGGCATCGTGACTTTGCTTCTAGGAGGCTCTTCCAACATTCTAGAGGGCCCACCGCAGCTTCGGGGGATGCCTTCCTGCGGAGATCAGTGGGTCCTGGATCACGTGCCCATTGTCACACACCCTTTGTCATTAAGGGGGTCCCTGGGTGATGTGGGACTGCCCTGGTGGCTCAGGGGTAAAGAATCTGCCTGCAATGCTAGAGATGGGTTCGATCCCTGAGTCAGAAAGATCCCCTGGATAAGGAAATGGCAACCCACTCCAGTATTCTTGCCTGGAGAATTCCATGGACAGAGGAGCCTGGCGGGCTACAGTCCACGGGATCGCAAAGAGTTGGACACGACTGTGAGACGAACACTTGCACTCTCTTTGGTGATGTGGGACCTTATGGAGATCAGGCAGACCCTCTGTGAGCACTCAGATGGTGGTGCTGGCTGCGGCACCGCGGGCAGGAGAGGTGATGAGAAGCAGACGCTGGCTGCCCTGCTGGATGCTGGCTCTGGATTCAATGTACTATGAAGGTCTGATGGGATGCGGGTGAGGAACCAACAGTGCATTTATCAAAAGAGAAGTCCTAACCCGTGAAAATCTTCCTACCTGAGGTATCCTAGGCAAGGCAATGTTAGCGCTTTGGGGAGGGGACCCCTGGAAAAACGAGATATCTTTCTATCAAAAAACAAAGCTCCGCTCATGGTGCAACATGGTTAGCACCTGTGTACACTCTCCATGGATTCTCTCAGATGCTCTTGAGGGTGAACGTCCTCACTGTGCAAATCGGGGAACTGTCGCCTGTAAGGCTGAGTCACTGCCCTGAGATCACAAGACCGAGAGGAGGCGGCAACCTTGAACAGGGCAGTGACGCTCCGTGATCCACGCTGTTTCTTTAATGATGCTTGGGAAACACTCGGCAGGTCTGCCACCGACACCCACCCCAGTGCTCCTGGCGGACACTGTTAATCAGTCATGGCTTCCTTTCCCTCTGAGTCTGCGCTCAGCTTTGCCATCCTCTGCGAGGCAGCCACTCTAAATCTCAGCTGGCACTTAGGAGGAAAACTCCGCTGCTGTGCCCGCGTCACACACCACGCTGCCTCTGTTTATCTGAATTCAGTTCAGTTCAGTTCAGTTCAGTCGCTCAGTCGTGTCCGACTCTGTGCGACCCCATGAATCGCAGCACGCCAGGCCTCCCTGTCCATCACCAGATCCCAGAGTTCACCCAGACTCGTGTCCATCGAGTCAGTGATGCCATCCAGCCATCTCATCCTCTGTCGTCCCCTTTTCCTCCTGCCCCCAATCCCTCCCAGCATCAGAGTCTTTTCCAATGAGTCAGCTCTTCACATGAGGTGGCCTGGAGTTTCAGCTTTAGCATCATTCCTTCCAAAGAACACCCAGGGCTGATCTCTTTAGGATGGACTAGTTGGATCTCTTGTAGTCCAAGAGACTCTCAAGAGTCTTCTCCAACACCACAGTTCAAAAGCATCAATTCTTCGGTGCTCAGCTTTCTTCACAGTCCAACTCTCGCATGCATACATGACCATAGGAAAAACCATAGCCTTGACTAGATGGACCTTTGTTGGCAAAGCAATGTCTCTGCTTTTGCATATGCTATCTAGGTTGATCATAACTTTCCTTCCAAGGAGTAAGCGTCTTTTAATTTCATGGCTGCAGTCACCATCTGCAGTGATTTTGGAGCCCCCCAAAATAAAAGTCTGACACTGTTTCCACTGTTTCCCCATCTATTTCCCATGAAGTGATGGCACCGGATGCCATGATCTTGGCATCCCCCAAATCTACTTCCAGCCAACAGAAAGGCCCAGCTCAATCCAGAAGCCTCCTCTAGGAGGGTGGCCACTTCTTTCTGGGGCCCGATGAGGTGTGGTCATGAAGCCTGGGAAGCAGTCGGTCAACTGAAGACACAGACAAGGGTCAGGAAACTGAAAGAAATGGAGGAAATAAAGGGGGAAGGTGAGGGTCCCAGCCCCACCTCTGCTTCACTTCCAGGAGGAAACAAGTGACTCGGGCAATGAGACCCAGCAACTGAAAGGGGCATGTGCCGTGGGCCAGGCCCAGCATCACGAATCCTGGGACTTTGTGTGAAAATTTGGGAAGGAGGCAGGACGGCTAGGCCATGGAACGTCCCCTCGGCGCTGGGGCGGCCGTCCAGCCAGCATGAAGGGCAGGCCGGGCTGAGAGCTGAGTCAGCAGAAGTGACGCAGAGCCAAAGGGTGGAGAGAGACAGGCTCCTGCCGACCCGGCTCTGGCCCCGGGACCAGCCGCGCTGGCCAGCTCTGCCGCTCCCGTTTCCCAAGCCAGCGGGAGCTGTTTATTTGTCAACCGTCAAGGAAAACATTCTGGTTAAGATGATCTATTTGTCTTCCAAAGCTGTTCTCTGCCTCAACTATTGCTAGAAAATATGCCTTTCTCTCCGGCGTGGACGGCGCATCCCCCCTCTCGTCTGTGCCCGGATCTCCACCCCTGCCTCCCTGGGACTGCTGCACGCCAACCTGCAGGCCCGTTCTGGGCTCCCTCTCAGCGCCTCCAGCTTCATGACACAGCTGCGTCGTGAGCCTCTGTGCGTCTTTTGGAAAACCTCCTTCTTCTAAGACCGGAACTAGTGTGCTTGTTACTCACTGTTCCCAGTGAAGAGACCGTGACACAGAATCCTCTGAGACCGCAGCGCCAGGAAAATAGAGGTGCTATTATTATCCGCATTTTCGCACGGGAACAGGGGCCCCGGGAGATTAAATTTCTTGCTCAAGATCACACAGTTATTTCATGATGGGGCCAGGACTCATACCTAGGCTGTGTGGCTCCCGAGCTCAGTTCACGCTGAAGCGCCCTGTCCCCAGTGAGTAGGTGGCTGTGACGCGTGTTACTAACAATGACCATCGGGCGCTGCCACGCGATGGCCTGGTTGCTGGCCCCGCTCCATCTTCCCACTACTCCACTTTGGTTTATGAGAAATAATCTCCTGCTGGATAAGAGGTAAAGTAGCCATGTGAGGACCCGTACTCCAGAAGGGAGAAAGTCACTCGGGTGGACACAAACTTTCCTTGTTCCACAGCTATCTTTTTCAATATGATAAGCTTCAAAAAGCCAGTTTATCTGGGCATGTATTCAGAGAAAACCATGATTCAAAAAGACACATGCACCCCAATGCTCAGAGCTGCACTATTTATAACAGCCGAGACCCAGAAGCAAGTGAAATGTTCATTGAGAGTGGAATGGATAAAGAAGATGTGGTGTATATATATATATATGTATATACACAATGGAGCATTACTCGGCCATAAAAAGAAGGAAGTGATGCCATTTCCAGCAACATGGCTGGACCGAGAGATTATCGTACTGAGGGAAGTAAGTCAGAGAAAGACAGATGCCACACAGTATTACTCATATGTGTAATCTAACTTTAAAAAATTATACAAATGAGCTTATTTACAAAACAGAAGTAGACTTACAGATATCAAAAACCTGTGCTTACCAAAGGGGAGAGGCAGGGAGAGGGGTAAACTGGGAATTTGGGACTCACATGCACACACTATGCCCGAGAGAGACAACGGGCAAGGTCCTGTTGCAGAGCACAGGGAGCTCCACTCAGCACTCCGTGACAGCCTGCGCGCGGGAGAGTCTGGGAAAGGGCGGACACACGCACGTGTGCGCGCAGTCACGTCAGGCGTGTCCGACTCTCCGTGAGCCCGTGGACTGCAGCCCGCCAGGCTCCTCTGTCCATGGGATCCTTCAGGCAAGAGTCCTGGAGTGGGTTGCCGTGCCCACGTCCAGGGGATCTTCCTGACCCAGGGATGGAACCCGCGTCTCTTACGTCTCCTGCACTGGCAAGTAGATTCTTTACCACTAGCGCTGCCTGGGAAACCCGAATATGGCGTATGTATAACACAACTCAATCACAGTGCTGTATACCTGAAACTGACACAATTCTGTAAGTCAACTATACTTCAACAAAATTTTTAAAACTTGCTTATTTAAGTACAATAAAAGCTGGGCCAATCCATACTTTATCACCTGGCTATCTCTGTTCCACCAGTCTTACCTGGGCATTATAGGTGATATGAACTATGAACCTGGGAGTTAAGACATGTGGGTTCCAGGCCCAGCTCTGCTATCAACCATGCACAGCTTCAGGCCACTTCCTTCCCTTCTGAACCTCACTTCCCACATCTGTAAGGCTGGCAGGTGTGTGTGTGTGTGTAGTCTAACTAGACTCCGACATTTCCCAAGGGGTTTTCTAGTAGGCAGTTTTCAGAAGTTAAAAAAAATCCCCCTAGCCTCCCCCCGGCGCGGTCCAGCAATTCTGGGGACGCCAGGCGGGACAAAGTCAAACAGCAACGTGCGTGCTGCTGGACTGCTTGGGAGCTTCAGCTGCTCCTTCACATGGCGACTCCCGGACAGGAGGGCAGAGGACACAGCAGTTGCCAACCTTCCTTACAGAGGAGATGTTTCTGACTACACTGTCTTATGGAGAAGTTGCTTTGTGAAACAGAATTTGGGAAAAATTAGATTAGGGGGTGTGCAGGATCCCTTTCAACTCTGAGGGGTTTTCATTCAAAACTCAGTTTTGGCACAGGGCTCTGTGATCTGCTAAATACATGCTGAAGCATGAAAGAAGAGAAATAATTAATAGTCAGCAAAGTTTAGGTGGCGCTCAGTTGTAATTTATAGAATTCCAGTTGCTGAAAATGAGAGAGCCCAAGAGTGAATGCAGGGTTGTGATCCAGTAAACAAAACATTCAGTGAACTTGGACCATGCCAGTGAACAGAGGGAGTGATATTGCAAGCCGACCTTGCTACAAGTTTCCTCTTTGAAATTTGAGAATATACAGGCTATCCTTTCTGCACTACCAGAGTCTGGGAATATACAAAGTCACAAATTTGTGGCTTGAAGAAAGTGACTTAGAGACTCTGAGCTGTAAAATCAAAGGACTTTGAACCATTTCAGAGAGGAAAAGCAACTGCCTGTTAGGGCACATGTTGTCTGCAGGGAAGCAAAAGAGCAAAATGAACCAACAAGCATCTTGCTGAACCTGCTTGGGGAAGAAATTAATTCTTCAGCAGCCCTGATTATTAATTATAAAAACACACAATGCAACTTACATTCTATCCAGGGAGCTTTCTTCACTGTCATATTTTACTGAGTGTAAAAAATAAACAAAGGAAAGGACTTCATGGATTCATTCTTGACTGACATCCTTTAAATCTACTTTCACTCAAAACTGAATTCTCTCATCATGGTGTTTTCGAGAGGCAGCGAGGTATGGCGCAATATGAGCCGCTCTGGAGTCAGACATTGACTCAAGGAATACGCATCGGGTGGCCGCTCTGTGCCACGCACCAGGGATACAGCAGTGACTCAAGAGTTGGAAATCCCTATCCTGACAGAACTGCCATCCCGGCTCTGTGACATCAGCTGTGTGAGCCTGGCCAAGTCACTCACTGTCTCTGAGCCTTAGCTCACTAGGGCATGGCCACAGGATTGCTGGGAAAGCTCTATGTCAGATTTTGCATGTGGAGTAGCAAGCCTAGGGCCTGGCACCTGAATGGCTTCTAAAGAGGGCAGTCAGGATCATGCCCTTGGAGCCAGAGCGGGAGAAGGGAGCTCAGGTGGATGCGGGGAATCCTCACACTACCCCCAGAGCCTCTGAAGAAGGTGCAGAATGAGCTGCGGCACCTGGGAATAAAGGCCCGCCTCCTCAAAGAAAGCCCCGCTCGTGCTCCCTGCCTTTCCCCAGGTGTGCGACATGGACAGCTACGGGCTGGTGACACTTTGAGCCCGGGGCTTGGTCTACCGGTCTACGTCCTCACACAGGGAGCCAGCTTTCCTGCCGGAAGTTCAGCCCCCGGAGCCCCCGCCCCATGGATGCTCTTCAAGGTCACAGACAGACCTCCCGCAGCCTCAGAGCCAGGCATCCCTGCCAGCCCAAAGGCACCTGGGAGGTGGTCAGCGCAGGCCCATCCCCCTCCACCCGAAGGCCATTCACCCACACGTCCTGCCTGGGCAGCCACCATCCTGCCTCACGCCCTCGAGTTGCTCACCTCCACCCCACCCCGAGCCGGGTTCTCCTCTGCAGACTGAAGGGATCATCCCAATCGCCCTGCATGCGCCGTCCGGCTCTGAGGCTCTACAGGGTTCTTCTCACAGGACATCTGGCAGAGATTGGGAACTAGTCAAAACTCAGTTTTCCCTGATACTTCCACTTTCAGAGCTCAGTTTTTCTATCTGCAAAATTGGGGTTAATAATCCCTACTCTTCAATCAAGACTGTTGACCCAATGGAGAGAACATGGATGCTGAGTAGGCCGGACTTGAGTGTGAACACAGGCATCACCATTTGTAAGACAAGTCACTTTGCTCTCTGGAAGCCTGTGTTTCTTCATCTATGAAATAGGCATATGACAACTATCTCGAAGGACTGTAGAGGTAAGCAGGGCAGACCATGCGTCACACCTGCACACAGCAGACGGTCAGAGGAGATGCAGAGCGGGGCAGACCATGCGTCACACCTGCACACAGCAGACGGTCAGAGGAGATGCAGAGCGGGGCAGACCATGCGTCACACCTGCACACAGCAGACGGTCAGAGGAGATGCAGAGCGGGGCAGACCATGCGTCACACCTGCACACAGCAGACGGTCAGAGGAGATGCAGAGCGGGGCAGACCATGCGTCACACCTGCACACAGCAGACGGTCAGAGGAGATGCAGAGCGGGGCAGACCATGCGTCACACCTGCACACAGCAGACGGTCAGAGGAGATGCAGAGGAGAACGGGCGGCTCCTATCGTCACCGTGGCTATTTACTCTGAAATAAGCACCTGATTAACAGCTTGACACCATCCCCAGCCTCCACCACCGTGCTCACCGTCTCTGGGTCTCGGAGGCTGGGGTGCCTTCTGTCTGTAACCAGAGATGGGGCTTCTCTGGCTGAAAGCTACTTCCAGAGGAATCCCAGAGGCTGCCTCGAGTTCCTTTCCGGCTGCACAGTCCATGGTCCAGGAGACACTTTCTACCGAAAGGTATGTCCTCAAACACACAATGCCCTACTCACCCTCTCCTTCTGGAATTCTAATTCTCGTTCATGCTTTGTAGCAGATATACAGTCATCTTTCTTTGTGAGATTTGAATCTCAAATTTTCCTATGACCTTACCTGAACCACCCTTTGTCCCACATGCAGCTGCGGAGCTCAGACTGTCCGTTCAGAAGAGCACGGGACACGGAAAGGGACCAGAATTCCCAAATCTCAGGGATAGAGGGGATGAATGGCATTGAGCCGAAACTCTTCTGGTGCCTGAGCTTTCTCTGTTCCACCCTCTGTGGAAGGCTCCTTTGGACCTACCCTTAGTTACCTCCAGTGATGGAGCACTCACTGAACACACAGGTGATCGTCTCATCACCCACCTGGCTGCCAGTTAGCTGCCAGGCTTGCTTGAAAAAGGTAAGTGCCACCCCATGGCAACAAAAAGCTTCTCGTGGGTAAATCATCTGTGAAATTGTGGTTCCAAAGAATAACACTGTTTTCCTGTCCATCCCCCTCCCTAACTCTGAACTTTGTGGCCACTGAAAAGGAGATCGGACATTTTTCTCTAGAATGACAAGACTCTGTTAACATGTCTCTTCTATGCACCCACTCGCCAGACATTCCCGCAAGGAATCTACTTTAGGTGCCCACAGAGAATGCATTCCAACTCTGAACATAATTAGCTGGCTTCCAGAAGGAGGAGGAGAGGCATTCATGGGCATAGATAAATCATGTCATTGGCCAAACACCCTCTTCTATTTTCCAACCGGGGACCCAGGGAAATTTCAGAACACAGCTCAGGGGGGTAGCAGTTTTCCTTGTGCAGCTTCAGAAACCCAGTTACAGAGAGGCGAAGGTCACCCAACAAATCAAGGATGGAGGTATGCACCAAACCCCAGGAATCCGAGACCTCCCAGCGCAGTAATTGATCCTTTAAGATAAATGTTTGTCTTGCTGACCAGCGAGATTTACTGTGGTCTTTTCACAGGAATTCCTGAGGCTCCAAATTATAAACAGGGAAACAGGGCCGGGTAATAAGTTGAGTGATTAATTGGTGGAGAACGCTTTCAAGGAGGGGAAAGATCAATGGGTTGAAGAAAAATCAACCATCTTTTGGGAAGTTTCCCCACTCTCTTACATTGTTTTAATTCTTCATGCTTGGTCTCTTCATTAAACATTTCTGAAGTGGGTTTTTATTTTGTTTCTTGGTTTTTGCTTTTTTCAGTTATTTTTTTCTGGTAAGGTTGTTTGATTGTATCTCCTGCTTAGATTATTTCTTAGGTTACACTGAACTTAACCTTTGCCCAGTGAGGCAGAACAGGCTCTAGCTTATCTGAAGCAAACGGCACCAAGAAGCCGAGGAGTAATCAAAAACACAATCAGAGTGGCTGAGATACAGCACGTTCTATTTCTTTCAGAGGAAAGGGGCACCGCGAGGGTGAGAGTCGAGGTCACGGGAGACGGGGGGCTGGGGGCGCCCTGGGGGGGTCCGAGGAGCGGGCCAGCTGGCAGCAGCAGGGGCTCCTTGGGGGCGGCCAGGCCCCAGCACCGCAGAGCAGCAAGGGCTTTGGGGTGAGACGCTGGTTACCTTCCCAGCTCCGCCCTGAGCCTGCTGTGGGCTTCAGCGAGCTGGCAACCTCTCTGATCCTGGCCTTCTCAGCCAGCTCTGGCTGACCCGGCTAGCTCCCTGGGGTAAGGGCTGCGCCTGTCAAAATCAGGGTTCCTTAGAGCCTCGTGAGGAACAGGCACTCGATATGTTGTCTGCTAAGCAGGTGAACGGAAAAGGGCCACTGTGAAGATTAAACGAGAGGTTGTAAATAAAAGGGCTTCCCAGGTGGCGCTAGTGGTAAAGAACCGGTCAGACAAGGCAGGAGATGTTTTGATCCCTGGGTTGGGAAGATCCCCTGGAGGAGGGCATGGCAACCTGCTCCAGTATTCTTGCCTGGAAAATCCCACGGACAGAGGAGCCTGGCGGGCTACAGTCCATGGGGTCGCAGAGAGTTGGACACAACTGATGTGCCTTAGCACGCACAGCATGCAAATGAAAGCCTGGGAGAGTTCAGACGCTCTTTAAACAGCAGGTCATACGTTGCCAGACTCCGGTCAGGGTCAGGGCTGGGCAAGGGTCTGCTGTTGCGCTGTGGAGCAGCGCCTCGCTCATCCTCAGGCCGAGGGGCCTGAGGTCCGATGTCTGTTCGTTCACTTCACACACACAGGAGGTGCCTCTGAGCTGTTAGGCTCTGTGCTGGGGGTATATCAAGACAGATACAGTCTCTGTGCTGACGCAGCTCACATCCGAGGGGAAAGCGACAGTAAGCGAGTAGGCAGGCGTATGAACAAGGACAATTCCACACGCCAGCGAAGTGCTATGAGGGTAGGAGCAGGTGAAACAGCAGAGAGGGAGGGTCTGACTGGCGGAGCGGCGGCTGGGCTGCACTGGACGGAGAGATCCATGGAGGCCTGAACAACCCGGAGGCCGGCAGGCTAGACTCGGAAGCCCGGGCGCCCCGGTCACTGCTGCGTCCTTGCTCTATGTCGTTTGTTCTCACGGGTCTTTTCCTGAGGGGAGGGGACATGACTTTTATTCTGATATAGGTTTAAACACAGAGAAAAGTTCTGGAACAGTACAAGGAACTCCCGTCTTCTAACTCACCACCAGCTGTTACTGTTGTGCCCTCTTCTCTCTCTCTACACACATAGCACACATTACACACATATACACACTCATGCACACACTGTTTTTCAGACCATTTGAGAGTAAATACTGCAAACATCCTGCCCCATCACCCTATAATTTCTAAGATAAAAGCATTCGCTTACACAACCACAGTCCATATTTAAACTTTGTCAGTTGCTTCTTTTAAAACGACATATAGTTTTCCAGGTCCGGGATCTCATACTGCTTGGGTCCTGCCGGGTCTTTAGTCTCCTTCAGCCTGGAACAGGTCCCTGGCCATCCTTTGTCTGCCTTGACCTTGGCATTTTTTAAGCATGCAGGCTGGTTACTCTGTGACCTGTTGCTTTATTTGGATTTCCTGATGCTTCCAGAGGAAAGCATGCCACGGGAGGGACGCCGCGCCCTCCTCGGCCCCTCGCAGCAGGAGGCGGGTGGTGCCGGGCTGTCCCAGGGTGGGCGATGCTAAGGTTGCCGGATGAAGGGGTCGTTGCCAGGTTTCTCCACTAAAAAGTTATTATTGTCCACTTTGCAATTAATAAATCATGTGTAGGGAGGCACTTTTGGAATAGAAACATCCTGTTCCTCAAATTTTCACCATCAGTTTTAGCATTTGTGGGTGATGTTCTTACTCCATCTTTCCTTCTATGCTTATTAGCTGGCATTCTACCACAAGTAAGAGGCTTCCCTTCTCTTTCGTATTCACACAATCATGTATTTCTTTGCTGTACAGTCACTCAGTCGTATCTGACTCGGCAGCCCCACGAACTGCAGCATGCCAAGCTTCCCGGTCCTTCACTAGCTCTTGGCGTTTGTCAAACTCATGTCCATTGAGTCACGATGTCATCCAACCATCTCACCCTGTTATTTCCTTACAGTACAACAAATTTATCAGCTTTGATTTTATCCAGCAGGTTACAATCCACTACTGCCAGAAGCAGCCTTTCCTCCAAGCCTCTGGGTATTCAATTCAGAACTTGGAGGGGGCTCCTGCTCCCAGGCAGTTACTGCTCTTTGGGTCTCCTGGGGCACGAAGCTAGACAGCTTCTCAAATGGGAATATACAGGAGGCGCTGGGATGCTAAGTGCAGCTTCTGGCTCAGCGGGTTCGGTTCACCAGCTGGTGTCAGATTTTGCTTTTCTAACAAGCCTCCAAAATCACTGCAGATGGTGACTGCAGCCATGAAATTAGAAGACGCTTACTCCTTGGAAGAAAAGTGATGACCAACCTAGATAGCATATTCAAAAGCAGAGACATTACTTTGCCAACAAAGGTCCATCTAGTCAAGGCTATGGTTTTTCCTGTGGTCATGTATGGATGTGAGAGTTGGACTGTGAAGAAGGCTGATCGCCGAAGAATTGATGCTTTTGAACTGTGGTGTTGGAGAAGACTCTTGAGAGTCCCTTGGACTGCAGGGGAGATCCAACCAGTCCATTCTGAAGGAGATCAGCCCTGGGATTTCTTCGGAAGGAATGATGCTAAAGCTGAAACTCCAGTACTTTGGCCACCTCATGCGAAGAGTTGACTCATTGGAAGACTCTGATGCTGGGAGGGATTGGGGGCAGGAGGAGAAGGGGACGACAGAGGATGAGATGGCTGGATGGCATCACAGAGTTGATGGACTTGAGTCTGAGTGAACTCCGAGAGATGGTAATGAACAGGGAAGCCTGGTGTGCTGCGATTCATGGGGTCGCAAAGAGTCGGATGTGACTGAGTGACTGAACTGAAACTGAACCGAACAAGCCTCCAAGGGATGCTGACGCTGCTGGCCCACAGTCCACCTCTTGAGCACTGGCATGTGGGACAATGGTTCTCAAGCTTCGGCATGCACCGGGGCCTGGAGGCTTTGTTAAAATACATATTCCCAGCGTCTACTTTTAAGGTTTCCAATTCAGTAAGTTTAGGGTTGGGCTTCCCAGGTGATGCTACTATTTCTGATTTAGAACCACTGAACCAGGACACTGCTTTTGGAACATGCTTATATTGGAATTCTTGTGGAATTTTTTTTTTTACACCCCAGAGATGATTTAATTGGTACAGAATGTGGCTTGGGCATTGAGAATGCTATGAGTTTCATAAGGATTTCTATTGCTCAGCACAAGTTGAGAAGATTATTCTAGAAAGAGGTAGGAGTAAATAAAAAGGCCTTTGAAAGGGAGTGAGCTTGCCATTTTCGAGGGCCAGCGAGGAGGCCAGAAGGAAATGAGATCAGAGAGGTGGGCCAGGGTGGGATGGGGAGGGGATGATACAGGTTGGGCACGCAAGGTTACTCTGGTGAGATGGGAAGCCACGGGAGGCTTTAGGCAAGGATGCTGTGACCTGAATGCCTGGACCATGAGCCTCACCGGCCAGTCCCGAGGCAGTTCTCCTTATGCAGGTCCAGAGGCTTCCTACCCAAGGGAGTCTGGACGGTGATGGATCGAGGATGAAGCTCCACAGCCTCCTCTTAGTGCTCCCTACACTAGAAGCGCTGGACTTCGTTTAGAACTAGATTTTGAGGCTTTGAAATCCTGGGACAGCAGGTTTAGGCACAGTAATAAATTATTATGTCAGGGGAGGAAAACGTTACCGATAGGGGATGTCTCCAATTGTTGATCGAGACGTTCAGGAGTGCTTTGCTTTAAGAAAGCAATGTGTGTGGCACAAAGTGAACACACCTAACATTGCTGAGCCGTGCACTTAGAAGTGGTTAAAGTCAGTAAATTTTACACTGGGTTTTTACAATTAAAAAAGAGATAACATCCACCATATATGTGAAAGACAAATCTACAAAGCTCTGAATTCTTCAATTTTTGTTTTTTGTTCTTCAGGCAAGCTATCGTGGGTATTTCACTACCATTTGGAAAACTCTATTATACCATTAATAATAATAAAAAATTTAAGCCAAGGCGAAAAAAAAAAGTCTAAATGATGAATTGGGAAATGGATAAAGTTGGGCATAACCGCTCATTTTAACAAAAGGGTTCCTTAGGTAAGGGATTCTGTACTAGCGTCCCTCTAGGGCGCTAAGGCTAGGATTCACTTTGACACACAGCCTGGCGGAAACATGACCAGCTGGGAGAGAGAGGCTGACCAGAGGCCTTTCGTGATGTCACTTCCAACAGAGCGATAATAAGTTTGCGATTTCGCTTATCTGCTCCGTCCCCTCCAGGCCGGAGGGGACAATATGAATGTACTTGGATTGCAGAGGATTCCTGGGACACCATCCACATTCTATTTTGATTCTGGCACTTGGTAACCTTTCTTCTAGGAAAGGGAACAAGCAAAAAAGCCACCCGTTGGTGATATTCAGTTGTCCTGAGGAAACAAGGGCAGCGAGGCCACCCAGGGCAGATGGAGCAGAGCCAGGTGTGGCCCCGGGTCATTTTAACAACACTCTGGGCCTGATGTTTGATGGTGGCCTGCAACCAGCTCTGCCAACCTGCCATGGAGATGACCTGTCCTCTCCTTGTTATTTGAGCCCTAGGTTTTTCCTGGGCAAGAGCTGACAGTGACGTCATCACCTCGTGATGCTGTTGGGTGACCTTGTTCAAAAAGCTGGTTCTACTTGTTTCCCCTGGATCCTAAAGTTGTATGAGAAAAACACCACCGCGAAGCAAGGAGGGAGGGGGGGGGTCGAAACTGCACAGGGGAAGCCCCTTGCCCTTCATCTGACTTCCAGATCCTCATCATGATTCATTTTTATCCAACCCACTTGCTAGCAGTCCTCAGCCTGGGAAAGTCTTAAAGGAAAAACCACGGCAGATAGCAATGTGATGATTACTTTTTAAATAATGTTGTGGTAGAGTCCCAGGGACGGGGGAGCCTGGTGGGCTGCCGTTTATGGGATCGCACAGAGTTGGACACGACTGAAGCGACTTAGAAGCAGCAGCAGCAGCAGCAGAGTCAGCCAGGTGGAAACTATGACCTCATAAAGAAGAGCTCTGAGCCTTATTATAAGACAGAGGAGTCTTTTGTACTCTGGACGAATACAGAGGCCTGACAGTCAGGAGTCAGGGAGCACGCGGCATGGAACCACTGGTTTAATTAGGAGAACAAGAGATACTCTGAGCTCCGACTGCACGCCGGCCCTGAGCCAGATCCCGCGTGGAGGCGGCTGAAGGCTCAGCCTCCTGAGCGCAGCTACCGCCCTCAGGTCAGGGGGGAGCAAACCGAGGCTCAGAGGCTGGGCCGCTAAGCAGTCGTGCCGGCAAACACACCAAGGCCTCCCGCTCCAAACCGCTCCCCTTCGCGGAGCACACACTGCTGGCTGGCAAATACCAGCCCCAGGAGTTTCTTCAAGAGCTCCAAGCCGAGGCTCTGTTACTCAGTAACAAAATGACCGCAGGCCTTCCCGCAACACACACAGCTTCAGCTGAAAGCGGAGTGCACAGCCGAAGGCCCCGAGGCCGCGAGGCGAAAACATCCTGACTCCAACCCCGACGAGCGCGCTGCACCGCCCGCCGACCACAGGCGCGCGCGGGGCAGCGCTGGCCCGAGGCCTCTTGCCGGGGAGGTGGCCGGGCCGGCGATGGGGCTGGTGTAACTCAGCGGTAGGTGGGCACGCGGGGCGTGTTACCCCACGCCCTGCTCCCTGGGGCCTGGACAGCTCGCGGCTTTCTTTCCTTCTTTGCTGCTGGTAGCGACAGATACTGTTAGGCTGGGGCTCCACACGCTGTCCGGGGTTAAGGAAATAAAAGGCAGCGTGGCCGGCCAATTCCCAAAGACGCTGGTGCGAGCCGCGGCGGCAGCCAGGCGCGGAGCGCAGCGCCACCTGCTGCCGCCAGCCGCGGCGGCCGCGAGCCGGGCCCGGGCGGGGCGGAAGCCGGGCGGAGCGCGGGCGCGGCTGCGGCCCTCCCTGCAGGCGGGGCGCGGGGACGCGAGCGCCGGAACTCGCGCGACGCGGACGCGAGCGCCGGCTGCCGACGCTGCTCCTCGCAGCCGACCCGCCCCAGGGGGAGGCCCCCGCCCCCTGTGGTGGCAACGCCGGGGGCACCGCCCGGGGCCTGCCGCGCCCGCGGCTGTGAGATGCCCGGGGTGCCCGATCTCCGTGCAGTGACGGACTGGGGCCGCGCGCGCGCCGGTTCTGCACGCTGGCCGCTCCCCTGCCCTCACCGGGCCACGGCGGGAAAGCCACGGAAACCACGCTGAGCCAGGATGCGTGGGGAGCCGCCGACAAACACGTGCTGAGCACCAGAGCAAGGGGAGAGGAGAGGAGGCAAAAGAGTCGGCGTGCGACCAGGAGGGGCCGTGCAGACTCCACGCCTCTAACGCCAGGGCCCGTGTGCGGCCGCGCTCCTTCTCCAGTCCCTGGCCTCCCTGCAGACCCCTGACCGGGCAAAAGCGGCTCCCGCCTCGGAGCTCGCGGGGCTCCCTGGCCCTGGACTCACGCCCCTTCCTGCTGCTCAGAGGACAGCTCAGACCGGACCCGCTTCCGCCACCATCTGCTCAGCCCGCACCTCGCCCGCCGCGTCCTGCGCAGCACCCGCACTGGGCAGGTCGTGATCAGTCCTCCACTGACAAAGCCTGGCCCTGAGAACTCGTCTGAGAATAAATTTTAATTGACTTAACTTTTTTCACATTCATGGTCCTCCTGAAACCTATCTGGGGAGAAAAAAAAAAAAGTGGGGATACTTGGAATACAGTGAGTGACCTGAGCAAACTGAACGGGCCTCCCAGGACTGTCTCCCCTTCATGACACCCAAACCCACGGTCCGCGACGTGTCAGTGAGGTTCTGGGATCTGTCCCGGCTTCTTACAGAAATGCTTTCCAGCCTTTACAGGCTGACGTGAGGCTGTGAGTGACTGGCCCAGCTGGGATCTGAAGCCGGGTTTATCTGATGTGGGGCTTCCCCGGTGGCTTAGCGGTAAAGAATCTGCCTGCCGGTGCAGGAGCACCCATATGCTCAATCCCTGGGGTGGGAAGATCCCCTGGAGAAGGAAACGGCAACCCACTCCAGTATTCTTGCTTGGGAAATCCCATGGACAGAGGAGCCTGGAGGTCTACAGTCCATGGGGTAACAAAAGAATCGGACACGACTTGGGGGCTCAACAACAATCGATGTCAGAAGCTACAGTGGGGCCTGCGCCTTCCACACCCAGGAGGCGTCCAGAAGCAGCCAAGAAAACGAGACTCTACATGTTCCAGGTACTAAAATTGGGCAATGGATCTAAAATGAATTTAAAACACTTGGCTTCTTTATCTTCTTGGTGTTAGTTTTCCGTGTAAATTGGTAACTAGTGAGGTATCTCTAGTCAAGGCTATGGTTTTTCCTGTGGTCATGTATGGATGTGAGAGTTGGACTGTGAAGAAGGCTGAGCGCCGAAGAACTGATGCTTTTGAACTGTGGTGTTGGAGGAGACTCTTGAGAGTCCCTTGGACTGCAAGGAGATCCAACCAGTCCATTCTAAAGGAGATCAGCCCTGGGATTTCTTTGGAAGGAATGAGGTTAAAGCTGAAACTCCAGTACTTTGGCCACCTCATGCGAAGAGTTGATTCGTTGGAAAAGACTGATGCTGGGAGGGATTGGGGGCAGGAGGAGAAGGGGATGACTGAGGATGAGATGGCTGGATGGCATCATGGACTCGATGGACGTGAGTCTGAGTGAACTCCGGGAGTTGGTGATGGACAGGGATAAAAAAAAAAAGTGGGGATACTTGGAATACAGTGAGTGACCTGAGCAAACTGAACGGGCCTCCCAGGACTGTCTCCCCTTCATGACACCCAAACCCACGGTCCGCGACGTGTCAGTGAGGTTCTGGGATCTGTCCCGGCTTCTTACAGAAATGCTTTCCAGCCTTTACAGGCTGACGTGAGGCTGTGAGTGACTGGCCCAGCTGGGATCTGAAGCCGGGTTTATCTGATGTGGGGCTTCCCCGGTGGCTTAGCGGTAAAGAATCTGCCTGCCGGTGCAGGAGCACCCATATGCTCAATCCCTGGGGTGGGAAGATCCCCTGGAGAAGGAAACGGCAACCCACTCCAGTATTCTTGCTTGGGAAATCCCATGGACAGAGGAGCCTGGAGGTCTACAGTCCATGGGGTAACAAAAGAATCGGACACGACTTGGGGGCTCAACAACAATCGATGTCAGAAGCTACAGTGGGGCCTGCGCCTTCCACACCCAGGAGGCGTCCAGAAGCAGCCAAGAAAACGAGACTCTACATGTTCCAGGTACTAAAATTGGGCAATGGATCTAAAATGAATTTAAAACACTTGGCTTCTTTATCTTCTTGGTGTTAGTTTTCCGTGTAAATTGGTAACTAGTGAGGTATCTCTAGTCAAGGCTATGGTTTTTCCTGTGGTCATGTATGGATGTGAGAGTTGGACTGTGAAGAAGGCTGAGCGCCGAAGAACTGATGCTTTTGAACTGTGGTGTTGGAGGAGACTCTTGAGAGTCCCTTGGACTGCAAGGAGATCCAACCAGTCCATTCTAAAGGAGATCAGCCCTGGGATTTCTTTGGAAGGAATGAGGTTAAAGCTGAAACTCCAGTACTTTGGCCACCTCATGCGAAGAGTTGATTCGTTGGAAAAGACTGATGCTGGGAGGGATTGGGGGCAGGAGGAGAAGGGGATGACAGAGGATGAGATGGCTGGATGGCATCATGGACTCGATGGACGTGAGTCTGAGTGAACTCCGGGAGTTGGTGATGGACAGGGAGGCCTGGTGCGCTTCGATTCATGGGGTCGCGAAGAGTCGGACACGACTGAGCGACTGAACTGAACGGAGTGAGGGATCTAGAGTTGGCTGTCTACTAACTAGTGAGGTGTCTACTGTGGTGCTCAGGTAAATGGTAATGGGACAAGATGGCTAGAAGGGCAAGTGTCCACTTGTGGGCAGGACATCACGTGTCTGGAAAGCAGCATGAAAGTTCACCTGTGAAAGAACCGTTTGCCCTGAGTGGATAAAGCAGCAGTGATATATGCATATATGTATATGCTGCACTGTTATTCAGCCCTGAGGAAAGAGGAAATTCTGCCATTTGCAACAACATGGACAGACCTTGAGGGCATTATGCTAAGTGGAATAATCCAAACACTGCATGTACCATAAGTGAAATCTAAAAAAAAAGAAAAGGTCAAACTCTTAGAAAAATGGTTTCTAGGTTTGGAGGATGGGGTAACACAGATGGTCGAAAAGGAGTACAGACTTTCAGGTATGAGTAAAATCTGACGACTGAGTGTAAACCACGGTGACTAAGCTGACCACACTGAAATCTGCTAGGAAAGTAGAAAGCTCTCAGCACACACGCGCACACAGATGAACACGAGGTGATGGATGCATTCATCACCGGAAGGTGGGAGCCCCTTCACAATGCACACATACGTCAAATCATTACAATGCCCACGTGAAATACCTCCAATTATATCAATTTCGCTTCAATAAAGCGGAAAAAACCCCTACCATTTACTCTTTCCAAGGGTAGGTTTGTCACTGGCTTTCTCACAGTTTAATTGCTCAGTCACTCAGCATTTCCTGGGGACATGCTCTCGGCCAGGCCCTGGGCCCAGGGGTTGAGACGATGGCACCTGCTAACAAGAAGCCCCTTGTTGGGTGGGACTCGTTCTCACATCATGCAAATAACCCGCCTTCCTCAGAGCTCCAAGGACCCCAGTACTTACTCTCAGCCCAATACACTCATGTTGCACGCCCCCCAGCTCAGCCCCCCAAGAGGGCTCCAGCTACTGTCACGCCCAGTCCTGAAACACGTCTGAGCTCCGCCCACACTGACTCCCCCGCCCCCAGCCCAGCCCCCCATGGTACTCGAGGGCCTCTTACTAGATTCCAGAGCAGTGACTTCAAATCATAACATCTCTGCTATGAAGTGTGTTCCAAAAACTTTGCCACTAATAATCCATTAATAATCAAAGGGTTTATTTTTGGGTAAGTTAGGGGAGATGGCAAGTTATTCTTACATAACAGGCACTCTGTCTCCAGCTTCCACCCACTTTCCCCCGGTTCCTTTGAGAGAAGTACCCCTCTCCTCACTCGGACCAGATCATCAATAGGTGGATTATCTGACCCTTAGTCCCATGATGGGCACGTGGCTCAGGCCCAACCAATCAGTACGCTCACTCAGTTGTGTCCGACTCCTTGGCACCCCACGGACTGTGGCCCGCCAGACTCCTCCATCCATGGGATTTTCCAGGCAAGAACACGGGAGTGGGCTGCCACCTCCTTCTCCAGGGGATCTGCCCGACTTTGGGACCGAAGCCGCATCGCCTACCCTGGCGGGGAGATTCTCTGCCACTGAGCCACCTGGGACGCCGGGCTCCAGGTTCCTCGCTGTCAGCGTGCCGCCAGCAGGCCTGCACTCTGCCTCTCGTCTCCTTGCTCCAGCCCTTGTTCCCTGTTGCTGAACACTTTAAAAACGATGTCTACTAATTGAGAAGGGTCCATTTCACATACACCATCTAACTTCTATAATTTTGTAACCTCTGGGGCACTTTGCCTGATGAAGGTTGTATTTGTCATCCTTACATTCTCAGGGGCCTCAGGCTATCTGTGTAGCACCTGTAAACCTGATAAATCAATTCTAGAAACTCTGATGGCCCTTCAGTTGGTTTTTCCCTCAGGAATCTTAAGTTTGGTCCAGCTGCCCCGCTGGCTTTCCTCTCAGATCTCTGCGCTGAACGGTGGTAGTCCCCCGACTCCCTTTCCCCAGCTGCAGTAGCATAAAGGCCTCTACGCATGGTGCATGCGTGCCAAGTCACTGCGGCTGGGTCCGACTCTGTGACCCTCTGGCCTGCAGCCCCCAGGCTCCCCTGCCCATGGGATTCTCTAAGCAAGAATACCGGAGCGGGTCTCCACGCCCTCCTCCAGGGGATCTTCCCGACCCAGGGATTGAACCCGAGTCTCCCGTGGCTCCGGCACTGCAGGCGGATTCTTTGCCGCTGAGCACCGGGGAAGCCCACTGGGGAAGCCCTCTACATATGCCATCTTTTCTCTTTTCCCTGCTCTTTTGCAAAACACTTGTAACTGTGAGCTCACGTAATAGTTGAGTGAGCGATTCAGGGGCCATTGCTCTTCTGATCCTAACATCTGTTGGGTTCTCCTCGCCATGAAGGCTAGGCAGGGACCAGCACGTGAGCCAGTCGAGAATGAAAGCATGGCAGCTGGCAAGCAGGTAGGCTGTAATCCCGGACCTGCTACTAGGCAGGGCCTACCCAAGAATGGAATCCACGAAGCTCACCAGAGCTGAGGGACTCAAACGTCATTGAGCCTCCAGAGCCTTCCAGGCGACTCCCGGAATGTTCAGTGACTTTCCATCCAGTGCAGGTGAGTGTTGCTCACAGCTGGCAACCGCTCGCCCAGTGGAACATTCCTCCCCTCTGCCTGCAGGCTGAAATATAGGTATGTACTGCAGGTATTCCTTGTTGATTGTTTCACTTTATTGCTTTTTTTTTTTAACAAACTGAATGTTTGCACAACCCTGCATTAAGTTTCCTGGAGCGTTTTTTCCAACAGCATTTGCTCATTTCATGTCTGTGTCACATTTTCATAATTCCTGCACTATTGCAAACTCTTCCACTGTTACGGTAATCTGTGATCAGTGATGCTCGCTTTTATTGTGGGGGTCTGGAACCAAACCTGCAATAGCTCCACAATGTGCCTGCATCTGTCACAGAAGGATGTGTGACACAGCCTAGTTTGGGCAGATCTTTAAAAACCACTGTTTAAAATGTATGAAAACTGCTTCTTTGCAGCTGATGCTTTCAGCCTTACTTGGGAAGCTCAGGTTACTCAGGTTTCAATTGGGGCACGTGTCATCTCAATGCTGAGTATGTACTGCACATTTTGTCTGTCCATCCTTGTTCGTGGCAAACCACAAGTTGGGTCCATAAGCCACCAACACGGGGATCCAAGTATGGCATCTGCTTGAGAGGCTCCCCCTTGAGTGATGTGATACCACGTTGCAGAAACTACCAGTCCCCAGCTCTGGTGACATCTCAGGTTACTCAGGTTTCAATTGTCATCTCAATGCTGAGTATGTACTGCACATTTTGTCTGTCCATCCTTGTTCGTGGCAAACCACAAGTTGGGTCCATAAGCCACCAACACGGGAATCCAAGTATGGCATCTGCTTGAGAGGCTCCCCCTTGAGTGATGTGATACCACGTTGCAGAAACTACCAGTCCCCAGCTCTGGTGACATTGGGCCATCCAGCTGGCTGGAGCTCAGGGTGTCATGCAGCCCTGGAAATCCAAGGCACGCCTCTGGGGCCCTCTGACTGCACCCTCTCAGAGGGCAGTACCCCTGCAGGCCTGGAGAAGCAGGCTGGAGGGGGGACTGTGGCAGGACGCTGCTTGAATGGCCCCTACTGTGTTGGGCCCCAGCTCCAACGCTCCAGGCAAGCAGCCTAAGCTCCGTAAGGGCTCACAAAACCCCCGTCTGGGGACAGGCAGAGGATTATCCTGCAGGTACACTTTTTTTTTTTTTTTTTAATATTTACTTGGCTGTGCCAAGTCTTGGTTGAGTACTCGGATCTTCGATCTTCGCTGTGGTGTGCAGGATCTTTAGTTGTGGGATGTGGGACCTAGCTCCCTGATCAGGGATCGAACCCACACACCCTGCATTGCGATCGCAGAGTCCCAGCCACTGGACCACCAGGAAGTCCCTATCCCGTTATCTGAGCAGCCAGGACTAAGCAGACGTTTGCATAGAGCAGCTGGGTTTTATGTGCACACGATGGCAACGGGGTCAGATGGTTCATGGCTTTTAGAAACAGTGTGTGTGTAGACAATAGTCCTCACGCCCAAAAATAGTTCTACGTAACCTATCAATTCTAGGAGAAATATTCAAGAATTAAGCACAGATCTCGGATGCCACAGGGAGAGAATCGGCGTGGCCATCACGCCAGCCTGTGGTGGACATCAGGAGCCAGGGCTGCCCGCACGCTCCCCCGGGAACTGCCTGGGACCCACAGGCCAGAATTGAGAGCTCACGGAGCGTCAGCTTCTCGTAACGTCCTGCAGGAGAGCTGCCACGGGCACGGCACAGAAGACGGGCACCAAGGGCCTCTGCTCAGTGCACTCTGACAGGAGATGGACTATCACACGGACCAAGAACAGCGGCTCCGAAACAAGTGTTCCGTTCAGGAAGGGTGACCCCAAGCTTCGACCACTGGCCACCATCAGCAGCACAGTCCCACTTCTTCAACGGTGAAGAGGCTGCTGTAGGCAGGTCCGCTCCTGGGGCTCCCTGAAGCCAGGACAAGTGTGTGGGCGGCAGAAGGGCTCCCTCCCGGCTCTGACGCAGATGAAGCCTCCGTCGGCTTGCCCACACTTGCTTTCCTCGTCTCCG
The DNA here is from genome assembly GCA_006410635.1 of Cephalophus harveyi. Lineage (NCBI taxonomy): Eukaryota > Metazoa > Chordata > Mammalia > Artiodactyla > Bovidae > Cephalophus > Cephalophus harveyi. Next base: position 128,072 of record SJYT01048256.1, on the reverse strand, counting down.
TTAACTTGTAGGAACAGGCACAATAAAGAAAGTGAAAGCACTTCATACAGTGCCTAACGAAAGCATCTTTCTTGCACATGGCTTAGAACACTGCATGCTAGCACAGTGTGCTGGACGATGGACTGACCACCACAGAAGCCGACCTTAGGAAGTCAGGCCAGACAGAGGGAAGAGCCCGGGCTTCACCGGCCACTGCAGCGCTCGTGCTTCCGATGGGACCCCATCGCCAGCACCATACCCGCCCAGCCAGGTGGTTCTGGCTTGGGCGCTGGTCCCTGCGTGCTCACGGCATCCCGTACACGTATGCCACCATCAGCACGGCCCTCACTGCCTTGCAGTCACTGCGCCTCAACAAGTGCCTTCCCAGAAGGGTCCAGGGAGGGACACAAACCCACAAACCTGCAGTTCCCGGGACTCAACTTGGTGCTGCAAACACAGCAGACGCAAAACAAGTGGACAAGGGAATGGAAGACGTGCTTATTTTAAAGAATTCACAAGACAAGAGACCACAGTAAAATCCAAAAAAGGAAACAACACATTTAATTTAAAGGAAGAAACCCAGAAATTGTCCAAAAAAACAATGGAGCAAATCAATTCCTGAAAAAGCTCTGTATTGCGGCGATCACATTTATTGGAAGGGTTGGAGAAAAATAAAAATGCCATTTAGCTGAAGAATTTGTGAGTTATCTACAAATCAACTTATTTCAGGAGTAGAAGAATGCTTGGTTATTTCTTAGTATCAAGATGCACATCGGTCTCTCTTTTGAACATCTTCCACATTCAAAAGAGGCAATCGCACAGTACAGCCCATCTTCCACACGCGATAAATTCTCGTTTCAGCCAACTCTCAACGGCGGGGCAACCAGCACAACGCCATCTCCCCGTACAAAGAGCATCGGAATATTCCGTTTTGTTGACTGGAAGAGGAAAAAAAAACACAGAACCCAGTTATACAAATCTGTAGTAGTAGTATTCATTTTTTGAGATAGAAATTTAAAAAGAAAAACCCACAAATTCATCATAACACAAACGAATGGCTTTAAACCCCTGGTCACTTACCTTTGTGACACAAAGAACCATCTCTTGAGTGTTTCTTTTCCTGGAACACGGCCGGGGGAGGGGCTGCAGCCACCCACGCAGCCGTGCCCCCCTCTTGCCGGCACACAGCTAGACATTCCTCACACGCCCTGCCAACCACGTGGCGCCACGGACGGGGTTTTAACCAACGAGAAGTGCGCAGGAGTGACGGATGACCCTGAGCCTCCCACAAAGGCCCCTCTGGGGTCCCCCCACCACACGGACTCAGACTACGGAGAACCCTGGGGACGGCAGAGCCCGTAAGCCGGGATCCCTGCCTGAGCACGAGGAGGAGGGCTGGTGCGCCGGGCTGAACCCTCGCTAGAGGCTGCCGCGAGGGCACCGATAGAGCCCTCCCACCTGCTTCACTGGGGCACTAATCCACTCACGCATGGAACGGCTATCTTCGGTGTGAACCAGGGGACGAGCCTTAGGCAGGAAGGAACAGACAAGGAAGGTCTGAAATTTTCTCATGCCTCAGTAAAACTGTTGCCTGAGTGAAGTCAAGTCGCTCAGTCGTGGCCGACTCTTGGTGACCCCATGGACTGCAGCCTACTATGCTCCTCTGTCCATGGGATTTTCCAGGCAAGAGGACTGGAGCGGGGTGCTATTTCCGTCTCCAGAGGATCTTCACGACCCAGGTCTCCGGCACTCAGACGCTTTACCGTCTGAGTCACCAGGGAAGTCCCAAAACTGCTGCCTAGAAAGTAGCTGAAAAGCAGCATGAAGACGCCCCAAACCTAGGTTCTGGGGAAAAGGTTCGAAAAAGCCAAACATTGGTGGTGTTGCTGTTAATCTGCTGTGCTGGGCAGGGCAGTGTAAGGAAGGGTGAGCTCAGGCGCTAACTAACAGGCTTCCCAGCAGCGATGATAAGCGGCAGCATTCATCAGGTCAGAAAAGCCAACTGTTTTAGACTCCAAACTGTGGACAAAAAGCAAGAGAAACAGCCCTGAGGCACAACGCAGCCCTGCCAAGGTTCTCAGTTAAACAAACTCAGCCCCGAGGGGAAGATGAGATGAAGGGTGTTGCCTTCCCATTCAAGTTCACATTAGCAAGTGACCCAGGGTAGCCAACATTACTTTGTAGGAGAGGAACCATGTTAGAGGTGAGTAACTAAAGAAACAAAGGCATGTGCAAGTTTCATCTAGAGAAGGATTTTGAGGTTACTGGCCCAAAGAACTGGTTGAAAGTAAACAGACGGGAAACACAAGAGGTCATAAGTTTTAAACAAATGGCACTCACAAAGGATTCAGTCACTGGCTAACAAAAGCCTTTGACAAATTGAATATCCCAGCATACTTGAGTGTTTCTGTCAACACTCTGCAGCTCCCATATTTAACAATAAAAATACAGGTAACCAATAAGAGTTCTATACAAAGAAAGAATACGGTTTTTTTAGTATAAGTATGTCCCAAATATTGCACAGGTCATACTTGACCTAAGTATGGTCTAAGTATGACCTAAGTATGACCTAAGTATGGTAAAATACCTAAGTATTTTACTATTCACACCTCCCAGGGGATCTGTCACAGAAGGACCAGTGACTGCTCAGGGTCCTTCCCTTTTCTGAAAGGAAGTGTTTGCGGCGGTGGATATCCTGTCCCTGCTCTGCCACAGTGCAGGCGGGAGGGGCACTGATAATCCATCCTTCTTATAGGAATCTGTACAGCTGGCCACACGTAGCTCTGACGGAGAACTGTTTCTGTGCCAGGCAGAAAGTACTGGTAATAGCTAGATTTCCAGAACATTTTTTAACATGTAAAACCTATGTTTTATGAGCTTCTTAGGTACTGGAACATAAAAAGAGAACCCTGAACAGTAAATTCAAATAATACCTATAAATTCAGTATGTTAAATTGAGTATACCTATCTGTCAGCCATGAATGTATCTAACTCTTTGTATCTCTCAGCCCCATGAATAGGTATCACCTGTTTAACAGCTTTTAAGGCTGTTTTCGGGCTCCATGCCCAGAGATCCTCACTCCATAGGCCAGGGTGGAGCCTGTGAACCTGCATTTCTAACAAGCTCTGGGTCTGCCCATATTTCAAAACCCTTGAGGAAATTAATCCTCCCAACAACCATCAACCATCAAAGTGAGCTCTGCAGCGGAACCTTCCCAACTGTAGTCTCCAGATGAGACCCCAAACCCTGTGCAGCCTCGTGAAGAGACCCTAACACAGAAGACTCAGCTGAGTCTGGACACCTGACCCCCAGAAACTGCGAGCTGGTAAGCGGGTGTGGTTTTAAGACACTAAGGTTTGGGCTGACTTGTAACACAAAATTCTGAGATAAAGGGTCCAAATAACTAAGAAAGTCAGGACCAGAAACAAGGAATTGAGAATGACCTCTTTTTGAAGGTGAAGAACACCAGGAGTCTAGTGTACTGAGATGTACTGAGTTTGAGATAACATCCAAAGTGGGTATTCATGCAGTAAGATTATTAGAAGAGTGATGCTCAGAAAAGACACAGATTTATCCACAATCTTAATGGCCAGCAACCATCACCTGCCGCCAGCTTTGCAAGCACCAAATCCAGTGCATCTTGGAAGGCACAGTTACTGTACTGCCATTTTACTGAGGAGGTCCTCGAGGCTTAGAAAATTTCTAGAATTTGCCCAAGGTTACAAAACTAATCAGCAGCAGCCAGGATATGAACAAAGATCTGCTCACCCAGAGGCCAAGCTTTTATGCTGCACTCTCATTACAGACTGAGGGCCTATAACAAAGAGAGACTAGCAACTAACACGCGAGAGGGAAAAATGCACAGTGAGACAAAGAAAAACCCATGCTCAGAAGGAAGAGAAAACTAGCCAAGGAGTCAAGAGTGCCTGAAAAGAGGAGAGCCGGAATAAAGCAAACGCACAAAAACCACCAAAGGCTAACATCGGAACACTTCCTATGTGCCTGTCACCGTCTGAAGGCTTTTCATGGAATCTCTCAATGAATCCTCAACGGTAGTATGAAATGAGTCGGTATTACCATCCCTATTTTACAGGCACGGAAACTCAGTCACAGACAAGTTGGGTAACTGATAAAATTATAGAGCTCGTAAGCAACAGAGTCAAGACCTGAATGCAGGCCACAGGCGGCCCTGTGGCCCAAGCGCAGGCAGTAAAGCACTATACTAGGAGGGTGAGAGACCGGCTTCTCAGTCCTTACAAGGCTGAAGAATGAGGTGTGCCGATACATGGAAGATCTGCGTAACTCAGTGAGCTAGTATTTTCCAAATGGCCAGAGTTTGATGTAACGAAATTATGCATATATACAAGATCCATTCCAAGTGCAAGGTACCAATGAACTTACATATAACACGAGTACGGAGAGTTCACCAATGTAGTTTTAGATTCCGCACCACAACTCATCTTTAAGAAACTACTGCTTGTTCAGTTTGGATGTAGCATCAAAGGCAAGTATCCACAAAAACACTCTCTCAATTCCAGTTAACCTATCTGTGTGATGTTCAACCATAACATAGCACAACAGATTAAATGCAGAAGAAACGATGTAAGTAAATGTTGTCTATTAAGTCAAGCATTTGCAAAACATAAAACAAAGACCCTCCTCACTAAATGTTTTGTTTCAGAAAATAGTATTCATAAGAATGTTACTTATGTCAACATGCAATAGATTTATTGTTTTTAATGAATTAATATTTTTAAAATTTCTCAGTTTTAGTTTCCAGCAAGTACTGATAGATAAATTCACATCAAACAAAACAGTGTCCTGTATTACCATTAACACAGCACACAGCGGCCTCTTACACAGCCATATCTCAATGCATCCTGGCAAGCCAAACAGAAGTGACCAGTATTCCTGCCCACCAGTGAGGAAGTTACATCTGCAAAGGTACTTCCTGCCCAACATATCCCAGGTAGGAAGTGCCAAGCCAACACTGGAAACCCAGCTCTGTCCAACTCCAAAGCCTTTAATTGTTACATTCTACTGAGCCCCATGAATAGGTATGAAAACATGAAAGGCTTTCCATAAGTAAGTATTAAGTTGCTGTATTCTGAGCATTGACATTTTGAAAGTGCTGACTAGAACTGCATGACTTACTTTATATATCTCTTCATATGTTTCTTCATCAATTTCTATAGTTGTCACAGTTTCTTCCACATCTCCCAATATCATATTTAAATGTTGATCATAAGCCTGAAGTGGGAAGGTGAGGGACCAAGAAATGTAATAAGCAAATTAGGAAAAAATAAACAGGGCTTACAATATGCAAATGGCTCAATTACAAGTAACACATAACATTAATACTTACACCACAAACTTTTACATGCAAATAAAAAATAACCATGCTGTACTAATACACTGTTTCTTTGCAGATCATCTCCCATGATTACTTAATTGATGTAACACAAATATAAAACTGTTTACAGTCAAAGGTGAATTTACGCAAATAATTTGAAGTTATATATAGTAAAGGAAAACAAATTCTTTAACTGCTAAGATGACAGCACTAGCTTCCTGAAGGCACAAGACACTGGCACTCACGCCTCCCTGTCGCAGACGAAACCCCACAAAGTGGACTGGAGGAGAGCGGCACCCTGCACAGCGGACGGCCTCGCCAGGACTAACTGCTCAGCACCGTCAGCAACTAGAGCAACGCAGATACTCAGGGATGTCCTCAACCTAAGCTCCAAAGCTCATGCATCTGACCAAATGGGGAACCTCCAGAGCGAGGGGCAGAGGGTCTTGTTTAGAACCCACTTCAGTTACTTCTTTCAAGTGTTAAATGGTTCACCAGCTCACATCAAAATAAAAGCAGCCAATTAGCAACACAGGGAACTGCCAGGCAAAGCACACAAACAAGAGCAAAGATCCCCAGACAGGGCCCCAACACAAAAGGCTGGCTGGCGGGGGAGGGGTCATTCAGTGCAGAGGGAAGCGAGTCCACACAGAGAACTGAAGAGGCCTCCAAGAGTTAAGGCAACATGTCTGTCCGGGAGGGCCTGTCTATGAGCCACTGGCCCAGGTATAGAAAAGCTCAGCTCTATTTTTCTCTGCAAAGTCGCCACTATTCCATGTCCTGGGGCTCATCTTCCTTTCTGCAATTTAAGATTTAGGTCTCCACCTCCTTTCCAAGCACAGGAGGTTCTTTGCCTTTAGGTTTCACGTTAGGTAGAATCATGGTCCTGAAGAGACTGGAAGTCAGACGGCTTAGGCTCCTAGTCTGGCCCTGCTTTCCACTGGCTCCGTCACCTTAATCAAGCAACTCTACCTTTCCAAGCCTGAGCTTCTTCAAGTGCAAAATGGGGATAATGAGTATCTGCACTCACAGAGTTGTTATAGAGATTAAACGAGATATTACAGGCAAAGCACTTAGAATAACAGCACCTGGTTTAGTGTTGGATAAAACCTAGCTATGTTTAATCACTTTAGGGTAGAATGGCAATAATGAAAAGAACACACTCAGCAAAGAAATAAGTTACCAAGAAGAGACAAAACCTTTGATATATTCTCTTTATGAATAAATGGAACCACCTCAAAGGACCAATCCTACAAAAATATTTATATTTGCAGATATAATCAAAGGTCTACATATAAAAATGCTTATTGCAGTATTACTTTTAGCAGCAAGAAATGGAAAGCGATTTTGGTATCACTGCTGCTGCTGCTAAGTCACTTCAGTCGTGTCCAACTCTGTGCGACCCCACAGATGGCAGCCCACCAGGATCCCCCGTCCCTGGGATTCTCCAGGCAAGAACAATGGAGTGGGGTGCCATTGCCTTCTCCGTTGGTATCACTACTACCACGTAAAGCATTCTGCAAAGTAATTAAAAAATAATAATAAAGAAGGTTTAACATGTACTCATGACCAATAATTTCCAAGAAATATTAAGTGGAAAAGAACGGTTCTCCCAAAAGGTATAGAAAGATGCCATTTATTTTTTTAGAAGTAGTGTATACAGTGCAAATATGTGCACACAGACACATATTCATGTACGTTAATATAGAGAAAAGACCTGAAAGACTACAGACCCAATAGAAGGAAAGGCTACTGGTAGAAGCAATAGCGTTCTACTTTTACTCTACGTATGTCTGTGCTATCTAAAATGTTTCACAACAAAACACAATATATATATATGTCAGTAGTTTAAAGAACACTTAAATGAGAATGGAGAACAAGTAAATGTTATTCACAAAAAACAGAAAGGAAAAAATGAAAGAAATGAAAGTGTTCTTTAATAAATATACCATTTCCATTAAGAGGAAAAAATGTTAAAAATATGAATAAAATACCATCGCATTTGGCCTATAGAAATATGAGTAACTTTCCACCTCCTCTGGTCAACACTCAACACACTCTTCCAGAGCAGACAGTTTCCACCTTTCAAAGGAGGGAGAGGGAAATAATCTCAAGGAGACAGTTACTCGGGCTTCCCTGGTGGCTCAGAGGTTAAAGCATCTGCCTCCAATGCGGGAGACCCGGGTTCGATCCCTGGGTCGGGAAGATCCCCTGGAGAAGGAAATGGCAACCCACTCCAGTATTCTTGCCTGGAGAATCCCATGGATGGATCGCAAAGAGTCGGACACGACTGAGCGACTTCACCTTCACCTAGACAGTTACTCACATGTAACCTGCCTCGAAGTTCTCTGTCGTTTCTCATCTTCACGTAGATGCGCTCGTCCAGGCTGAGCCGGATGAGATCCAAGGGCTCTTCCACAGTGTTGGTCGTTTGTTGCTGATGAAAGAAACCAGGCTGAGTGATGCTACAGGGCTAGAGTGAAGGAACGGAGCCCTCGCGCCCGGGAGACAGCGGGCGAGCCACGCAACCCTTCCGTGCCTCCGTCTCCTGATCCGTAAAACGTGTGCACCAACAGAGCCTGCCTAATACTGCCGTCGTGAGGCTTAAGGGACAGTATAGGAAGGTGCAGAACAGTGCCTGACACTAAGTGCTGGGTAAATGGGGACTGAAACGTATGAAGAAGACAGAGAGGACTTAGGACAAAATAACCATGACTCTGCTCCCTCAAAATCCAGACTGTCTGACCCCATTTCAGGGTGGAGGGAGTCACTCTCTCAGGGACTTCACCTTTATTTCAAGTATCATTTAGTAGCCTGAAGACCATACACTTAATGACTACCACATAGGAGAGAATGCTAAGTAGAGATCAATGTTTGCAGGAGGATTATGAATTCAGCGCAGGCAGGGCAGGCTGAGTTTAGGGAGCCCTTTGGCCAGTAAGATGAGTATACCAGTATTTAGCATCCAGTATAGAATAACCGGCGAAAGCGCGGCCTGTGACTCTGGGAGTCTGGGCTCAACTCCTGATTCCGACACTTATACATCGTGCCATCTCTCATTCTGTTTCCCTGTTTACAAATGACTGGTAAAGAACCCGCTTGGCAATTCAGGAGACGCGGATTCGATCCCGGGGTCGGGAAGAATCCCTTGGAGGAGGAAACGGAAGCCCAGCCCAGTATTCTCGCCTGAGAAACCCCACGGACAAGAGCCCGGCGGGCTGCACCCCACGGGGTCGCAGGAGTCGGACACGACTTAGCACCACCCGCCCCTCACGAATACTGCGAGGAGTAAAAAGGGCTCATGTATGAAACTTCATGTATTTAAACAGTATCTGGCAAACAGAAATATACGCAAGAGAAAGGAAGTGACGAGAGCGAGGAACAACCAGTTTTCAGCGGGTTTCGCACAGTAGAAGATGTCAAGGCCTGACGTACTATTCGGCGGGGGCGCGGTTAGCCAAAAGGCAGAGTTGAGGCCGTGGAGACCCAGAAAGGGGCGGCACAGCTGACCACCTTCCTTTGAGACTGGAAAAAGCAACCCTGGCAGGCAAACCCGGGCAGAACCAGGCCCGGGAATAAGCAAGCTGCTTGGGAGCTGGCGCTGCAGAAGACACTCACCTGGTCCACGTCGTCCGCCATCTTTCAAACCCTGCGCTCTTTCCCGCCTCTCGCGAGAGCACGAGAAGCCCCACCCCCGCCTCAGGCCTCTGGAAACGCGAGAACGCGACGCACCGGAAGTAGAAAAAATCGGTCTTGCGGCTTCCCGCTTCCGGCAACTGGCATTGGTTCTTCGGGGCTGGGGCGGAGCTTCATCGGGGGCGCGGGTGGGGGTGTGGCCTATGCGAGGGGGCGGGGCCGCTGTGTCGGGGCGGAGCCAGCTGGCGGGCAGCGTCCGGCGCCGGCGCCGGCGCAGTGCGTCCCGTGCCAGGCGAGTCTTGCCCGGGCGGAGATGGCTCGGAAACGCGCGGCTGGCCGGGGCCCCCGCGGACAGACGGCCAAGGGCGAGACCAGAGCGCGGCGCAAGGAGGAGGAGGCGGGTGAGAGCGAGGCCGAGCCGGGCTTGGGGGGGGAGAGGCTGGAGGAGAGCAGGAGGCGGGCCGGGCGCGGGGAGGGCGAGGCCGGCCTCCCGCGGGCGCGGGTAGGCAATCCTGCGCCCACCTGCGCGGAGGAGACCGCGTCCCGGTGACCGCGGGAGGCCGGCGGCGTGCGCCCGCCCCGGGCCCCCCCGAGGTGGCTGCGCCTTTCCCTCCGTGCCGGATGCGCACTGCGCGGGTCCGCCGGTCCTCCCGGACCGCGAGCTCCCCTGCGCGGTCTCTTCCTGCGCCCTGCCGCCCGAGGGTCAAGTCTGGTCTCCTGGCAGATGCTGAGGGTGAATAGGCAGAGGCACTTGCTTTGTGCCCCCACGAGACCGGCGGGCCCGTGCTTGAGAGCGCGGGAGTCTGCTGATCTCCTGAGTAGCAGCTGTTCAGTCGCTGCGTCGTGCCCGACACTTGGCGACCCCACGGCCTGCAGCGCGCCAGGCTTCCTTAAGGGTACCTTCAGCGAAATTCCACGCTAGAGCCCCGGATTCCGGATCCCACGGACTCCTCCACGTGCATGTCGAATCAGTGTCTTATACTCGTCCTGGGCAAACTAAACCTGCCCCTTCCCCACCCATCCCCGTCTCACTGATCCCTGCATCACCTGTTAGAACAAACCCCTCCAGTCCTTCAGCAGGTTCTGTCAGTTCCCCCTCAGAACCCCGTCCCGAATCTCTCCACTTCTCCGTATCTCCCTGGCCACACCCCCTGCCCAGCCGCCTTCACTTTTCAGCTGAACCACTGCGTCGTCTGTTTACCACTGTCTGTACTTCCTTTCACCTACTCGCAAGAGTTCTCCTTGCGGCAGCAAGCGATCTTAAGAAAAAAATCAACGCGATCTTGCCACGCTCCTGCTTCACACACTCTCGCTGCCGTGCTCTTGGCATAAAATCTAGATCCCTCACATGGCCTTCAAGACACTGCATGATTTCGCTGCTGCTCTCTCCTTTCCCAGATCATCTCCTTTTGGCCTCCTTTCGGTTCCTCGGGCACCCGCGTTATTTCTCACCTGAGCCTTTGCCTCTGGGGTTCCTTCTCCCCTGAACGTTCTTCGTGGCTTTTGCCGTGGCCGCCTTCTTTCCCTGCAGGTCTCAACCCAGGCGCTCCTTGAGTGTCTTGCCTAAGGTGGTCTTGCCCAGGTACACCTCATCACAGAGGATCTGGGTAGTTTATTTGCTTCCTTTTTGACCTGTCTTAACCAAATAAGCTTATGAAAACGTGTCTTACTTTTTGCTGTATCTCATCTTGTCCTCTCCACTCCCTGCATATAAGAAGTGCTCAGTAAATAGTATAAATAACGGCATAATGCATGCAGCAGAAGGAATTTCTGGGCTACTTCATGTAAGTGAGTAGACGATTAGACCAAATCACTAGTAAGGCCCCCTGTGACACTAGATTGAGTAGTTCTGTGATTCTGCAGGGTGGTTGTGAGTTTTCAGTGAGATGGCACGGAAGGCTCCGGGCCTGGCCTGGGTGCGGTGATCAGATGGGCTAACTCATAGCATTCGTAGGCAAGGGGTGCACTCAAGCCTCGTGCGCACTCTGAGCCGGTGGAGCTGCAGTAAGTTTCCGAGGCAGCTTCCGGGAAGAGCTGTCGTCTCTGCTGTGGTTGGTGGAGGACAGTTTGGCTGTGGTTTTGGCTGCAGCTGAAGTGGCTTTGGTGGCCCGTCAGTGTCGTGCGTTCACAGCACCGCTGTGCATGCAAATCACGGCGACGCTTGGCTGCTCTCAGCAGCCAACGATCTGGCTTCCCATTATATCTTTGTTTCTCTTGGGGCCCCTCTAGTTTCTACATATTGGATCTCAGCATTGCTTCGTCGATTTACTCCTTCATCATTAGCTCCTTCAGCAGATCCTTACTGAGCCCCTGGCTATGTCCAGGCCCAGTTACCGGCACTGGAAGGGTGGCAGTCAACAGGACGGGCAAGGTTCTGCTCTCGTGGTGCTTGTAATCTTTGGGGAAGGGGAGGTTGGACAAACAAGTTAAAAACCAAATGCCCGTGGTGACAGGAGCCAGGAAGAAGGCAGACGAGCTCTCTGTCACAAGCTGGCTCGGGCACAGGGGAGACGCGGCCGGGTCAGAGCCAGGGGCCTCGAAGTCCCGTCCGAGGACCCGGTGCTTCCAGCCAGCTACTGGCTGTAACGCGGGGCCTCTTGTAGGATGTGGGCAGAGGAATCAGTAAGTTTAAAGCTCTTAGGAATGTTTTAGGATTGAGGGGAGAGAAATAACTGGGAACCCTAGGCTGGAGACCAGACTAAGGAGTTTGTGTTTTATCCTTGGTGCTGTGAGGTGCTGCGGCAGCTCTAAGCAGGTGAGGTTTTCTGTTTGTTGTTAAATTGGTAGCTGGCCGAGCAAGCCCAGTGGTTAATTCCTGCCCTGCTGAAAAACCCACGTTATATAACAGTGTAGTACAGTCAGCCCTCCACAGGTTGCACATCTGTGGATTCGAGCAAAGTTCAATCCGAGGTTAGTTAAATCCACAGATTTGGAACCAGCGCATCCAGAACGGAGGGGTGACTGTAGCAAACAGCCCTAGATCTTGGAGAGTCTTGGGAAATGGCCTCTTTTTAAATTATAGTTGACTTATTATAGCATTAGTTCAGATGTACAGCAATGATTTGATATTGGATGTTGGATTATATTCCATGTAAGGGCTCCCCTGTGGCTCAATCAGTAGAATCTGCCTGCAATGCAGGAGACCTGGGTTCAGTCCCTGGGTCAGGAAGATCCCCTGGAGAATGCAGTGGCCACCCACTCCAGTATTCTTGCCTGGAGAATTCTATGGACAGAGAAGCCTGACAGGCTGCAGTCCACGGGGTCACAAATCGGACATGACTGAGCGACTAGCACTTGCACACTTAATACTACGTACACAGTTATTACCAAGTATTGACCATATCCCCCTGCTGTACATTACATCCTTGTAATTTACTGACTCTGTGCCTCTTCATCCTCTTCCCGTCTTGCCTCTCCCCCTACCCCTTTCCCCAGTGGTGGCCACTGATTTGTTCTCTGTATCTGTGAGTCTGTTTTTATTTGTTGATTTGTTTTATTTTTTAGATTCTGTGTATAAGGGGAAACATGGTGTTTGTCTTTCTCTATTTCACCAAGCATAATATCCTCCCTGTTGTTGCGAATGGCAAGATTTCTTTTTTATGACTGATACTTGTGATTCCTTTAGATGGTAGGTTAGGTTGTTTGAGACTCTTCCTGTTTCTGGAGGTGGGCCTGTATTGCTCTAAGCTTCCCTCTTAAAACTGCTTTCGCTGTGTCCTGTAGATTTTGTAAAACTGTGCTTTTTCATTTTCGCTGTCCTACGGTATTTTCTGGTTTTCTCTGCGGCGTCGTGAGCCGTCATTGGCTGGTTGCTTTTCGTAGCATCCTATTTAGTCTCTGTGTGTTTGTGTTTCATTTTTCCCCCGTAATTGATTTCTGGTTTCATACTGTTGTCATTGGAAAAGATACTTAATACCTTTTCAGTCTTGAATTTGTTGGGACTCGTTTTGTGGCTAGCATGCGGTTGATCGATCCTGGAAAATGTTCCATGCACACTTGAAAAGACTGTGTATTCTGCTGTTTCGGACACAGTGTCTTGAAGTTATCTATTAAGTTCATCTGGTCCACTGTGTCATTTAAGGTCACCGTTACCTTATTGATTTTTCTTTCTGAATGATCTGTCCATTGACGTAAGTGGGGTGTTGAAGTTGCCTACAATTCTTGTATTACTGTCATCTGCTTCCTTTATTTTTGTTCATATTTTTTGTATATATTCTGATGCTCCTATGTTAGATGCATATATGTGTATCAGTGATATCATTTTCTTGTATTGACCCCTTTATCATTATATCATGTCTTTGTCTGTTATTATAGACTTTGTTTTATGGTCTATCTTGCCTGATACGATTATTGCTATCTGAGCTATATTTTAGCTTCCATTTGCTTGGATAATATAGCCTCTTTGATACCCTGGGGGCACACATAAAGACTTTAGGGGAAAAATGTTACCATATGTCTCCCTCCAGAAACCACCACCACCAAATAATACTATGTTTCCTTCTAGTCGTCTTGTGCAGTAGAAACTATGCAGACAACTCTGCATTCTCAGCGTTTTATCACATATCTTCTTCCTTTGTCTTAAGAGATGACTACATTATATATCATTGTGTGACTGTACCATAATTAATGATTTAATCAATGTCCATTTAATGGATGGGCATTCAGATTTTTAAAATTTTGGATACTTTGAATAATGATGTTATAAAACTTTTTTTTTGAGTTTGTTTCCCTTGTTCTCACTTTTAACTTCTCTATTTCTCTATTCAAAGCACAGAAATGCACACCTCTGCCTTTCAACCAATGAAGTAAATTTAGAGAGGAAGAAACAGTAGTTCAGAAGCAACTGCCCACCTGCATGTTTAGACTAGTAAAGTATTTAGCATCTTATTAACAGAGGGCTAAAAGCCATTGTAAGATCTAGAAATCCTGGTTTTCAGTATGCCCTATCAAATTGTCAGGTCATAAATAAACTTTTGGCCTTGAAATAAGAAATCTGAAGAAACAGAACCCAATCAGTGATTTTAGCCCGCATTAAAACAAAGGCTGCTAAAAGGTGAAATTTATTAAACTTTAGTTGTTGTTTTTTAGCTCAAAAGGAAGAGTCTTTTTCTTCCATGCAAAAGTGTATTCTTGGGGACTAAAAATGCGTATCCAGGGAGTCAGCAGTTCAAACCATAAATGAAAGGAATGAATTAATTTGATACTTTGGGTTACTGTCACAGCTCCTTTTGGAACCTCAAAAAAGGTTAGAGTATTTTTGTTTTGCAATATTAACTGAAGCAGAGTTGTGCAGAGGAAAATAGATGATTTATTTCAGATTTAAGAGAATTTTCCTGACTATATAATAGAAAAACATTTTCCCCTGTTGTATTAATATATTATAACATATGTAATATAGCTATATGTTAAGAGACCATGTTTTTAGATACCCTAGTTGAACTAAAATGAATAGTGTATGGATTTTTTATATTTCCTTTTAACAAAATTTTATTTTATTATTAATAACGGTTAGTTATTAAAATAAAGCTGTTTTTCAATTACTGCTAACTTATTCCAACCTTAAGCTTGCTTAGGGGCTTCCCAGGTGGCCCTGGTGGTAAAGAACCCGCCTGCCAATGCAGGAGACATAAGAGACACAGGTTCCATTTCTGGTTCAGGAAGATCCCCTGGAGGAGGGCATGGCAACCTACTCCACTATTCTTGCTTGGAAAATGCCGTGGACAGAGGAGCCTGGCGGGCTATAGTCCATGGGGTTGCAGAGTTGGACACGACTGAAACGACTTAGCACGCACGCAAGCTTGTATGAGTGACATTTGGGTTAGACTGGATGGATTTCATGAAGTGTGTGTTCTGAGCAGCATTTGATTTTAAACGAGAGCAGCGGCTTAGATCGGGGGAAATCGCTGTTCAGTTGCTCAGTCGTGTCTGACTCTTTGCGACCCCGTGGACTGCAGCACGCCAGGCTTCCCCGTCCTTGACACTCAGACATGTTTATAAACTTGAAGCTTTTCCCTTAGTAGGAGTGGATTATCCCTAAAATAATTAGTCTCAGCAGGTAGTAGCAAGCAAGGTGTTAATTAATGGATTGATGCGTTTTCCTTGCTGGACATTAGGTAAAATTTGGGGTTTGTAGTTTAGGTTTTATGGGTCGTGTGCTGGCGTCTCTATAGCCTTAGGAGGTAGAACAGAGTAGCTGATGAAGGAAGCGTGTAGTGTGCAGACCAGCTGGAGGTGGAAGGGGCTGAACGCTGGTTTTTGACCAAACATGGGATGTTGATGGGCGTCTGGAGAGAGGTTACCAGGGAGGACTTCCGCGACCCTGCCCACGAACCTGCAATGTCTCCGCTTTCCCTATGGCCCTCCTCTCATGTTCCGTGTGGTCATCTAGATGTCTTCGAAGATGAGAAACCACTGAAGAAGCGCCCTCCCACAAAAGCTTCCCGAGGAAAGAGGAAAAGAGGCCCCGGTGACGCTGGGAGCTCAGCAGACGGTCCAGCGAGAAGGAAGGCGGCCCGGGTTTCAGTGAAGACTGAAGAGCCCCAGGCTATAAAGGATGAAGCCCTCAGCGAAGGGGAAGATTTCAGGTGAGACGGCGGAAAACATCTTGACTGGGTCCATCAGGGAACTATGACTCAGGAAACCTGCTCTTGTTGCTCGTCTCTGGGGTCTGTGGAAAAACTGGGATCTTTAAACACATCCAGGTAGCGCTCGAGGAGAAGGCGATGGCCCCCCACTCCAGTGCTCTTGCCTGGAGAATCCCATGGACGGAGGAGCCTGGTGGGCTGCAGTCCATGGGGTCACGAAGAGTCGGACACGACTGAGCGGCTTCACTTTCACTTTTCACTTTCCTGCATTGGAGAAGGAAATGGCAACCCACTCCAGTATTCTTGCCTGGAGAATCCCAGGGACGGGGGAGCCTGGTGGGCTGCCGTCTGTGGGATCGCACAGAGTCGGACACGACTGAAGCGCCTTAGCAGCACCAGCAGCACCAGCAGCAGGTGGCGCTCGGGCCACTGGTAAGCCTGGGAGAGTCGAGGTGACTGCATAGCTCACCTCCCAGCCTCTGCAGATGAGGCCACAGCTTGCAGAGAGTGAGTTACTTGTGCCTACACAGCTAGACGGTGGCAGAAGCCAGGATGAGACGCAGGGCTTCAGCTCCTGGCCCGGTGCTGTTGCTACCACACCGGCGTTAGGTCCAGGAGGCGTTTCCCCGACGTCCCAGCCGCGTCCTGTCCTGCTCCCCCCGCTTCCGCGCTGCTCCTGCCCAGCTCCTGCCCAGCTGGAGGTCCCCCTTCACTCGGCACGTGCTCACCATCTGCCTGCAGCCTGGAAGCCTTCTGCCACCTTGATGATGCAGAACAGCACTCACCCGCCCCTCGGCCCCCTCTCCTCCTCCTCTGGCTTCTTGCTGCATCTCTGAAGAGTGTGGCTCGGCTGCCTTGTGTTACACTTGCTTGTGTCCAAGCCACACACCCCTGTGAGCTCTCAGAACCACGCCGGCTCACCTCTGTATGCCCTGTGGCATCTAGGGCAGGGCCTCTCACCGTGACTGAGCATATTGACAATTTGGTGAACCATGCCTGGAAACCTCGTGATCACGTGATCATCTGCCTCCGGGGAATGCTGCGGGAGGGGGTGGGGGGTGCAGGGAAGAGGCCCAACAGAGAGGCCGCAGTCGCCGCTTTACGGCAGAGATAAGGCCTCTCTCAGTGTCGGCTCTGCCAGCATCCCCCAGTGCTGGCTGGGAGGTCGCCCAGGACAGGGCAGCTGTGGGAAGAGGCATGGGGGGCACGTGGACTCACCACCGTCGTTCGCCTCCTCTTCCCTAAGACCCTTGCTTGCAACGCCACTGAGCTTCCCGCTTCCCGCTCCCACCTGCTGGATTCTTCCTGCAGGGAAGTCCACAGACAGATCAGCTAGGACGCTGCCAGGGAAAGCCCGGCTCCCCTTTTTGCCCCTAGGCTGGGAAGTGACATTTCTCCCACGTTTACTTTTTAGGAGATGTTTTTGTTTCTGTGCTTTTGAAAGGAAGCAGCAGGCTAAAAAGGGAGTGTCTTGTCTTTTTAGAGCTGAAGTCTGAAGCTTGTTAATTTAAGTGTCTGTGCTAAAATCTTGGGTAATAGTCTCACTGGACACCACGTGTCAAATCTTAACAAAAGCTAAAAGTAACTCGGGGCTCTAAAGGTGTTTTATGTGTGAATTTGCAGAAATGTTAATACATTGCGTGTGAGCAAGCACTGAGTGCTGAGCCAGTGTGTAGCCAGCTGCGCGTCTGCAGAGTTCTGTGCCTCCGCTCCAGCCGTCCGTTTTCCTCATGACACACCCCCACGTACCTAGGAGTTAAATTCTACCAGCCTCAGTCGCCTGTGATCTCACCTCTCAGAGGCGGCGAGCGGCGGCACGTGCGAGCCCTTCCCTCTGTCTTGCTGGCGTCTGGCTGCACACGTGCGCACAGGCGTCACGGCTTCTCCTCCTGGGACCCGCGTGCTCTTCGTGGTCTCGTCTCCCTTTCCTGTCTGTTTGCAGACAGCTGTTTGCCTTCACACGGCCTCAGGGGGCGGGTTCACGCTCCTCCTGTTTCCAGAGACGCGTCTAGGGTTAGACCCCTGATCAGAGCCCATCCTGGTGGGAACCCGAGGCCCAGGATCAGGCAGGGCGTGAGGGTCAGAGCTCCCAAACCACCTTCAACGAACGGCAGCAGATTCACAGTAAACAGAAGAAGCCTTGAAAGGGGAGCTTAGCTTCCCCATGGCACCGGGACGTGCGAGCTTTCTTCACCTTCCTCTGTGACCTCCGCACAGGGACTTGCCGAGCGCCCACAGGAAGGGCCAGCCCCCGGAGCGAGAGGCCGCCGCAGACAGAGGCAGCTGCACGGGGGACGAGGAGGAAGACAGTGAGGAGGACTGGGAAGAAGTGGAAGGTAACGTGGCCCCTCTGCTCCCGGAGCGGCTCATCCTGTTTGCCTGCCTGGCTCCGTTCGGGGTCACGTCACGGCAGCCCTGTCCTTTTCTTGGAAAACAAGGAAGTCGAAGATAAGGTCGCAGTGTGTGTTAGTCGCTCAGTCGTGCCCGACTCTTTGCGACCCCATGGACTGCAATCCACCAGGTTCCTCTGTCCATGAGATTTTCCAGGCAAGGATTCTGGAGTGGGTTGCCATTTCCTTCTCCAGGGGATCTTCCCAACCCAGGGATTGAACCCGGGTCTCCTGCACTGCAGGCAGATTCTACAGTTCACGGCCAGGTCACTCCAGAGGGTTGTGCCTCCTCTTCCTCTGGAGGCGCTCAGTGAGCGAGAGACACGTGCTCACGCGTGCCTTGGGTCCAGCTCTGCCCCTCGTGCAGCCGTGTGCGTGAGTGTGCCCAGCGGTGCGAGCTGAGCTTGTTCTCCAGGACGGTGGGTAAACACTGCGCAACCCCTGTGAGCCCGGTGGTTGTGGGAGAGCGTGCCGGGACTCGCACATCCTGTCCTCGGAGTAAACAGCAGCCAGGGTCACCGTCCTTGAGCCCTGCTGTCTAGCAGGGCTTTTCCTAGCTTTTCCTTTCGAAAGTGTTCAAACCTACAAAGAAGTGGAGCCTGGAGTCCAGGCTCTCTTCGCCTCGACGCCTCGACTTGACCCTTGTGCCGTAGGGATCGTGTCTGTCTCTCTGTAACTCTGCTGGTGGGACTACGTGGAAGTAAGTCACAGACACCCTGACTCTTCACGCGTAAAAGCTTCAGCACTTATCTCCTGAGAGTAGGGCATTGTCCTCCCTGATGAAATACTGTCACCACGTAATTAAGGCCCTGATTACTGTGAGATGATCCATTACAGCTGCCTTTTTTTCTTGTCCTCCCCGCCCCCCCCCGCCCCCGCCCCAAGTGCAGGGTCTAATCAAGGTATTTGGTCTCTCCAGTCTCGAGCAGAGACTCCACCCACCACCTACTGCCCAGGGCGCAGGATTTTAGTCCCCTGCCCAGGGACTGAACCTCTGCCCGCTGCACGGGAGTGAGGAGCTCTAACCACTGGGCAGCCAGGGGAGCGGCCCACCCCCCGCCTCACTGATTTGCTTTCCATTGGTTTTCAGTCATTAAGCCGTGTCTGACTCTCTGTGGCCCCAGGGACAGCCGCTCGCCAGCGTCGCCTGTCCTCGAGTATCTCCTGGAGTTTGCTCCAATTCACAGCACTGTTAATTTTTAAAATTTTGGCAGAGTCCTGGCCTCTTGTTCTGTAGAATGTCTCATGTTCTGGTTTAGAATGGTGGTCAGCTTGTTTGAATGCCCTCCTGCATGTCCTGTGAACCGTGAGTCCAGAGACTTGGTTGCCTTTGGAGTGAACATTCTTTGGCAGGAATCCTGCCGGTGATAATGCTCCGTATCATCCCTGACCTCTGTGCTTCCTAGCACATCCAGTAAGAGGCGCCGGGCGTCAGGTGGCCCTGCTGGCGACGCTGAGCTCGACCGTGTCTGTGGCCCTGCCTGGCTGTGCCAGTGGAAAGGCTCATTTTCCTCCTGAGTCTCTGAAGATCCTGTGCCCCAGTCCCTTTCTACTGAATGGTGTCGGTGTGATCTTGACTGAATCAAAGATTTTTATAGTGAGCATTACAGTGGCAATATTTTGATTGTCATTTCACGTATAGTTATTAGCTGACTGATCTGTAAAGCAGAGGTCTCCCTTTCAAGGACCATGTTTATTTAGTCATTTCTTTCGGGTATCACCGTGGACGTAAAAAATTAACTATGTCCACAATTATCCTCTTTAGCCTTTTGACCTTCAGTTGCCCCCCATTTGGCAAGCAGGAGCCCCTGTAAGCATATGCGCTGTGGTGTCTGACGTGGCCTCAGTAGTTCTGAGAATGTTTTTGTTCTTTGGCACAATAGATATATGGGCTTTCCAGGGTCTCCCTGTGGCAGAGCTGGAATCGGCCCTGTTCATTTTCGTAGGAGCGGGCACACAGAAACCCGGGTCTCAACACCGGGTGTGGTCATTGCTTCTAGGTCCAGAGCCACTTTGAAAGGAGCTTAGCTAAAGAAGGTCACTGTTACGTTCAGTTCAGCAAAGTTAATTTCGGCCCGCGACCCACTCCAGTATTGCCTGGAGAATCCCTTGGACGGAGGAGCCTGGTGGGCTGCAGTCCATGAGGTCACTGGGAGTCAGACACGACTGAGTGGCTTCACTTTCACTTTTCACTTTCCTGCATTGGAGAAGGAAATGGCAGCCCACTCCAGTGTTCTTGCCTGGAGAATCCCAGGGACGGCGGAGCCTAGTGGGCTGCCATCTGTGGGGTCTCACAGAGTCGGACACGACTGACGTGCCTTTGCAGCAGCAGCAGCAGTGTTTACAAGCAGCGTAGCGGAGAAGGAGATGAGAAAGGTGCATGCCTCGCCGTGTGCGCGTTTGCAGGCTAGTCTGAAGTCATGTCTCTACAAAGTGAGCTGTGGGGGGCTTTAGTGTAGTAATTCGGAGAACACTGCTCCCGCCCCCGGCTCCAGGCCCCGGGTCTGTGTCTGACTCGCCCCCCGCCCCGTGTCTGAGGATCTCCCCCCCGGGACCGCTGCTGTGGGCGCTCGTGCAGGTTAGTGAGACACCTGGACGTGCGCTCGGGGCCTCTCCTGGGAACGCAGAGTAGGGGCCGCGACGGTTTCCTGCCTCACTTCTCCACCCCAGCAGAACCTTGCTGTTGTTCAGTACACTGCCTCTTGTAACATTATTGTTATCACTGATCTAAAACATTACTGTTGCTAGAAGTTAGTGAGCCCGTGCCGGGTGCCGTGGGGGAAAGCGCAGCCTTCTCTGCATCTGCCCTGCCCGTGAAGCCGGTGGAGATAGAGATTGAGACACCGGAGCAGGTGAAGGCCAGAGAAAGAAGGTATGGTCAAGCGCTTGCTTCCAGGTTTCCGTCACGTCTCACCATCGGCAGCT
The DNA here is from genome assembly GCA_006410635.1 of Cephalophus harveyi. Lineage (NCBI taxonomy): Eukaryota > Metazoa > Chordata > Mammalia > Artiodactyla > Bovidae > Cephalophus > Cephalophus harveyi. The sequence continues at coordinate 107,204 of SJYT01048256.1, read as the reverse complement.
GCTCCCCAGGAAAGCTTTTGAAAAGCACATAGGATTCGCGGGCTGAGTGTCCAGGTTGTCAGGAGCCTTAGGCGAGAGTGCCCTGGGCTCACCTTGAGGACTTGAAGGCGAAACCTTTGTGTCCAGGCGAGCGCAGACATGCCAGGGGCCGGGCAGGGCGCCTGTTACCGTATTGACTCTTCAGGACAGCGTGTGACTGAGGGCCCGGAGACTCAGAGGCTAAGGAACGTTTCTGCTGCGAGTGGAGGAGCCCCGATCTGTGTCTGTCCGGCTGACCGGACAGCCCAGCCTGTGTCCCGTGGCATCGCTGCAGGGCCTGCAGCAGTGCCCGCCGTGGTAGGGGGCCTCCCCCGCTCCTTCCAGGGGTCTCCGGTCCCCCTGCAGCCCCTGGTGGCCTGGCTGTATGCAGCGCATCTCCTGGTAGTTAACTGGTCCTGAGTCTCCCACGTGATAGGCACTTTATCAGGCATCAAGGAGGGAGATAAAAGAAGTCGTTCAAGAGGTTTTCTTAAAGGGGCTTGGGACAGAGATGAGAGGGATCTTACGGCAGAACAGCGTTGCACAAACAAGCGACGTGTGCTGGCCTAACGCCAAGGCAGTGGGCCCCAGGAGGCGGGGCAGTCGGGGGCTGGTCAGAAGGGAGGCCTGGCAGGTGCGGGTCAGGGGAGGGCAGGACCCGGGCCGAGGTGTGCGGGCGAGGAGGCGCAGAACTGGCCAGCGGCAGGCCTGCTGGCTAGCACGGCCCGAGTCATTGTCCCCGAAACACATCGGCGGGGACGGGCGAGTGGGGTCAGGCTTCCCCCTCCACTTTGGGATTGTTCAATGTGCGTTGCAGTGAAAAGATCAAAATGGAGTTTGAGACGTATCTTCGGAGGATGATGAAACGTTTCAGTAAGGAGGTTCACGCGGACACGCACAAGGTAAGAAGGGGCAGACGGGCGGAGGGGTGGACGGGCGGACGGCTGTCTCTTATACACATCTAGATGTGTATAAGAGACAGCCCTTGGACGGAGGAGCCTGGTGGGCTGCAGTCCATGAGGTCACTGGGAGTCAGACACGACTGAGTGGCTTCACTTTCACTTTTCACTTTCCTGCATTGGAGAAGGAAATGGCAGCCCACTCCAGTGTTCTTGCCTGGAGAATCCCAGGGACGGCGGAGCCTATCGAGGGGGCACTGTGCGGGGCGCTGGCACTCCGTCGGCCACGCCTCCGGCTCTCCTGAAGCGAGGTGGGGCGATAAGGGGGTGACGGTGGCATCTGCCCGGGAGGGCGCGTGAGGCTTCAGCTCTGCACTCCCCTCCCCTCCCTTCGCTCGGCCGATCCATAGCACCGGGTCCAGCCTCAGCTGAAGGCGCGGCAGCTCCTGACTTCAGCTGGCACTTACTGGACACACACTGAGGCCTTGCGAGGAGCCTGGCGCTGTGGACAGAGAGACTTGCCCGAAGCTTGTCTCCTACCGTTCAGGACCTTCTGTCTCACAGACAGAACAGGAGAGACCTCAGAACAGGGAGACTCAGAACGCAGAACGAGGGGAGATCAGGACCTTCTGTCTCACAGACAGAACAGGAGAGACCTCAGAACAGGGAGACTCAGAACGCAGAACGAGGGGAGATCAGTGCGGGCCCCAGCGGCTGAGGAAGGCCTCATTTAGGAGAGGGGTCGGGGCGGGTCAGGGGAGGCCGGCGCGGGGAGAGGCCGCACCAACGGTCCTTTAGACCCCAGGCTTCCTAACGTTTCATCCGCAGATCCTTCAGGATGCACCTCCAAAAGACAAGACCTCTTAGAGAAAGGAACTTAGTACCTTGCAGCTTTGAGATTTGATTGTCCCTCTGAGGGAAGGAGCATCTAGAGAGAAGAGGGGGGTGAAACACAGAGCCTTGGGAGTGCTAGGAGTGTGCGTTTTTGTGTATAGACGTGACGGCAAGTATTTCCTGTCCTCGCAGCGTCTCTGAATCTGGCAGTCGCCCTCCCTCTGGTTTTCAGGCTTCCCGTTTCCCTCTTCCCAGGTTCACCTGCTGTGTCTGCTGGCAAACGGCTTCTACCGAAACAGCATCTGCAACCAGCCAGACCTGCAAGCCATTGGCCTCTCCATCATCCCCACGCGCTTTACCAAAGTGCCACCCCGAGACGTGGATGTCTCCTACCTGTCCAACCTGGTGAAATGGTAGGGCCCTGCGGCCTGGCCTGCAGAGCGTAGGGCAGGATTTGGGTCTCAGGGACTGGGTGCAGGTCAGCCCCACAGACCCTCCTCGAGGGGAAGGTCTGGGCTGGGTCTTCAGGAGTTGGCCAGACAGGCTGGGAAGAGGAACACGGGGAGGGGGGCTCCTGAGCCCCTCTCGAGGCTCCCCGCTGTGAGTTCTGGCCATAGGAGGACAAGGCTTCTCTTTGTCCTGGCCTCTCACACAGAGAAGTACCTGGTGTCTCTGCAGGTTCATCGGGACGTTCACAGTGAACGCGGACCTCTCGACCAATGAGCAGGACGGCCTGCAGACGACGCTGGAGCGGAGATTTGCCATTTACTCGGCAAGAGACAGCGAGGAGCTGGTCCACGTGAGTGACGCCCTGGCAGCTCTGCTCTGGAGGCCTGTGAGCCCACGACAGTGGCGGTCATGTGCCGTGCACCATTCAGGCTGCCTACAGATGCTTCCTCGCTCAGTTCTCATAAGATAAAAACAGGTACCGGAGCTCAGAGAAGAGGAATGACTTCCTTACGGCTGGTCTAAGCACTGGAGTCAGGCCTGGGGCCAGCCTGAGCGCTGAAAGCTGCCCCTCTCCTGTCTCCACTCGGCGTCCTGGAGTAAAGCACTTAGTCGTGGTCAGGTGCCCTACAGTTGTTCACAGTATTCAAAAGTCCCAAGGAGGGCCTTCCCTGGTGGTCCAGTGGCTAAGACTGCATGCTCCCAGTGAAGGGGGCTTGGGTTCGAACCCTGGTCTGGGAACTAGATCCCAGATGCCACAAGTAAGACCCAGTGCAGCCATAATAAACATTAAAAAAAAAAAAAAAAAAGGCCTAATGTTGGCTGCAGAAACCCTGCAGAGGGTGTTTCTGTACCATCCGCATTGGGCAGTGACCTGGCAGACGGCTGTGCGGCGAGGAGGGTTGTGTCCAGGAGCCGTAGCGCAGAGCTTCTGTGCACACAGGGTTTGTCACGCGCTCAAAATCCCCTCAGGCAGAGCTCCGTCTCAGTGAAACCGGTAGACATGTGGTTTTATCCTCGAAGATTCCTGTCAGTGCACGTGTACTTGTGCCCGAGCCTCGGATTCTGTTGAGGAAGAGAGACTGGCAGTTTGTATCTTTAGAGACCGTATGACCGGCATCTTTACTTTCTCTTCCGATTTGGCGTGAAGACGTCTGAGTGTCTGGCCAGGAAGTGTGCTGTTTAACCACCAGGCAGAGGAGGACAGTGGTATTTCAGCATCCTCCTCCCAGCCTGTGTTCCTGTGAATCTGTGTGCATGTTTCTTCCTGCAGTTTTATTAAGCAAGAACAATAGTGGTTGTTTTTTTTTTTAAGGAAAAGAAGTGGGCAGTTCTGTTCACAGTGCTGTCCAACCACTGCCTGTTCCCAAATCCCATCTGCTGCCCCAGCAGGGAGCCCCGTGCCCCACACAGCCACTCCACTCTCCGTCCTCCCACCTCCCCGGTGGCTGGCAGCCACCGGCCTGTGTTCTGTCTGTGGATTTACAGTTTGGATACTCACACGAAAGATGTCACAGCACAGTCAGCGCTCATTGTCTGCCACCTCTGCGTTCACAGACTCACTGACTGCCGATCAGACGTCTCCCTACAGGGGTTGAGCCCGCAGAGGCAGGACCCGAGGGTACAGGGGACCGGCCGCTGTACCCGGCCGCGGGGTGGCATCCCAGGCTCTGCTCCCCAGCTCTGCTCCTGGAGCAGTCCCCGCAGATAGCCGAGGGACAGCTCCGTGTGCCCTTCCGCGTGCGGCTCCTTTCACTTGCCGTGTCTTCAGGGTTCGTTCACCACACGGGGTCACTCCAATCCTTCTTTCCCGAGGATAAGCGTGTTGTTCTTTCTCATTCTAGATATTTTTGCTGCTTCTCCGGGCCCTGCATCTCCCTACCCGCCTCGTACTGTCTCTGCAGCCAATTCCTCTGAAGTTATCAGCAGCGAAGGTGACGTTCCCGGGCCTCCCAGAGGAAAGGATGGGTGGTCAGGGAGGAGTGAGAAATTACCTGAGACTTAAACAGACCTGCTCATGAGGCTACTTTGAAAGGCAGTCTTTGCAGAGCAGGCTTCCTCTGAGTGGGCCTGGCTCAGGCGCTGGGCAGGGAAGCTGTGTGCAGGGCGGGCATCTAGCAGCCTGGGCTTTGCGTGTGCAGAGGGGCCTGCGGGCCGGGCTCCTTCGTGCTCTCGGTTCTGGTCTGTGGATGGTACGGTGAAGAGCTGCTGGTCCTCCTCAGCCGTGTGGGGCGAGGACGGGGAGCCTCTGAACTCTGCCATCATCCAGGAAGGGGGATGAACACTGCTCCTTGGGGGTGTGGGCACTGTCTGAAATTTGGTCCAGAAGTCAAGTTTTAATAATTTCTGAATTCTTAATAATGCGATTTTGCTTGCAAAGTGCCTTATGTGTAAGATGGGTACCCTGCTGAGGAAACGGAGACTCAGCAGTGACGTGATTTATCCACGTCACATAAAACTAAGATGCAGAAGTGGATTTGAACCCGGGTTTGTCTGGTCCCACATCGTGTGCTCACTTTACCGTGAGAAGAATCAGACTGGGGGCTCCTCTCGGGTGCTGTAGAATTTAGTGAACGCTTTCTCACCCCCGCTGGAGTGCCGGCCCGTCGCTGAGCTGGGGACGTCTGGTGTTCGCTGGCGCTCCAGCGGGACTTAGGCCTGTTAGGTGGCAGAATCTTTATCGTATCATTAGCTAAAGATAAAAAGCAGAAATTTCCTGTTCTATTTAAGGGAAAGAAACCTTCCAAGGAAAGATCCACAGAGGCGCCGGGGGGCTCCTCAGAAGCCTCCAGCCCCGCTCCGGGAAAGCCCAGCGGAGGAAGCCGAGGAGAGGGCGCGTCTTCTGGGGGCGCTGGTGGGGCCCGTGCCAGAGGGAAGGGGGGCAAGGCGGCCGCAGGCAGGAGGCCGCGGGGGGAGTCCCCGTCCAGCGGGGAGGACGCGGGCCGGGCTCGGGGGCAGCGGCGCGGGACCCAGAGGCGCGCGCAGGCCCGGAGGCGGCGGGCGGCCGCCCGGGTGTCTTACAAGGAGGAGAGCGGGAGCGACGCGGCCAGCAGCGGCTCCGACTTTGAGCCCTCCAGCGAGGACAGCGGCCGCCCGTCCGACGAGGACTCCGCGCCCGGCCTGCCCAGGCGGCGGAGGGCCCCCGCCCCGCAGCGGACGAAGGCGCGGTCCGAGGGCAGGCCCGAGTCCCGGCGCCCGCCCCCTGGCTGCGCGGAAGCCTCGACGAGCGCCGCGGGCAGGAAGCCGCCGGGGGGCGGCGGCCAGCGGGCGCCCGGCGTGGACCAGTGGCTGGAGGTGTTCTCGGAGCGCGAGGAGAAGTGGCTGTGCGTGGACTGCGTGCACGGCGTGGTGGGCCAGCCCCTGGCCTGCTACCAGTTCGCCACCAAGCCCGTGACCTACGTGGTGGGCATCGACGGCGCCGGCTGCGTGCGCGACGTCACGCAGAGGTACGACCCCGCCTGGCTGACGGCGACCCGCAAGAGCCGCGTGGATGCCGCCTGGTGGGCGGAGACGCTGCGCCCCTACCGCAGCCCGCTGGTGGACAGGGAGCGGCGGGAGGACCAGGAGGTGAGCGCCGGGGCGCGCCGGGGGCTGCGGCGTGCTGCCTCGGTTAGCGGTCCGAGCGGCCGGGGCGCTCTGCTATTAAAATCCAGCTGGGGTGTTGCAGCCCTGATGTCACCAGCTCACACTGAGGCTCTGAGAGAGGAGCTGGCTGGGTATTGGAACCCAGGTTGCTCTGGCTCCAAAGCCTGCGTCCTTGCAGTTGTTGCCTGGTTAGAGATGTGGAGCCGGATGGAAGTCAGGTAAGTCGTCCCGAGTGAAAGGAAAACTCTCAGTAGCCCCGGCTCAGCGTGCGCCCGCGCACAGGCGTGCTCACCAGCATCCCTGCCGCGACCCCGGACTCAGCTCCCCGGAGGAGCGCGGAGGGCTGCGGAGGCGCCTTGTCGGTTGCGGGGCGCGCCCAGAGCTCGCTCAAGGCCTGGCTCCGAGGTGCACAGCCTGCTGTGACTCGCCTAGCTCATGGGCTTGCTCGGAAGCTGGCCGCGCGGGGTCGCTCCCACCTCCCCACGCGCTGGCCCTCCCGTCTGTCGGGGGTTTGAAGAGAGGCGGCGGGCAAGCGCAGGAGAGCCGGGAGAGGGATGAGGGCGAGGGCAGTGGCGTTGCCTGTGAGCAGCCAGGCCCTGGGGGCCGCGGAGGGGACAGGCGTGGATCCAAGCGGATGGAGAAGCTGTGGGTGCTGTCTTGGTCTCTATGGGAGCCGGGCTCTGGAACCCGCATCACAGAATCGTGGTGTCACTTACGGTGCGGCCTCCTCCCGGGGAAGGCTCTGCTCGGGCCGGCCGCGCTGTCGAAGGGCAGGGGTGACTTTTCCAGCGCCGGGAGCTGCAAAGCTGCCAGACTGCAGCGCTTTCGACACACCTGCGTCTGCAGAGCAGAGCGCCAGGGCACGGCACAGGGCAGCAGCCGGGGGCCCCGAGAGCCCCTGCCACCACATGCTGCCCAAGCGGGTTGTTCGAGGGTTGCCCCTGCCAAACCTGGGCCTTGGGCTGCAATATAGAAGGCGTGGGTTTGACCCCTGGGTCGGGAAGATCCCTGGAGAAGGAAATGGCAACCCACTCCCGTCTTGCTTGGAGAATCCCATGGACAGAGGACTCTGGCGGGCCACAGTCCGTGGGGTCGCAGAGTCTGCACGCACGTAGCACACCCAGCACTGTCTCTCTGGCCTTTGCAGTTTCAGGCGAAGCACCTGGACCAGCCTCTGCCCACTGTTATCGGCACGTATAAGAACCATCCTCTCTACGCCCTCAAGAGGCACCTCCTTAAGTATGAGGCCATCTACCCCGAGACGGCCGCTGTCCTCGGGTACTGCCGCGGGGAGGCCGTCTACTCCAGGTGCGGAGGCGTCCAGCCGGGCTCGCGGCCTCCTGAGGGCTGGGAGACGAGCTTGTCTGCGCATGCGTGCCGTGTGCAGCGGCAGGGGTGGGGGGTGGGGGAGTATGTAACAGAGCTGAAAGCCTGAAAGTTAAAACCACAGGCTTAAAAGATCGGGGACAGGCCGATCTTGTAGGAGGAAAAATAAGTAGGGCAGGTAAGGTTTATATGGGCAATTAAAAAAAAAAACACCCAAAACTGAAGTCAAAGAAACACATAAAAGGAAGGAAAAAAGGGTTTGATAGTGAAAATTAAAATGACTGGATATTCTAAAGCGTATAGGGTTTCAGCCTGGGAAGATGAGAGGTTCAGGAGACGATGGTGGTCATGGTTACGTAACAGTGCCACTGAGCCACAGACCTGAAAATGATTCAGGTGGTAAATTATATGTTATGTGTATCTTTTCTGCAGTAAAGAGAAATTGCCAAGGAGCAAGGAGAAATAAACGTGGAAAGAGAACATAAATATATATAGTTAAAACTGAACAAAGTTTTAATAACACGAGTAAAACTTAGCAACCAGAAGAAGAAATTTAAGAAATGGTAATAGGAAATAAGTGGCTTTTTAAAAACAATGACCCACCAGACCACAAAACAGAGGATGTTCTTGGTAAATGGGAAAAGAAAGGCAGAAAAGGAAACTTCGGGAAATGCACAGGAGTAGGTGGTTCAAGGCCCCTGCCTGGGAGCTACTTCCTGTGGGTGAACCCCCAGGGGTTAGGGTCTGTGTGGGAGCTCCCTGCCCGCTGCCCGGTCAGGGGCCCCAGCCGCCACCTAGACGCTTGTTCCTCTTTCTTTATCTGGTGTTGAGCAGCCAACCAAACCCTGAGGCAGGGGGTGCGCGCCTCACCTACACGGCTGGGGCGCTCCGCCCCGACCCGGCCGCTGGGACCGCCCCGGGAAGGAGGCGCCGTGTGTGACCGTTGGGATTGGGGTCTCAGTGGATGTGTCCCTGACCAGACGGCAGGCCATGGGCCTGACGGGGGCCTCCCCGGTGCCCTGGGCGAGGCCGCGGGGCGCTCGGTGCTCCAGCGGGCGTGAGCAGTCCTGTCTCCCGTCCGCTCCTTAGGGACTGCGTGCACACCCTGCACTCGAGGGACACGTGGCTGAAACAAGCGCGTGTGGTGCGGCTTGGAGAAGTGCCGTACAAGGTAAGCGCTGCGGGAGGAAGGCAGCTGCACACCCTGGGGGTCAGAGGGGAAGAGCGTGGGCACGCTGTCCGTCTGCACCGAGGACTTCGTAAGAGGTGGGCACGCAGGAGAGCCGGGCCGGAAAGCAGCCTTCTGACCCCCGGGGCGTGCCTGAGGCCCTGGGGTCAGATCTGTGTCCCCTGCGTGTCCAGAGAGGCCACAGCCCTGCCTAGTGTGGACACGCCCACACCAGCTCTGCGGTCTCTGCTGAGTCTTGGAGTTGGCATCACGCGTGAATTTGACAGACAGGAAAGCAGGAGCTGAGAAAGGGCAGCTTGTCCGAGCCCTGAGCTAGTGAGACAGCGGCCCCAGGGCCCTGCCCCGGCCTCAGTGCTAAACCGGGTCGGTCAGCTGCCCAGAGACGCGTGAATTCAGCACAGACCGCAAGGCTGGGACGGGACGCGGAGCCCAGTTCAGCCAGCAGAGGACAGACAGTGGGCAGTCGTGAGCCACGGGCGCTTCTGAGAGATCCCTGGGAGGAGCCCTTTGGGTTGTTGAGACCTGGGGAGCTGGGCCAGGTAGGGAGCCTCTGGTTCGTGGGAAGGGATTGAGGCGCAGGGAGCCGGTCACGGCCCAAAGCAGGCCTCTCGCTCACCAGCCGTGGGAACATCTCGAGGCCACTTTCCCCTTCAGTGATGGACACAGGACACGGTTTAAGGCCGTGACGGGGGGTGAACTGCTCATACCTCCTAGATTGCTCACCTGTTAATACGGAGGTTTTGCTAATGACGCACCCCACCTCCGGGTCTGCTGGAAAGCCTGCACTGAGCTCCGTACCCAGTGCGCTGGGAGCGTGTGGTGTGAGCGGTGGCCACTCCCTCTGGTGTAGATGGTGAAAGGCTACTCCAACCGGGCCCGGAGAGCCCGCCAGGCCGAGCCGCAGCTGCATGACTACAATGACCTGGGCCTGTTCGGCAGATGGCAGACCGAGGAGTACCAGCCGCCGGTGGCCGTGGACGGGAAGGTCAGGAGGCGGCGCCCGCGGGGCCGGGACCAGGCCGCCCCCTCTGCGGCTGGCTGGACCTGGGTGCCTCCCTCCGCAGGTGCCCCGGAACGAGTTTGGGAACGTGTACCTCTTCCTGCCCAGCATGATGCCCGTCGGCTGCGTCCAGCTGAACCTGCCCAACCTGCACCGCGTGGCCCGGAAGCTGAACATTGACTGCGCGCAGGCCGTCACCGGCTTTGACTTCCATAAAGGCTACTGCCATCCCATGTGCGTGAGGGGCGTTCCGCCGAGGCGGGAAGGTGGGGCGGCAGGCTGGCGTGGGGGCGAGGCCCCCAGCTCTTACTTTCAGGGTTTTCCTCTGGATTGGCAGGATCAGCCTCGATCCTTGACCTTTTCACACTTTCCCTCTGGGGCTTCCGTCCAGAGGCTGTAAAGCCGGTGAAACCCGGGTTAAACACTATTCTGGGGGCGTTCAGGGTGACCGAGCAGCAAGCTTCCTGGCTGGTGGCCTCCGCCCGCTCCCGCGGTGGCGGAGGAGAGGCGAGGGTCCACCGCCCTGCCTTCCGCCCGGGTGGTGTCTGCCAGCAGCCTGGCCGGGACGGTGGACCACCGGCCAGGAAGTCCTTCAGGGCCCGAGTGCTTAGGGGCGGCTGGCTGTCCCCGTGGCGGGGAGCAGGGAGGCCAGAGCAGGCGCGGGCTCAAGGACCACGTGTGCTGACCCCGCAGAACCGACGGCTACGTGGTCTGTGAGGAGTACAGAGACGTGCTCCTGACCGCCTGGGAGAACGAGCAGGCGCTCATAGAGAAGAAGGAGAAGGAGGTGAGCGGGCGGCCGGGGGCACACAGGGCGGGGCTGCTCCCCCCAGGCCGCCTGCACCTCGGCTGCGAGGAGTGGCGAGCCGGCCCAGCGCGCTTTCTGGCTCTGACTGCCTCCCTGGGGGCGCTGAGCAGCGACCTGCCTCCTAAAGGGATCTGCCATGGTCCAGGGCCCCCCCCCATCCTCCACAAAACAGCTCAGAGCTGGTACCGGTTAAGGAGAGGGGTTTGCTTTTGGTGCCTCTCCTGCGTATCACTTCGTGGGTCATGGGCCGAGTGACTCTGCCGTCCCCTGTATGTGTTCCTGAATGGCCATGCTCAGCATCTCCCGTTCTCTGTCCGCCTCTGCAGAAGAGGGAGAAGCGGGCTCTGGGGAACTGGAAGCTGCTGGTCAAAGGGCTGCTGATCCGGGAGCGGCTGAAGCTTCGCTACGGGGCCCAGGTCAGTGTGGTCCCCGAATGACGACGGGCTCGGGGAGCGCGGGCTGCTCTGTCCCGGTGCCACGGACCTGTCTCCCGGGCCTGCGCTCTGTCCGTGTTGAGAAAGGTGTCCCGGAGTCAGGCCGTGGGCCCTGCCCTGTCTACACAAGGGTGCCCACCGTGGGCTGGACCGGTGCTGAGCCCACTCAGGCGGACAGGTGTCTGCACCTCATGGCCTCGTACTGCCCCTGGGGCTGCTACCCGCCCAGGCCCGCCCACCCACAGTGCTCATTCAGGCCCTTCTGCAGCACTGTGGCCCCTGAGGGCTCCCGACAGGGGCACAGATGCCCCCGGGCACAGTCACATGGAGTGGTCAGTCTGTGCTGGGTCACGGACGTGGAGACGTGCTCTGGCGGCATCTGCTCCCTCCTCAGATCCCTGACGCCCCCTCTGCTGGCTCTGTGTTCCCGCGGGCTCCTTCCTCCCGCCCGAGCTTTCTGCCCCTGCCTCCCCAGACTCGAGGCCTCCCCGGCTGCTGCCTCGGAGCATCCGACACGGAGTGTTGGGGCTGAGCATTTGGGCACTCGTTTGCTTCAAAACCCAGGAAATCAGCGCCGGGCGCCACTGGCAGTCACCTGCTGGGTGGGCGCAGCTCCCTGTGGGCGGCCCCTTCGCCTTGGCCCCTGCGTCCCGCGGCCATGCTCCGGGACTCGGCCATGCTCCGGGACTCGCGGGCTTCCTGACGCCGCCGCTTCTCCTGTCTCCCCCGCCCCGGCCCCGCAGAGTGAGGCGGCCACTCCCCACACGGATGCGGGAGGCGGGCTCTCATCAGACGAGGAGGAGGGGACCAGCTCTCAAGCAGAAGCGGCCAGGATCCTGGCGGCCTCCTGGCCCCAAAACCGAGAGGCCGAGAAGCCAGAGCGCCCCAGGAAGACCAGGAGGGAGAAGAGGGAAGCGGCTGCCCAGCTGTTCCCGTTTGAGAAGCCGTGACGTGCGCAGTCGCCTCCTCGGCGGCTCGGCTCCGCCCCAGACCCTGCTCGCGGGCAGAGTCCTCCTGCGTCCGCCCTCGAGCCGCTGCGGACGGCTCAGGGCCCCTTGTGGTTCCCAGGCAGCTCCCTGACGCTGCGTGCAGGCGGAGCGGGTCAGCGCGGGCCCCCTCAGTGGTCCTGCTGCCTGCTTGGCCAGGAACACTTCAGGGCAGCAGACGACTAGAACAAAGAGCTACAGTAAGGAAAAGCGAGACCGCACGTTACTAAGAGGCTGCCCGGGCGGCACCGGTGGCAAAGAACCTGCCTGCCAGCGCGGAGACGAAAGAGACACGTACTTGATCCTCAGGTCAAGATCATCCCCGGAGGAGGGCCTGACTTAACAGGAAGAATGGATCAGTGTTTAACTAGATTTTATTCATTATTGGATACATGTATAAAGCCCTAAACACTGTAGATGTTTAGGAGAAATAACTTTTATAACATTTTGAGAAAAAAATAAAGCATTTATCTAAAAAGGCTTGGCTCCACATTTTTCAGGTTTTACATCAGCTAAGGACACCTGGGTGACCGCGATGCGCACACACGGCGTCTGTGTTCAGCCGCCCAGTCGCCTGACTCTCTGGGACCCCACGGACTACAGCACGCCGGCTCCCGCCCTCCACTGGCCCCCGGAGCTCGCGCCAGCTCTTGTCCACTGAGTCGGTGATGGCATCTCGCCATCCCGTCCTCCGCTGCCCCCGTCTTTTGCCTTGTCTTGCCCCGCAGCAGGGTCTCGTCCAGTGAGCTGGCTCTTCGCATCAGGTGGCCAGTCCTGGAGCTTCAGCATCAGCCCTTCTCGTGAATAGTCAGGGCTGATTTCCTTCAGGACTGACTGGCATGGCTCACAGCTCCACAAGTCTGGTCCATGAAGCGGGTACACAGATAGGACTACATTAAAGATCGGAGTTTGTTTTCCCGCAGGCTGAGAACTTGGCGTTACAGAGAAATATTTTTCTGTTTAGTTGAGGTATTACTTAATCTTGACAGTAGCTACTAAAAATCAGAGTCTGTTTTATCCAAGGGAAACAAACAAAACCCTTTGGAGTGTGACTCATGTGGCAGGAACTGGCAGGAAGGCTCTTGTTGAGAAACATGGGGGGGTTGCCACGGAAACCACTGGCTCTGGCACTTTCTGAGTCAGAGCTTGGTCACACCCTCCCGCAGGTGAGCACCCTGTTTTCTGGGAGTGGAGTCGAGCACTGCCCGCTTTCTGCAGGAATAACCTGTTCTTCAGGCAGATGGCAGGCAGCTCCTGGGGACACATCGTGGAAATGGAGCCTAACCTCGGGTTCTGACAAGTTAGCGCTCACCTGCCTCGAATCCCGTAATAAGGGGAAGAGTTCAAATGGCAGGATGGATGCTTGGCGGCCGTCCGCTGCTTCAGAACGGGCTCGTGGGCTTCCTCTCGTTCCGTGCCCACCACCACCCGTGGGGTAGAGACAGCCCCCCGTCACAGGTGAGGAAGCTGAGCTTGGGTCATCGTCACGGCAGGCGCCACACAGCTCACCTGCCAAGGCGGGGGACGCCTTCGGTGCTGGGTCCCGCTCCCTCCCTCCCACCTCCTAGAACCATCTACAGATGGGCGCCACGGGAGCCGCTCAGTCCACAAAGAACAAGGTAGGTTTTCAAGTGCTACGAATATCGAGGTGCCGTTTTAAAAAGACTTAAACCAAGTTTAACTACTAAAAGCAATACATAAGTTGCAAAATTCATAGGTTCTAAATAAACTCTATGGCTGAATTCTTATGACATAGAAATTTCAGAAAGAATGCAAAAGGGGGAATATGGCAAGTTCTATATCAAAAGATATTTAGAAGTTTATTTTGAATTTTTATCAAAAATACAAAGGTAATACAAATTTCATTATGATTTTCCAAATGCTTGAAATATTTATTAACATTCTTTTGTTCTTTAAGAACACTTGAAATTGGCAGTAATTTAAAATCTGTACTGGAAAGAAGTCACACAGATGTCAAGGGCTTTGTATTTGGCCATGTTGTTGTCACTGTGCTTTCCAAATGCACCTTTAGGAGTTGATTAAAGAAACCACTGATTTAACAAACAATAGTGAACACTATTTGAATCCTTAAACCCAGATAACTCATCCCTGGGGCTGGCTGTTTTGTACACGAAAAAGCTCAACTGACACAAGTCCCCCAGGACACTGAGAGCGATGACTCACTCACTCAGGCAGCCACCCCAGCAAGGCACCGCAAGTGCCAACAGTCAAGGGACGCACCGTCTCCTAAGACAGCGACATACTTTCTCTCTCAAAGGGTGTGAAAGCAGTTAGGAAGCTTAGAAACTGCGAACTAAGTGTGGGTGGATTTGAGTTAGGAATAAAGCTGTGGACACTGAACACATAAGGCCCCCGGGAGCAGCCACTTGGGGCCGGGTGCTAAGGGCAAAGCGTGTGGTGAGCAGAGCCGGGCGAGAGCTTCCAACACGCACCTCCAATGCCCGACTGTGGTAAGTCTGTGTGTGTGTGTGCGCGTGCAAGGGGGCCATCATGAAGGAACACACTTGGGATAGCTGAATAATGCAAAATCATCTTCAAGCAAACAGTGCGTTTTGATGCCAGAGAAGAAAGGAAATGGCTTGCTCTCAGACGCAGAGACACCCGTCTCCTCTCTGAGGGAAAACAAGCCTTCTGCTAACACTGGTTTCAAAGCACCTGAAGCTTTGAAAACCTTCCCAGGGACCCAGAATACAGACGGGTAACTTCCTCAACCAGGTAAGTCACAGCCCCACCGAACTTTACATGCTCTGAACTGACTTCAACAAACAGACAGAGAGGGCTTTCGTGTAACAGTCTGATACATGAATCATTCAGGAGGGGTTCTGTTTTTTAAGTCTTATTTGAAACAATCCCCACTTAACAACCCCACCCCCCAAACAATCCCCTTGTCAGGGAGTTTCATGCAGAGACACGAAGCGATAAGAAACTTTAAGTAACCAGACCTTCTTCGGAAGGTCCTGCATACCAAAAGGATTCTGCCAAACTGTAACATGCGTGCGAAGCCGGACAAACATCCACGCTCCTCATCGAGACACCCCGTGGCCCTCTGAGCCCCGAGCTGAGTCACGCAGAGCGGGTTTGTGGCGCCCAGGCCACCCTGTCCTGGACCCTGGTGTGGCGGTGGCGGTGGCGGGTGCTGGCACCGTCTCCGGTCTGAGGGTCACCACCTCTGCAGACATCAGCTAAGAGACACGGGCGGCCACGCGGTGCCCAGAGAGGAAGAGGAGACGAGCGGAGGGCGGAGGTCACGCTGCCAGACAGCAGCTGCCTCCTGCCAGCAAAGCTGCCCGCTGCGAGAAGGGGCGTGAAGGGCTAACTGACGGACACCAACCCGCTGCCCATGTGCCTGGCCGGGGCGGGGCGCGTATGGAATCCAAGACCCAGGCGGCTCGGGGGAGGGCGGCCTGGGTCTGAGGCGCGGGGGTGTCTGCGGGCGCTGCGCCCGCTCACTCCAGCTTCTTGGCCGGCACCCGAGTCCGAGCAACAATCATGGGCACCAGGGCCAGGCCAGCGATGCCGAGCGCCCACAGGGGCCGGTAGAAGAGCCAGCCGGCGGCCACGGTCAGCAAGGTCAGTGAGGTGGCCACGCAGAAGGCGAAGGCCTTCAGGCCGATGTTGACCAGGTCTCGGAAGATGGGGAACCAGTCCACTGTGGAGAGAGAGTGCAGTCAGGGTTCCCAGGCCCCCACCTCGGCTCCTCTGCTCCCCCTGCCGGCAGCCCACCTGTCTCTGGACCAGGTGCGGAGGGAGAGGCAGCGGTGGGACACATGGCCCGCGGCGGCCAGGACACACGAGGAAGAGCCCTGCGCACGGCCGCGGCTCAGCCCAGCCCAGCCCCGGAATGCCCTGGGGCAGCTGAGATGCTGGCAAGTCCAGCCCCGGCATGCCCTGGGGCAGATGAGATGCTGGCGCGCACCTCTCTGCTACCCAACAAAGCAGCAGGGCTGAACCCCCGCAGGCCTGTTCGGGCCGCCCAGCCCTTCCTGGAGGAGCCTGTCGCTCACCCAAGCTGTGACCAGTCAGTCACCCGTGTGCCAGCTCCAGGGAGGACCTGTGAGGGCTCGATGGACCGGAGGAGCCACCCACCCGGAGACCCCCGCAGGCTGCCACCCAACGTGGGCTCCACCAGCCCTTCTGCAGTGGCCCTGTCCTCGCCTGTGGACCGCTGAGGCACCGGCCAGCCTGCCTGCACTCAGTTCCCAAGAGGCCGGGGGTCTGGTGGCCGCAAGGTGCAGCGGCCCACAGGCCACCTGGGGCCCATCTAGATCCAGCCCCACGTAGGCCCGACAGCCCCCGCAACAAGCTCGTGTGTGGGCGCTGGCTGGGGGACCACGCATTTCATCCAACCCCGCCCTCCTGGAGGCCGGTGCCGTTCCTAACCTCGGTTCACCCACAAGATGGCCGAGGCCTGGCTGTTAAGTTACAGCCAGAAGGTGCCAGAACCACAATTTAAATCCAGGCTGTCTGAGTGCAGAGCCTCCGCTCTTGGCCACTGTGCTAAGCTCAGAGGACCAGCACCCTGCCCGTCCTGGTGGCACGGCCTCCGGACAGGGCCTCTGCCTGTCCTGCTGGCAACATGGCCTCCAGGGCCCGCAGCCCATGCTCACGCAGCAGGCTCTCAGAAGGTGCTTGTCACAGGAACGGAGGGCGGGGCGGGGCGGACGGGTGCCCCGCCGGCAGCTTCCTGCGTCCCTCCCCTGAACCAAGTCCCTCTGTGTGCTCACTCGGTCCTGACCCTAGAGGCTCAGCCTCTGGCGTGGAGTGAACCAGTCAGAGGGCAGCCCCCGAGACAGACCTGACGAGGTGGGACTGGGCCCCGAGAGGAAAGGGCCTACCCGAGGTCATAGCCACGATGGGCCTAGTGACCATGCCGGTTGTGTTCCTGGGTGCGGTTCCGCCATCTGGGGGAAGCAGCCTCCCCCACCCCCACTGCTCCTGTCTTCCCAGCTGTAAAATGGGCTGATTGTCTGGGGGCTGCAGCCAGATTCTCCCAGCTGGAAAGGCTAAGCAGAGGAGGGGTTTCCGGGAACCATAACCAGCTGACTGGACGGGGCTCAGGCCCCCGAGAAGCCCCATCCTCCTGCGCAGCAGCCAGGCCCAGCGCCAGTCACCCACCCTGGGGCTGGGTCCGGAGCCGAGCGTCTGGGCTCAAGCAGGCCAACCTGGGGCCCATGAGCAGCCCGGCACAGCCGCCCCTGCGTTCCAGACCTGCTAGGGCTGTCCCCGGTCTAGTTCAAGGGCTTCCCTGGTGGCTCAGAGGTTAAAGCATTTGCCTCCAATGCGGGAGACCTGGGTTCAATCCCTGGGTTGGGAAGATCCCCTGGAGAAGGAAATGGCAACCCACTCCAGTATTCTTGCATGGAGAATCCCATGGACGGAGGAGCCTGGTAGGCTACAGTCCACGGGGTCGCAAAGAGTCGGACACGACTGAGCGACTTCACCTTCACCTTCAAAGGATGACAGCTCCTGAGTGCTTCCTATTTGCCAAGCTCTTCACAAAACTCAGCAAGTGAGGTGTGAGGAAACCGAGGCTGGGGCAGGAAGGGAACCTGGAGATCTCCCGGCCGGCCAGCCCCCCAGCACAGCTCCTCAGCTGTGGGTGAAGGGGTGAAGGCTGAGGGGATGCGCGGTGGGCAGGGCAGGGAGACCGCAGCCTCGGGGGTCAGCGTCCACCCCCGGCTCACCCATCCCAAGGCCCTGAGGTCACAGCAGGGGCTAAGCGCACCCCGTCGGTGGTGGGGGCCAAAGAGGGCCCGTCTGCCCACCTACCCAGCGTGTAGAGGATCCGCGTCATGAGGTTGAGGCCCATGAACATGGCCACCCAGCCGGCTGCCCGCAGGCCCCACGTCTTCAGCGAGTTGCTCTTCTGTTCCCGACGAAACACCTCCTGCAGGACACGCAGGGAGGGGAGTGGTCACAGCCCACTGAGGGGTCCCACGCCGCCCCGCCGGCAGGCGCTGGACTAGAGGCCCCTCTCTGCACCCTGTCCTTGGGGCGCGGGTGAGGCCTGACCCTATGTTACGGATAGGGGTACCCAGGTCTCCCTGGGGGCGCCCGCCCTCACTCACCTGGGCCTGCACAGCTCACCCTTTCACCCCAGCTCACACTCAGCTCGCAGGGGCCTCTGCCTGCCCCTCTGGGCTCAGGGCCACACGGCGCCCGGGGCCTGGCAACGGGGGCCCTGGGCTGCGACAAGACTGACCCACCCAGCTCTTCACTTGGGACTCAGCAAAGACGTCGCTCGTCACCCGCTGCCAAAGGAGGCTCCTGTTACCACGTCTGTCACCTCTGAGTGTCTGGGGGGGTCCGGGGGATTCTCTGCTGTGCTCACCGCTCCCTCTCTCTGGACACCTCAGGGACACCTCACCCCTCTATTGCCTTCTCTTGCCTCGCGGGCCTGGCTCTGCCCCCATGGGGGCAGCTGGTGACCAGCACTGAGCTCCACCGGTGCTCCACGTGGCGCGCCGCGGCCGCTCACCTCTGCCGAGAAGTCCCCGTGGTGCAGGAGCAGCAGGGTGTCCCCCGACTTGGTGGAGTAGGGGACCAGCTGGTCGCCTCGCTGCCGGGCAATCACGGTGACCTGGTCAGAGAACTCCGGCTCAGAGCTGCGGGGCCATCTGCCCACGGGGCCAGCGCCCCCCTCGCTGTGCACCGAGGCAGTAGGGAGCCCCGGGCCGCCCGAGCCCCTACCGCCACGTGGGCCTGGGGGAGGCGCTCCCTCCACAGCCCCAGGGAGGACCCGGGGCATGACAGGGTCTGGAGCGCAGGACCGAGCATTTACAGAGCAGAGGTCGGCGCTCAGGGAGGGTGCCTGCACAGGGCTGGAAGAACCAATCCAGGCACCACGCTGAGACCCTCCCGGGCCACTCGCCCGCCTGGGGCCCGTGGGCGTGCGCACGCACGACGAGGAGGGGTATGCCCTAAGCTTGCCCCTGGGCCCGGGTGTCTGCACCCGGGAGGCCCCCTTGTCCGCCGGGGGAGCCGCTTACCACGTGAGCCGGGCCCAGGTCGGGGTCGTCACTGCTCAGCCCCGCGTAGGAGAAGGAGACGCGCAGATCTCCAACCTGGGGCGGAAGAGAGGCGCGTGAGGGAGGCGGGAGTCCGAGCTGGGGCCCGGGGCGCCCACCCACCCACGAGGGGGTCACACCACCCCCACCCGCGCCCAGGCAGCCCCACTGCACAGACAGCCCCTCCCTCCACCCTCGCCGGCGGCCGAGTGCAGCCGCGAGTCTTGGAACCGGATCGGAGCTGAAGCGCGGCTGGGACTCTCGCGTGCGGTTGGGGGCGGGACTCAGGGGCCCCGACCTCTGCCATCGAGTGCCCGAACCCGCTGGGTACCTCGGGGTACTTGGGGTTTTCACTGTGGTAGAAATAGTCCCCCCGGCGAATGATGTCCACATGAGGGTCCTCCAGCTTAGACAGGCTCAGCGTCTTGAAGTTGTCCACTTTGTCGATGAGCCCTGGGAGGCGGGTGGTCAGGAACAGTGCGTGTCTGCTGCAGCCCCGCAGCCTGACGCTTTCCCAGCTGGCCCCACAAGCCCAGCTGCGCGGCCACCTGCCGGCGCGTCCCCCGGGGCCTCTGCACGCCCGCTCTCCCACCCAGAGGCTCTGCTCCAGCTCCGTCCGTCCACAGGGCCAGCCCCTTCAGCCTCCAGCGCCTGCAGGAAGCCAACCCCGCCAGGCAGTGAGCACAGCCCAGGAGGGCCTCAGCCTGTGGCCACTGCCCCCAGGTCCAGCCACCTGCATGCCGGCCTGGCTCTCTGCTGCCCGCTGCACGAGGCCGGGCTGCCTGGCATGGCTGGCACCAACTGAGGGCCAGAGCACACGGCTGACAGGCCAGGCCCTGCTCACACGGTCTCTCCCCTGACCCTCGACGCGCGGACCCTAGGTGTCCCCTCTCCCTCGTCAGGTCTGGCCCAGGGACAAGCCCCAGGAGTTTCGATGGCAGTCTCACAGCCACGCTGTCCCCTGCAAGCCCCTCTCTGTGGGAGGCCCTCCGGGGTCTGGCTCAGGGCCGGGGGCCCGCGGGGCTCAGGAGTGGAGCCCAGGGCCTTGTGTGCGCTGCCCTCCAGGGCTGCCTGAGGAGGGGCTCTCAGCCCCGCAAGGACCCACACCTGGCAGCTGCTCCCTGAACAGGTTTCGGGGGGTTCCACACAGGCCCCCCTTCCTGGGGACACACCTGCCCTCTGGCCCCAGCCCAAAAGTATGACGCTGGAGAAGTGCTGGCTGGCCCCTGCCCAGGGCCGCAAGAGACCCCTTCAACAACCCAAGGACTGAGTCAGGGCCCCGGCTCCTGGGAGGCGACCGGGTGGAAGTGCAGGGTTCTGGGTCCACGGTGGCTCATCGAACGGCCTGAGACTCACCCGCCGAGAGGAAAAACCTGCCGATCTGGACGAAGGGGGCTGTTGCGGTGAATGACTCCACGGCCATCGCGCTGGGGAGAGGGGGGAGCTGTTGGCGATGTGGGGCACCAGGGGAGCTGCCTGCGTCCCAGGGGAGGTGCTGGGCAGGGTCCGCACCCACGGGGCTCCTGCCAGCCCAGCCCAGCCCCGCAGTCTTGTCTTCCCCTGACCCCATCCCCTGCCGAGAAAGAGCAGCTTCCGCTGGCTTCCCGTCGCCCAGAGCTTCTTACGATCTTGCCTGGACCCCTGCCAGCCTGTCCCACCCTGCCCCCCAGCCGTCAGACGGCCCTGCCATGGACTTCACACCCTCCCCTCCAGATCCTTCCTGCCAGCATCCAAGCCACACTGGGAATGTTCAAGGCCCTTCCTGGCCTTGCCCAGGTCGTCACAGCACACAGCCCACACGGGCCCTGTCCAGCGTCACGCCTGTCTCAACACCCTCACCCCTGCCCCTGAGCTAACCATCCTCTGCTGGACCCCTGAACGGGGGCGTCAAATGCGGCCGCTCTTGAAAGCCCTGTGGACAGTGTCCCCACACCCATCAGTGACCACCCCTCTGGGCACTCGGCCCAGCCTCATACCCAGGCCGTAGGGCCAGGGGCGTCAGGCCCCGCCTCTGCTCATGGTGCTGGAGCGGGCCTCTGAACCCCGGCCCACATCTCATCAGCCCACGAGACAGAAGTAACTCAGCCCCACTACTCAGAGGAGGACGTGGGGCTGGGAACCTGCCAGGGGCTGGTTCCTACCTGGGGTTTTTGTGGCCAATCTCTCGGTCAAAGTTTCTGCTGTTGACGATCTCCGACCTCCATTCTGTGTCTGTTTTGAGCAGAAGGAACATGCGGAAACCTTGGTAAGCCTCGGGTTTAAGGCCCGCCAGCCCCCCGTCCTCTCATCCAAGCCTGGGACCACCCGAGGGCCAAAGGGGCAGCTCCCGGAGCCTCACTGGACCGACGGGGGAGCAGGGATCCGAGGACCAGTGCGCCGGGGCCCGATGCTGGCTGCGGACGCACGCAGGCTGCGGAGAGCAGGGAGGGGCCCGCGACTCACTGTAGGAGTACTTCCTCTCCGTCTTCACCTGCCCGTCCTCCGTGTACTCCCTGCGGGGAAAACACAGGCGCCCGAGTCAGCCCGCCATCCCCGAGGCGGCCCCACCTCTAGGCGTCTCCAGCCTGAAGCGGCCTCGGGGCTCCCAGGCCAGACTCTCCCACATGGCGCAGGCTTGGTCCACACTAGCCCAGCACGCAGCGATTCCCGGGAGCTAGCCCAGCTCCTCCTTCCCCACGGCACTCTGCAGAAGATCTCTGCCACCTCCACTCGAGACCTTGGGCCAGTCCCTCAGAGACAATCTGACGTTCCTCCAAAAGGAAGACTTCCCACGGTAGCCTTCAGCAGTGCCGCGGTGAAGGCCGGCTGCGCGTCCCCCCGACTCCGGGCCTCCCGCAGCCCCAGCCGGCCCCTCACCTGGACTCCTCGGTCTCCACCCACTGATACATCTCCACGTGCCGCCGCAGCTTCACGGCCGGGAGGTGGACCCCATAGTTAGGATCAGACAGGAGCTTCACAGAGAAACAGACCAGGAAAACAAAGGACAAGAACACTCAGCTCAGGGGCAGCTAGGCTGGGGAGAAACAGGTCCAGAGGGCAGGACGGCCAGGAGAACTCTGCGCTGCTCGTATGGGCGCCAAACGGAGCCGCCGCCCCAAGAGCTGAGCCTGTGGCCCGAGCTGCACGCACGGCTCAGGCTGCGAGCCCGGGGCTGCAGGGCCCGGCAGCATGAACGGTGTTCAGACGGGAGACGCTGCCCAGGCACGCAGGCCCATCATCACTGCTAAAGCGCCTCCGTATGAGGCTCCGGCCAAGGGCCACTGTGCCAGGACGGGAGCTCCTGAATCTGGGCTGATCTGCAGAGCCCACTCGGGCTGTTACAAGGCTTTTCCCCATTTGATAGAGGAAGCCTCTGAGGCTCTGGAGAGGCGGGTCCCCAGCCGCCGAGCAGTGCAGCGCGACTCACACCACGAGTATGTTTCCGAGGCCCAGGCCTCCAGATGACACCCACAAGGTGCCCGAGCCCCTGCGGTCAGCTGGCGCCGCCGGCCTACCTTGGACGTCCGCAGGGCCCCAATGATGTGCACCAGCCTCCCCTCGTTCTCCGGAGCCACGGCGTGGATGCTGCTGGGAGACACCACCAGCGCGAGCCCCTCGGCCAGCGAGGTCGCCGTCTTCAACGCGCGGCCCTGTGCGTGCCCGAGAGCGAGGATTTCAGCTGCTGGACGCCTGCTGCCCGGGGCAAGGAGGACCAGGACGCCCGCTCTCCAGGCCTCCCCGCACCCACGCAGCACCAGCCGCGCCAGGAAGAACGGCGGCTGCCCCTGCCCTGCACCCCTCCCCTCCCCTCCCCTCCATCCACGCGCTTCACTAGGGCTGATGGCACAGCTGTTCAACGTGACCCAGGCCTCGTCAACCGCATCCTGTGTCCACTGGCCCCAAGGAGTGCTTCAGAGCGGACTGAGGACACTCAGAGATCTCCCTGCGCCTCTGGCTAAACTGCCTTAGGAACAGAGACGCGGCCTCTTTTCTCCGGGCTTGTTGCCGGACCACCTTTGCCGCCACAGGGGAAGAGCCCGCGGGACAACAGAGGAAAATGGGCAACAGACGGAGAAACGGAGGCTCCTGATGGCCCGGTGTGAACGCTTGGATCCAGCCACACCTGCGGCCGAGGCAGTCCCCATTTCAGAGTGTAAGTAGCTCAGTTGGTAAAGAATTCGCCTGCAAAGCAGGAGACCCTGGTTCAATTCCCAGGTTGGGAAGGTCTGCTCGAGAAGGGACAGGCTACCCACTCCAGTATCCTGGCCAAGAGAATTCCATGGACTGTATAGCCCATGGGGCTGCAGAGAGTCAAACATGACTAAGCGACTTTCACTTTTCAGCTTTTCTTTCACCCCATTTCAGGTATGTGAACTGATCCATTTCCCCTCCTGCTTATGTCAGTCATGAAGCGGGGCACAGCAGAACAAATTGACTAATTCAACCCTCATCCCCATAAAATCTTGGCCCTTGTTGCCATATCCAGCCTCTGCACTGAGACACTGCAGGGACGCTCACTCTGCACAGGGGACCCCGAACATCATACCTCATTGGTGAAGATCAAGTAGAAGGAGACCAGGAAGGTCATGAGCCCCACAAACATTCCACCCGAGGTCTCACTCAGCCGCTCCAAGAAGCCCGGCTGGGACTTGTTTGTGATTCTGACGTGATCTTTCTTGTTACTCGTACTAGAGTACTGAAAAACACAAAAAAGGAAACTAGTTTGCAAAAACCAAACTGCCTTTACACTCAGTTAAACGCACAGACTGAGTGTTCAGTTTTGACAAGTGCAGAGCCATGTTCGTCAACACACAAAACACGTCTCTCGCCCGAAAGCTCCCTGTGCCCACTCCTTGCAAATGCCCCGTCTCCCCACCGCCCAGAGGTAACAGTGACCTGAATCTGTCTCACTACGATTCAGTCCTGCCTCTTCCTAAACGTGGTGCGAATGGATCATGACACAGCACGAGCTCCTTCTGCCAGATTCTTGGACTCAGCATCACGCTTGGGGTCATCTACGTCACGGTATCAGGAGTCTGCGCCTTCTTATGGCCCAGTAGAATTCCACATCTGTCAATTTACTCACCAGTCGATGGATACCTTGGATATTTCCAGTTCCTAGCGATTATGAACAATGCTTCTACGAACACTCATTTACAAGCTGGTGAAATGTAATTTCTGTCTAAGGGCAGGACATAAAAATTTGAACAGAAAACTCTATGCTGTGTGGGCCTCCCCCCTCCCTAACATGCAGTCCGTATCTGCATCACGACCAGACCTTCTCAAAGATGAGAGCGCCTGCTTAACCGTGCGGACCTTCTCCCCTTCCTTCTGACTTGGCAGTGAAACTCCTTCAAGGAGCAGCGTTCTTTCGCAGCTCTGCAGGGGGCCAGGGTGACTCGCAGGTCGCTTTGTACACGGACCTCCCTTGTGCGTCCCTGGTGAACCGTGTGTGAACCGCCGTGTGCCACTTTCGTGTCTGATCCTCTGTCCCAGAAATGACACAACTGTGTCTTCAACTTCCAGCAGGTCAAAGTTCTCAGAGCCTCTGGGAGGCTGTCTCCAGGGCTATAATCCTGTTTAGCTAGAATAAAATGCCCTTGTTTCTTCTTGATTTGATTGTTAACTAAATTTTCATCCACATTTGACTGGCGTAGTTGGGGGGCTGTCAGACGCATCCACCAGCGGACAGCTGGAGAGTCCAGCCCAAACCAGGGCCTGGTGCCAGCACGGGCCCGGGGGCACACCCACTTCGCGGTGTTCCTTCGGTGCTTTTGAGAGTTCTGAGTTCTCCTGACATCTGGACATCATCGCTTTAAATCCCATCTGAGTTTTACTCAAGCTGTTCCTCTTGGGACTTGGAGTCTTAAAGGGGTTACTGGACCGCTTCCTAGGCAGAGACCTGGGAGGTGCTTTGGAGTGAACGGGGCTCACTGGTCTTTCTGAACAGACTGACTTAAGTTGGAAAGACTGTTGTATATGTGATGTGAACAAACCGCCAGTGGAATGAGAGACTGAGCCTGCGCAGCTCCACGGTAAAGGGACGCTTGCTCCCTCAGCCAGGAGCAGCCCCCGGCGGCGGAGGACCTGGCGGACGTGCCTGGCATCCATCCCCGAGACGCGCAGCGGCCCCACAGGGCCCCCACAGCCACCAAGTTCTGCTCGCGGGGGAGCGCCGTGCGGCTGGCCACGCGGCACTCCCGCACCTGCGCAGGTTCCACTGTTGCAGGGAGAGGCCGAGACACAGGGGAGTCAAGCCAACCCCAGGGAAACCCCTCAGGGAGCCAGATACGGTCCATCACAGGGCCCTCAGAGAGCTGTCGGGATCCTATCAGAACTGGGCTGCCACAGTAATAATGGGAAACCACCCCTCAAAGGCCGAAAGGCCTCCTGGCTGGCTTCACGACAGAACCAATGCCTGCAAACACTTAACTCGTAAACAGCCAGGAGGGAGCTCCTTAGATGTTCCAAACCCCGGAGAGGCAGCTGGCTTGATAAAACATCTTCCAAATTCAGACCTTGAGGGAACAGAAGCATTCCTAGGAGAAGCCTGAAGTTACACCCCTTATCATGGTCCTGAAACGTGAACACAGCCCACACTGCCTCGAGTCTACAGTGTTGGCTTAACTGTTGTGGTTCAGCTGCCAAGTCGTGTCCAACTCCTTGCAACCCCATGGGCTAAAGCACGCCAGGCCTCTCTGTCCTTCACCATCTCCTGGAGTTTGCCCAAGTGCATGTCCATTGAGTAGGTGACGCCATCCAGACATCTCATCCTCTATTGCCCCCTTCTCCTCCCGCCTTCCATCTTTCCCAGCATCAGGGTCTTTTCCAGTGAGTCAGTTCTTCACATCAGGTGGCCAAAGTACTGGAGTTTCAGTTTCAACATCAGTCCTTCCGGTGAGTGTTCAGGGTTGATTTCCTTTCAGATTGACTGGTCTGATCTCCCTGCAGTCCGAGGGACTCTCGAGAGTCTCCTCCAGCACCGCATGTCGAAGGCACCGGTTCTCTGGTGCTCTGCCTTCTCCATGGTCCCACTCTCGCATCCGTGCAGAACTCCTGGAAAGACCGCAGCTTTGACTGTATGGACCTTTGTCAGCAAAGTGGCGTCTCTGCTTTTTAAAACGCTCTCTAGGTTTGTCTCAGCTTCCCTTCCAGGAAGAAACTGTCTTCTAATGTCATGCCACAGTCACCGTCCCCAAGAAGAGGACGTCCGTCAGGGCTCCCACCTCTCCCGCCCCTCCACTTGCCATGAAGTGAGGGACTGATGCCAGGATCTTCGTTTCTTTAATACTGAGCTTTCAGTCAGTTTAGTTGCTCAGTTGTATCCGACTCTTTGCAACCCCATGAACCGCAGCACGCCAGGCCTCCTGCCCATCACCAGCTCCCAGAGTTTACTCAGACTCACGTCCATTGAGTGAGTGACGCCATCCACCCACCTCATCCTCTGTCGTCCCCTTCTCCTCCCGTCTTCAATCTTTCCCAGCATCAGGGTCTTTTACAATGAGTCAGCTCTTCGCATCAGGTGGCCAGAGTATTAAGCCAGCTTTTTCACTCTCCTCTTTCACCCTCATCAAGAGGCTCTTTAGTTCCTCTTTGCTTTCTGACAGTAGAGTGGTATCATCCATGTATCTGAGGTTGCTGACATTTCTCCTGGCAATCTTGACTCCGCTTGTAACTCATCCAGCCCAGCATTTCACGTGGTGTACTCTGTACATAAGTTAAACAGGCATGGTAACAGTAAACAGCCTTGTCATACTCCTTTCTCAATTTTGAACCAGTCAGTTGTTCCATATAAGGTTCTAACGTTGCTTCTTGACCTGCATACAACTTTCTCAGTAGACGAGAGAGATGGCCTGTTATTCCCATTTTTTCCCAGAGTTTATCACAGTTTGTTATGATCCACACAGTCAAAAGCTTTCATGTAGAAACAGAAGTAGATGTTTTTCTGGAATTCCCTTGCTTTCTCTATGATCCAATGAATGTTGGGAATTTGATCTCTGGTTCTTCTGCCTTTTCTAAGCTGGTACATCTGGAAGTTCTCAATTCAAGTACTGCTGAAGCCTGGCTTAAAGGATTTTGAGCATAACCTTCCTAGCATGGGAAGTGAGAGCAACCATCCGATAGTCTCAACATTCTCTGGTACTTTTCTTCTTGGGAACTGGGATGAAGATTGACCTTTTTTCTTCTTTCTAGTTTTAGAGTCCATTTGGCTTAATTAGTAGACTCAAAAGAAAAAAAAACCCCACACATAGACACACACTTTTGTCTAGAAACATTTTGAGTTCGTCCTGTCGATAAAGACACACATAGATCTATATATGTCGACACATATACAGACGTATGTGTTCATACTAGGTAGAGATTGAAGTCTCCAATGATAGTTGTAATTACATTTTCTCAAGATGAATTAACTAAATTTTCATTTACAAATGTTTAGTTTATAAAGTGAATTTGATCGGGTTTGACAGTTTCCTAGTGTATTACATCTTAATTAGAAATTACCTTCTTTATTCAATTTTAACTACCAGATTAATTATGTCTGTACCGAAATGTCAGTAGTAATTCACATTATAAAATCGACATGGGTCCAAATGACTTTCAATTATACGAGTACAATAACACCAATATTTTACACAGTTGTTCTTTTAATTGAACGATACCATTATAAAAGTATTTGTTACTTATTCTAAACCCCACTTAAGAAAATTCTTATTAAAACAAAATCCCATATACATGGATTTTTGTCCCAAAGGGACTATCGAGTCAACCATTTCTTAGGTGGACGTTACGTCCTCTGGGACCAAACTAAGGACTCAACCCTTCTAGGGGACCTCTTCCCTTTCCGATGGATGAGGTCATAAGACCGGACTTCTAAGGTACCTTGCATATCAGGTACCCCAGCGTTTCTCAGTCTGTGTTGGTTCACTGAAAGTGAAAGTACGGATTTTTGTCAAAGAGGGTTAAACCCCCCTAAACTTTAAAATCTCAAGACGATTTAATTCAGTTTACTACCTTAAGTGACTTACAGATCTAGCAAAAGAATTATTCTTTTATGACTTTCTAATTGACGATTTCTTCAGAAATTAATGAATGAAAATACTGTTGGGTGAGGTCACGAGAACGGACCTTTTTAGGGTACCTACCTCCTCTGAGCGCCCGATGTATGTCAGGCACCCCAGTGCCTCAACCTGTACTGACTCGTTGTGTGTGTGTGACACACACACACGCGCGCGCGTGCGCGCGCGCACACACACACAGACTGCATGTATTTGAGACTATCAACAAATATACTCTGCGCTTTACTCAAAGACTGAACTATAAAGGAACATAAGTTTTTGTACATGGCCAGGACTTACTAAGATCAGACTAAATTTAATTAAATGAATGAATTTTAATATATTGTTTCACAGTGACTTATGATCCTATTTAGTCAAACATTTAAAACCTTTTGATATCTTTCACAAACTTCCTCAAATCAAATTCTTAATGAAGCTCTTTTGACCTCCAGCTAACTCTGGGATGCTTCAGAAAAACCCCTAAACATCTCAAAGAGAAATATTAGGCTAACTGGACTCATCTGGTATGTTACATCACATGGGAAACACTGAGTAATGATAAATTCTTAGATCATATTGTGTGGATAAATATATTAATATAAACCTTCTAGAAATCGTAGGAAGTTCCTAAAATCTGAAATCTCCTGCTATGTGTCAGTCATGATTCGGCTATTCTCTTAAAATGCTGTATGCTACAGAAATAGCCAGTTTCCTTGACAACTGTATTGTAACCAGGTCTTTCACCAAGATTTTAAGTCTTCTGTCATTTATACACAGTCACGTCTATACAGTAACTGACGCGTTTAGAAAACTGCTCCATGACTTGCTTTAGGCTCTCAGACTAAACTAGACCCGGCAGCCCAGGGACCCCCTCCTGCACGAGGGCCACTTAGGGCACAGCGCTGCGGGAGGCCCTGAGCGATCGGCCACACGGCCGCCACGCTCAGCCGCGTTTCCTTTGCACGCTCGCCGCCCGGAGCAGCCCGGCTTCCCGCGAGGGCCGCTGCCCAGCTTCCAGGGACGGCCCTGACCTGCAGCTCTGCTGCCAGGGCCGCAGTGAGAGAACAGCCACGACTGCATTTTGGGAACCAGTTAGATCGTCGTCTTGTTCCCAGGAAGCCCGAATCAATGATGCTGACCTAATGTAATTTACAGATGGTCCTGTTTACGGGAGGAGCAGGGACGTTACCAAGATGGATATGCAGTAACGCCCACAGAGGGCATCATTAAAAGCTTTTATTTACCGGAAACAAAGCACAAGCTGAGTGAACTGCCTCAACTCGAGCAAAAGACGGGGACACGTATTTACACTGACAGTCACTGTGCCTCTGGAGTGACACGCGACTCTGGAATGCTATGGAAACCCCGAGGTGCTAAACCTCTGCAGGACAACCTAATGAAAAAAATGGAGGAGTTATTGCTATGCAACTGCCAAAACAGTTAACTGCTGAAAACCCTGGGCGTCCTAATGTCGACGCTATGGAAGCTAGAGGCAATCAGCGCGCTCAGGCCGTGATTTAAACCCCCACGCTGTCCAGCCTCCAGAATGCCCGCTGCTCTCAGGGAAGGCTCCTAACCCAGCGCAAGCGTTCCTTCCACAGGCTCAAGAAACTGACAGACACGGCCACAAAAAGGGGCACTGTGACCCCACCACCCAAATCCGGTTTAGACCTAATTTAAAAACCAAACAACACACGAGGCTCAGGCCTGGAGCACACCCACCGTTACTCCAGCATGCATCTCCTTTAACTGTGCACCTGAGAAAATGGCTCATGGGGGAAAGAAGTATTTTTGGAAACTTTCCCCCATGGTGGCTCAAGGGAACCTTTACATTATTGTCAGGGTCTTACTGACACACTTAAAAAAGAAAGTTGGTAACAAGTTTTTTTTACAGCTTCCAGAAAACCCTACAGATCACGGATTATAACAGAAATTTTGTCTACTGAAAAGGACATCAAATGATTCTTTGCAACCATGACAGACAGCAAGTGCTTTATCCGTTGTTAACTCATCTCTGCTCAGCCAAACTGAACATTAATTCATGGATTCAAGTCTCTCATTTTGAAAAGGCCCCTCCACCTGAATGGACTTCAACCCCTGTTTCTACACCCAGCTTCCTCTAACACAAGCATCACCGATGGTCCTGACTTTCCAGGCCATTTGGAAACATCAGTGGAGCAATTTGCTGCAGGCAGATAGGAGACCATCAGCCATCATGATGATGGCAACGGCAAGCACTCCAGTCTACCAGACACCAGTCCTGCACAAGCCCGAGGAGGGGGCACCATCGCGACCGCACATCACAGAGGGGAACACAGCAGTCAGCCGCCACAGCACCAGTCCACACCACACAGCCTCTAAGAGGCGGACGCAGGACTCCTGTCTGGGCAACTGGGGGCCACTCTCTGCCACTCCACTCCAGACTGCCTCCCTCACGCCTGGGGCCAAGCAGGAGCTGAACACGGGGAGCCCGAGGTAGGCACGCAGGACAGGAAAAGAAGCCAGTCCCCAGCTTGGGCCCTGGAAGGCCTGGCTTCCTCCTGGGCCTCCCCCCAGCCACCCCTAACAGCCAACATCAAGATAAGTGGCTCAAAGATGCCCTGAAGAGAAGAAGAAAGATGATTCTCAGGCTGGCGTGACACACCCAGCCCACATTCTAGACCAGATTCCGGGTAAACAAGGACGGTGGCGATCTCCCCTCTGCCCGCTCCCCTACTCCAGGCTTAGAAGCGATGAGCCGTGCATGGCGGGATAGGGGCTGACCTTCAGCTCCTGAAAATCACTTCCTGTGTAACCCAGGGTCAGCTGCGCTACCCCTCTGATCCTGTTTACTCATTTATAAAGCACAGATGTCGACAGTAACTCCATTACTGGATGGAGGTTAGAGTGATTAAGAATCCTGTGTCCTTCCTGCTCCAGCCCACAATCTTCTGATCTTTCCTCGGCACCGGGCCTTCTGGTCCCTGTAAATGTGCACCCCACTACTGCGTCAATCGACGAAGGTGTGGTGCCAGAGGATACCCAAATTCATCTACACTCTGGCAAAGATCAGGACCCTATGTATCCAAGATTCTCTGCCCATCAGGACTGAAGATAAACTGCTTTTTAACATATTAAGGACCTACGGTGCACCAGGCACTGTGCTAAAACCAGAGTCTTCCTGAAACTTCACAGTAACTGAGCCCATGAGGAAACAAAAGTCCCAAGAAATTAAGGTCACATAGCTACTGAGGAAGAATCTGGATCTTTCCCCAGGTGGGCCTGACTCCAAAGCCTGGCACACCTTCCCATGACCTGCTAAGCTGGCTGTGGGGCCCTGGGCAAGCACGTCCCCCTGCTGGGAAGCCCCCATCTGTAAGGTATCGTGGCGGTGGTCTGGGGGCACGCCTGTCTCCTGACACAGCCCAGGCCTCCCCCGGCAGACCCTGCATATGGGGGACCACCTCTAGGTGCACCGCTTAAGGCTTCTCGGCCTCCCAAACAACTCTACGCCAGGCAGGGTGTACTGGGGCTGTGGGTGAAGAAAGCCCTGGCTTCTCAGGGGGTGTGGGAGGCAGAGAGGACGCTTGGGGACAGAGGAGGAGCCTGGAAGGGTGTAACAGAGCGGCGGAGAGTGGCTAGGACACTCAACCAAGGCAAGAGGGAGGGAGTGCCGGGCTGGCAGGGCTCCGAGCTGGCTCCAGACACTTTCACAGAGGAGCGAGCCTGAGTCACCAGCTCCTTCTCCCAGCACCCTGGTGGGAGGTGCCCCTCGGTTTGCTGAATGAATGTTTGGCTTAAATATAAAGGTTCCTGAGAAAGGCCGGCTGCTGGCAGGCGGCCAGAGCCTTTCCGGGGGCACCGCCTTCAGCGAGGGGCTCTGCAGCTAAGCCCCTGCCAGGAGGACGAGCGCCCGGCCTAGGGAAACGCCCCCCGCCGCCCGCCGCCCTGAGGTCTCCGCTCCCCACCTGGCCTGCGCCCCGGTATCCTAACAGCCCCGGTCTTACACGCCCCGCTGGGCGCCGAGCTCGGCGCCCGCCCCGGACGGCCCGTGGCTGGACAGCTCCACCGGGGCGGATCGGCTTCCCCACCGCCCCCGCGGACTGGCCACCCCTCCGCGGCCCCGTCCGGCCCTCCAAGTCCGCACACGTGACAGCCCCGAAGGTCCGGGGGGAACCGGGAGCGAAGGGAAGGGCTACGGGGAGGGGCCCCGCGCCAGAGGACCCCGAGCCGAGCCAGGGACCAGAGGCCCGGGGCGCAACGCCGCGGGACCCGGGAGTCGGGCGGGGCTGGGCCGGCGCGGCTGCCGGCAGGCGCGGACACGGGTGAGGGCGAGGCGGGCGAGCGCGACGGCGGGGGCCGCCGGGCAGGGGCCGCGACACGCCGGGGGAGAGGGCCCGGAGGAGCCGGAGGCCTGGGTGTGGCCGGCGGACCAGGAGACACTCACGTTCGCGGCCATGCTGGGGCCCGGGCGCCGCCCGCCTGGCTCTGCTCCGCGCGGAGGAGGGTTTACGCCCGCAGCCCCGAGTCCGCGGCCTCTCGCCCGCCTGCGAGCGGCAGACAGCGGCGCAGGCCCAGCGCCCGGGACGCGCCGCAGAGCCACCGCCCCGGGAGCCCGGGCTTTTATGGCTCTCGCGCGCCGTGCCGCACTGCCTCCTGGGAAACGTAGTCCTGGGTCGGGTGCTTTCCGAAAGCTGCAACCCACAGACTCCTCACTGACGAGCCCGCGCACTGCGAGCCATTCTGGGAAATGTAGTTCCTACTGCCTGGGGCGTGGCCGCGAGGCGCGCAGCCTGCCGGGAAATGTAGTTACCGGCTGAGCGCGCCGAGCTGGAAGCGCCGAGGCAGGCGCGCGGCGGGCAGGCCTGGGGGGCGGGTCCGTGCGGGCCTCCGAGCCGCCCGCCCCGCCGCGGAGAGGTCACGGCGTGAGGCGATCGCCGCGAGGTCGGAGCGCCGGGCTGCATCATGGCCTACTGCCGGCAGGAAGGTAGGAGGGCGGGCTGCGCGGAGCCGGCCCCGAGGCCCTGCAGGGGGCACGCGGCCCGTGCCGCGCCCCCACTGAGCGCGCGGGGCACAAGTTCTCGGGGGGAGGCTGCGGGTTGGCGGCGGGGTCGCCAGCCCCACTTTTCGGATGAGAAAACCGAGGCCCGCGGAGGAGCAAGGCGGCCCCGGGCCTCCGAGAGACTCGAACCTGGACCTCGGAGGGCACAGCACGTGGGGAGACTCGTAAACCAGGCCCGGGGTCAGAGCGGCGCGAGCGCGCGGCCCGAGGCTGGTAACGGGAAATGTGCCGATTGCTAGCTATGTGTGCGCCGCTCGCCACACACCACGTGTTCCCGCTTGCACCGCCTCTAACCGACCCGGAAGGTCGCCCCTCGGTGGGCGCGACGCTGGCGGTGGGAGTGCCGCCGGCGGGCGCGGGCCAGGCCTGCGCCAGGAGCCTTGAGTGGCCTGTCTCGCAGCGGCTTTCCTAAGTCAGGCCCTGCTCTTATCCCAAGAGTCAACCAAGACCCCAGAGGTGACTTGGCTGAGCCACGCGGCCGGCTACTCGCGGAGCGGGGGCTGGAGCTTCTCCGTCTGGTGCCCAGTGGACTCCAGGGAGCCCTCCGCTGGGGAGACATCCCGCAGAAAAAAACAAAAGCTGGTCCCCGCCTGCGGTCTCTCACCTAGGAAGTCTCCAGGCGCGGTCCCCGCGCAACCACGAACTGCCCCTGAGCTGACACCCAAACCTTCCAGGCCCAGTTGTCCAGTCTTGTAAAATGAGAAGTTAGTCTTCATTCATTCCGCAGATATTCATGAAGTACCTTCTCCATGCCAGGTGAGGGGGAGGGTGGATATCTGAGACTATGAAGTTCCAGAGAGAAGTGGAAGTCCCTGGAAATTCTCTAGTGAATATTCCAGCTCCCTCCGTTATTTCAGGAAATCCTGAGCCCAGAGATGGAGGTGACCTGCCCAAGGTCATGCTTCAATTAGGAGAAGTGTGTCAAGCTTCAGCTCACAGCTGTTTAAAATGCTAAGCCTTTTTGCCAGTGGCCTCTGGTGGCTCAGATGCCGATGCAGGAGACTGGAGTTTGATCCCTGGGTGGGGAAGGTCCCCTGGAGGAGGAAAGTGAAAGTGGCTCTGTCCTGTCCGACTCTTTGTGACCCCGTGGACTATACAGTCCGTGGAATTCTAATAAATGGCTACCCACTCCAGCGTTCTTGCCTGGAAAATCCCATAGACAGAGCAACAGTCCATGGGGTTGCAAAGAGTTGGACACGACTGACCGACCAAACAATTTCCCAGTGCCCCATTCTGCCTCTGGAACCCTCCTTCCCTGGGCCGCAAAGCCATGATACTCAGTGATGTCTCTGAGAAGCAGTTCCCATTGATCGATGCTGAACTCGGCCGTGAGCAGAAGTCCTCTGCCCTCACCAGTCTGTTAGAGAGTAGGTCTCTAGTTTTTTCTTTCATTGTCCTGAGTCTAACTTACGCCCTTATGTAGCAGATTTTTTTTAGTCTTTTGAGTATAATGAGGCTATAATCCTCATTTTTGTGGGTTTCTAGGAGTCACATGTTATCTGGGAAGCAGAGGTAAGTGTTCAGACCCATATCTTTTCCTGGATCAAAGATCTCTTTCTTTGGGGATAAGAATTAAAAGCACTCACTTCAGGCCTTGCCTGGTTTTTATCTATCCATGCCACTGTCCCCTCAGTCCCGAACTTCTTGTTTTTCTATCCACGGATTCCTTATGCTTCCCATGTGACCTAGAGCACTGAGCCCAGCTCCTTCCTGATTGAGGCCCACGTGACGGAGGCCTGACCTGGCTCCTGCTGGTCTCTACGCTCCTGTCACTGTGCAGCCAGGCCGGCCTCTGGCCGTTCCCTTGGCCTGGTGCATCCCTCCCCCGGCTCTTCTCGCGGCTGCTTCCTCGTCCTTTAGGATTCAGTGCAGATGCCACCTCCTCAGGGAGGTCCTCCCTGGCCTGTGTGTCTTCCACATCCTAAACTCTCTGAAATTACCTCTTTCAGCTTGTTTGTGTTGCCGCAGGCTGAGAGCATTAGATGGGCCACATCCCCCGCAGCATTACCCAGTGAACCGGTACACACGGCTGCCCTCTCTTCTGAGGGAATCACTTGCCCGTGCACTTGACTTCAGGGGTCCGCCCCCCAGCCTTGGGGTCAAAGGCCATAGCTGGTCATTCAGAGTGTGAGGCAGCATGGACTCGGGCCGGCTCCCTAGCCCAGGGCCACACGGCTCCTGTCCTTGTTCCTCCTTTTCTAATGCTGGTCTTGCTCTTTCCTGTTCTGTCAGTAAACAGTTACTGAGCACCTGCGATGTGCCAGCCCTGATCACATGGCAGAGGCAGTTGGCACAGGTGGGTAGTCTGCCCCGTGGCATGGCGGAGGCAGTGGAGGGGGCAGGTTGGATGTGGCGAGCGAGGATGTTTCCTGGGGGAGATGAGACCCAAACACGGGTTTATTCTTTCCCTCTACCCTGCGTCATGGCGATCGCCGTCTACGCTCCACACTCGGCTGGGCCTGGGATCTTCGTCTCTGAAATCAGAGTTCATTTCCCCGTCCACTTTTCCAACAAATACTGATTGCTCAGTATGTCTCGGGCACTGTTCGAGGCTCTGAGCTACCGCAGTGAATGGAGCAGATACATCCTTGCCCCCGAGGAGCTGACATGTCAGCTGAGGAGATGGCTGGTAAACAGATATGTAATTGTGGGTGAGAGAAGGCGGGTTAAGGGCAATGGGGAGAGATGGAGGAAGATGCCATCTGAGCAGCAGGTCTGAAGTCAGGGAGAGGTGGCTGTGAGGTGTCTGAATATGCTCCTGGACGGCAGAACGGCCTGGCAGGTCCCCGAGGCAGGCGTGCGCTCAGCAGCTGCTGGGGGCTTGAGCCCCAGTCTGAACCCCCGTCCTGAGCCTCTGGCATGCTGATGTTCCCGGGAGCAGAGCCTCCCAAGCTGGCCCTACCTCTCCCGCGCAGGGCCGCGCTTGCGCTCTTCCTGCAGATGGTGTCGAGCCCTGACTATATACTGGTCTGTTCAGCCAGCATGGCCATCGAGCACCAGGGCTGGAGATACAAGATAAGTCACTGTCCAGGCTTGGACCGCTTGGCTCTGGGCCTAACACCAGGCTCCGCGCTGGGCTGGGCCTGGCTGAGATCTTGGTGAACAAAACTGTCAGAGCGGAGCTGAGCGCTCGTGCCAGCTTCTGTCTTCTGCTTAGCACAGCACTTCTGTGGACTGCTTCCGAGTGTCCTGAACTCTGGCCGGAGTCCCCGCGCTCTTTAGGTTCTTCAGCGCACCCTGGCTCCTGGCCCCAGTCCTGCCGCAGGCCGTGGGGGACACGCCGCCTTCTCTGAGGTCCAGCGTGGGGTGCTGGAGCGGGCGTGGGCCTGTGGTGCGGAGTGCCGGCCGTCACCGCTGTCACCCCCCTGGGAGAGGCGGGGAGGGTGTACCGCCCCGCACCCTCCCTCTCCCCGCACCGCCCTCTCCTGCGCTCCGCTCAGCTCGACACGGTCACCCTGGCGCTCTTCCCAAGCCTCTGCCGGGAGAGCCCGGCGGGCGAGTGTCATCCGAGGGCGCCTGCTGGCAGGCCCCTCGGGGCCTGGACGAGGTGCTCCAGGCGCCGGGAAGGAGCCAGGCTGTGGAGCCGTGGGAGTTCTGAGCAGGGCAGGAGCGGCCTGTGAGACGCCAGCAGCTTGGGGCTGGGGGCAGCTGCACTTGAGGGGTCGGGGCGTCTCGTCCGCCCCCGAGGACGCACAGTGGCGCCGAGACGTGCCCTCTCCCGCCTCCCCACTCCAGCCACAGGCGCGTGCGGCGCTGGTGCCGCTAGACTGCCCCCCAGGTCGGCAGTGAGCGGGTCCCCTGGGGGAGCGCATCAAGGTTTCGGGTGGGACACGGCTTCCGTGGCTGCTTGGGTTCAGGCTGCGTCACGGCTCCTGGTGAAACGTGGCTCCCTCTGTTCTCCAAACTCCAGGGAAGGATCGAATCATATTTGTGACCAAAGAGGACCACGAGACTCCAAGCAACGCGGAGCTGGTGGCCGACGACCCCAATGACCCGTACGAGGAGCACGGTGCGTGAGAGGGCCGGGGTCGGCGGGCGGCAGTCCCGTGTTCCTGGCCACAGCTGGGTGTCCACCTCGGCCAGTACGGCTCCCAGGACACGAGCGCCTCTCCCTCAGGTGGGAGGGGCCGTGCGCTGACCTGGCCATCGGGCCACACCCAGGAGTTGCTTCTGAGTTTTGAACAGTTTTCCACTTTGACCAAATGGAGGAGCCTCAGTGCTCTGACACGCCCAGCGCCCCTCGGACACCGGGCAGCCTCGCTTTGCAGTCCTCACGCTGTGCTGAGAGCAGCTGAGGAGCAGGAGGGGCTTGAAGGGAGGGCGTGGGGGTCCCGACCATCCGTGTGGAAGGGGGAGACCAGGACTCCCCTTCAAGCCTTTGGACTGAAGTTTCCCCTGTGTAGTCCTGAGCACAGCCCTGGGGGCCGGCTTTGCACACCGGCAGAGCTGCAGCTGGAGAAAGTCGCCCGCGGTGACCTCTCTTCAGCTGAGCCGAGAGCGCTCAGTGGGTTTCTGCTGGGAGTGTAAACCCCATCCCGAGGGGAGAGCAGGGCCACCGGCCAGGGCCAGCCAGGCAGCGGTTCGTCTTACCATTATTCCCGTGAGGCCCGGGCTTGGGTTTGCTTTTTATGAAACCTGTCTCACTTCCTTGCCCGTCTTCCCTTCCCAGGACTGATCCTGCCAAACGGAGACATCAACTGGAACTGCCCGTGCCTTGGGGGGATGGCCAGCGGCCCGTGCGGGGAACAGTTCAAGGCGGCCTTTTCCTGCTTCCACTACAGCAAGGAGGATGTCAAGGGGTCGGACTGTGTGGGCCAGTTCCGGGCCATGCAGGAGTGCATGCAGAAGTACCCAGACCTCTACCCCCAGGAAGAGGAGGAGGAGGAGGAGGAGAAGCCGGCAGATCCCTTAGCGGAAGCAGCTGCCTCCGAGGCCAGCGCAACCAAAGAGGCGGCGGCGGCGAGCTAATGATGGCGGGGCACTGGGCTCCAGCCGCCTTCAGAGCCCAGACGAGCCTCTCCAAGAAAGCGTCTTTTCCCTCCGTTGTTCTGTGCACTGTAATGTACAAAATAAGTTATTGTGCTGATCGGGGGTCTTGGCCCCTTGCCGTATTTACACTGAAAAATGGGGTTGTGTGTATGTGTGTCTCACATGAACCTGTTGGTGAATATAGCTGCCACTTTTTTGAGTTCTCAGATTGTCCTGAACTTTGCCACCTGGAAATAACGTGCTGAATCATCTCAGCAGCCGGAAATCACTATCTGGGAGGGACTCTTGTGAGTGAGCTGATTTGTTTTGATTCTTTGTGTTCCTTTTAGTAGATTTTATACCCAGTTGGAAAGTGAAATAGAAACAAAACGTTTCCCCTTACAAATGCTGGGCTGGGGCCATTCCTTGTAAGCAGAGGTGAGATGATCAGGCCTCGAGTATTTGAGGAGGCGCTATGCTTCATTTCCGGTTCCTTCTGGTTTCCAGTTTTGCCTTGAGCTCCAGGTTTTCTATGGTTCGAAAGCAGAGCTTTGGACCCTCTGAGTGAATCCCTTTGTAAGTGAAAAGAAAGGCTGATTTTTGATGTTCTTATTGCCAAAGCTCGGCTCTGGGACTGTGTTCACACTGGTTCTGTCTCAGCCTGTCCAGACGCAGCGCTCCTGAGAGGTGGGGACCTAATCATTACCAGAGTGGGAGGCAAGAGAGCAAACTGTCAATTAAAAGGAAAACATGGTTTTTACCTGATTGTGAGTGTGTTCTCTGTTCACTAATTAAAACTGTTTCTGATACAAGGAAATAGGAATTGTGAAAAACCCAATTGAAATTCTCTGAGGACGCCAGTAGATCAGTTGAGTCAGGTTTTCCATGCTGCATTCAAACAAAGCTCAGGAGATTTTGTCTGTGAGCAGATGCTCTCACAAGGGCATTGCTGTCGACGTTTCTGTTGTATTTGTCAGAACTGAGTCACAGCCCACAGTGCCCAAGGGACATGGAGACACAGCACAGGAGGCTGCCTCTGACACCAGAGAGTAAGCCTGCAGGCCCCGCTCAGGGCGAGGGCGGGGGCGCAGGAAGCTGGAATGGCCAGGTTTGGAAGCCTTGACACCTGGAGAAGCCCTGGGACTTCTTTGAACTGCAGGCAGAGCCTTGCACGTTTAACAGACATACTTTTTCCGGAAACATTTTGACCAAGACGTCACTGATCTGTGACCGTGTCTTGGATCCCATGCATTCCATGCATTCAGGGAATCTCTACAGTCCATGTCCTAGGGACAAGGGAAGGTGACCCATCTTGTCCCCAGCTACATGAAGATACAGTCCAGCCAGGGGTCAGCATTTACTTAAAAGCAGAAAAGTAAGGAGAAAGGCAGATCCCAGGGGCTAGGAAAAAATGGCCAGGTAGAAGGACCTGAGCTCACCTTCTCTCATGAAAACACCAAAATCACAAATAACTGCTGAACAGCCTCCAGTGAAAAAAGATAGTCTACGTCCAAAGAAAATGAAGCCACTACAAGATGGTAGGTAGGGGCGCATTCACAGTATAATCAAGCACCACACCCCCTGAGCAGGTGACCTACAAACGCAAAGAATGTGTCTCAGAGGTTCTCCCACAGGATTTAGAGTTCTGAGAGCCTGGGGCTCTGGCAGTGGGAGGAGGAGCCCCAAGGACATTTGGCTTTGAGAGCCAAAAATCCCAGGGACGGAGGAGCCTGGTGGGCTGCTGAGGGGGTCCTCCATGGGGTCGCTGAGGGTCGGACACGACTGAGCGACTTCCCTTTCACTTTTCACTTTCCTGCATTGGAGAAGGAAATGGCAACCCACTCCAGTGTTCTTGCCTGGAGAATCCCATGGACGGGGGAGCATGGTGGGCTGCCGTCTATGGGGTCGCACAGAGTCGGACACGACTGAAGTGACTTAGCAGCAGCAGGGCTTGATCACAGCAACTTCATGGGACAGGAGGTAACAAATGCCACTCAGAGGGCACACAAGTCTCATGCACACTGGGACCTGGGGGAAACAGCTGACTTCACAGGAGCCTGGGCCAGACCCACCTGCTGGTCCCGGAGGCTCTTCTGGGAGGTGGGAGGCGGTGTGGCTCACTGCAGGGACAAGGACACTAGAGACACAGGTACTGGGGAGCGCTCACTGCTGTGAGCTGCCCTGAAGATCACCACTAGGCACTGACCTAACCCCACCCATCAGCCCTTAGGCTCAAGTGCTGGGTTCAGTTCAGTTCAGTTAAGTCGC